>OY740770.1:28662238-29046633 GCA_963513935.1 Aphrophora alni
TTTCATAATGACAATTATTCAAAAAAAAGTCAATTTTTAATAATTGCCTTTTTCAAACAAAATCACAAAACAAAACAAAAAATTGTTTAAATCACCAAGCTGTGAAATGAAGTCAGCTACATGGATGTTCAGATACAATGTTATTTGAAAATTGTGAATCATATACGAAAATAAATTTATTTTCAGTAAGTAAAAAAGATTATTATTATTTATTTTTTAAAAGTGAATATTGAAATATAAAAGTATATGATTAAGTGTTTTCGTAATCATAGAAAATTCACATTCTATGGTAATGCACAATTGAATCATTGCGATGAGATTACTATGGATTATAAATTAATTGAGTACTGATTATTGTTTGAAATTTCATAGTTTATATCAAACCAACTAATTATATAACAATATCACTTACCTTTCATAATTATCAATTTTATTTCTTAAGTATTCAGCTTCCAATTTGGCTTCCGTCAATTTCTTACATTCTTTTTTAAGATGTGAAATCGTTTCTTTAAATGCAAATAATTGAGATACATTACTTTGAGACTCATCTTTAATATTTTTTACCTCCTCTCTGAAATAAAACATAATATTTTATAAACAAAAAAATAATTCTGAAACTATATAAGGATGAATAAAATCATAAAGGGTAAAGACACCCTGCCACACTGAAAGTCTCACAAATGTTGTTGGATTTGTGACACACCTGCAATTATAGTTGACATTTCATACTAGGCATCTAGTATAGTGTAGTGTATAGTATAGTGTTGTTAGTAGATCTAGGCCTAATATGTTCATTAGACAAAAATAAAATAAGAAACCACTTCAAAAATTACATAATAAGATATCTGATTAGAGAATTTAAAATAGGTGAATAATTACAATGTTAAAAAATTTGTATTTAGGGAAAAGCCAACAAAATATAAAATAAAGTTTTATAATAAGTAATAGCAAACCAAAAGGGTAACACCAAGGAACAGTAACACGTGTTTGTAAGGTGAGAATGGTTGGGTGTCGGTAGTAGACAACGTTTCGTATATAAAACAATACTCTCTATGTTATTTATTTTATATTTTTATCTTATCTATTCTTTGTGTACCAAATTTTTAATTTATCTTACTCTCTATTTATTTTGAATAACAATCAGAGACAAGTTTATATTTACAATATTTTATTCATTTATATCAAACACAATATTAAATTTACAAATTATCTTTCGTCTTGAGATCTCTTTCTCCTCGGATTACTATGAGTCAAATTTATTTCAATATACTTGTATATAGTTTGGTTGAATTATTACATGCCTCATATTTAAAAAATAACAACTTATCTACTAAAAATCTGTTTACAATGTTTCAAATTATATTGTCCTTATTTAGTTGCAATTTACTTTGTGCTATATATATGCATTAGTCCTTTTACAATTTAAATAAATTATGATTAAAAAAACTTTTTGTATTTCTTCCAAAATATAATTAAAATTTTGAGTCTTAACTATTTATTTCTTCTATTAATTATTTATAGTTTCTATTTTCAGCAGTTAATGTGTTAAACAACTAATTGAAACACTGCATCTTAATATCTATAGTAGGTCAGGAATTTGTTACAATACAAAGCAAGAATAATGGACCACATGTAGTTTGATGGAATGTAATGGGCATAGTCTGAACCAAGTAGGGCTATCGTATAACTGTTACATGTCAGAAGGCTGCATTATTTAATCTAATGGGATGAACGAATCCCCATCTCAGGTGACCAGAAGGCCATAAATAATAAAATTTAATTGACAAGAAGTGTCAAAGTGGGAGAAACAGGTTTAGTATGGGGGGGGGGTTAAATCTACGAAAATATAAAATAATATTTAAAAGTTATAGTCTTTAATAGAGCTAAAATCTTGTGACTAATTTAAAAAATGTAATAATTAAGTTATAAAACAATTTGGTATTTAAATACTTTGAAGCAAATTGGTAAGGACAATAATTGTTTTGTAAGTTTTTTTAATGTTTTAATTTAATCTAAAAGATAGGTGTGTTTAAGAAATATATGAACTAAATGCTATTTGAATGAAAATGGTTATTTTAAAAGAAAAAAGAAAGTTATAGTTGTCAGTTGATGTTTTAAGTGAAGTACAGTATATATCAATTGCTAAGTCCAACTATTAATATGTTTAAGAGTTTTTATATATAATAAATGAAGAAGATTTTTCTTTGTTAATAATATTATAGTGAGTTTTTGACAAGTAAGATGTGATTAAAGATAACACTTTTTTTTTTCTTTTTTTTTGTTAAAGGAGAAATAATGAATTTTCGTGAAGTATAACGTATTTAAAGATTTTTTTTTGTGGTTAAAAAAAGATTTTATTTATTTTTGTAAGAAATAAAATAATGTTCAAATGCAAAAGTAATTTGTTGAAAGAAAAAATGAGAAAAAATAAGTAGAAAAAAGATTAGTTAAAATTGATGAATAATTTATAATAATGAAGGAGGCTATAGTATCAAAGTTGAAGAAAAAAGCTTTATGTGGTTTAAAAAAGAAAGAAGTAATTACTTGTGTTAAGAAGTTGAAGTGGTGAATTTTTCCATGAGGTTTCTACAATAAATGAGTTTGCTACAATAAACTAATTTTATAACGAATTGAGGTATTCTGCAAATTATATGATAAATAATGTTCTACGAATTATTATAAAGAAGGATGATAGGAGAATTTTATGATGAATATTGATTAACGATATGCTACGGCAGAAACAAAGTGTTCTGCGAATGATAATAATAATTTTTATCATGAATTTGACGCAAGTTTTAAGTTGAAGTATGAAGTTAATACGGCGAAGTTATGAGTTTTATGAAAAACCTAAAAAGGTAATTTTAAGATAAGATACTGTAGTTTAATGTTTTGAAGTGAAATTAGTTTGAAGTCACGAATAGTTTTTCTCAAAAGGAAATAGTTTATTTTGAGTTTTAAAAAGGTTTGATGAAAAGTTTGATGATTTAGGTTTGATAAAAATAATGAACTAGCACTGAACAGAAATAATGAATAAACTATGTATGTACAGTAATTTTTTTTGATTTTATTTTTTTTTTGAGAAGGTAATATTTCTTCAGAGAAAGTAATTAACGATGTTTTTTCAAATAATTAACAATAGTTTTTAAGAAAATAGATTGAAATTTTTTTAATTGTCAATTGGTTTCCCTTATTAAAAAATAATGTAGATAATTTAATCTAAATAAACAATAATAAATCATGTATATAAGTTTTTTTTCCCCCGAAGAGGGGGGGAAATGCGCATCCATACCATCAGTGGCCCAGCAAGACCGACCGGTGTGTGGGGCTGTACCACCTGTACGACCCACTAAAACCCTTCCTTTTTTATCTAAACCTTGTTGAGATTTCCATCCTGGACCCGCGTTAGCATATAATATATATAGTCACACATAAAAAAATTAAAGTTTTAAAAGTATAGACAAATATTACAAGTTAATTTAGTTCTGTAATAAGAGTTAGAATCACTAATATTAGAATAAGTATAAATGCAAAGTGGGGAGGTCTGTACATTCATCAATAGAAATAATTTCAGAATGTTGAGAAATATGGTCTTGGTAACAAATGGGCAATTGGGATACTTTGGACACACTTTGGAAAGGCTTAATCAAAGTTTTCATATAGTTTAGTCAGCAAAGGATGACCTAATGATTTAATTTGACTTTATAATAAAATAATTTTCACATAGTTCATACAGTAAAAGGGTCTATAATATAACCACTAACTTTAAAAAAATACTAGATGAAAGATGGTTTTTTATTTTTTTAAATTGTTGTAAATTTAAAAACTTGGGGTGAGCGTAAACAAAAATATATGAAAGTGGTTGGTAAAACACTATGTATGATTAGTATTGGTTCCACTAATCAACACACACTGTTTTAGAGGGTTCTGTAATGCTTCACATTTTTTTATCTCAAATATGTTGTTAGTATTTGATTCAATACCGTATATGAAGTAAGTGATATACGACATAAGAGACTTGCATCATATCTCGCAATGCAGTAGTATATTAAGAACCCGTATTAGCGAACGGATGAGTTTCCAAAATTGGTAATTCGACTAATTTATAAAATCATGTGTAAATTAGCTGTATAAATGAAATTTGTAAATAATTGAATAATAGATGTACATAGTTTAAGATATAATTGTAAACTTTTATAATATATAAGTAAATTTAAGAAAGAATAGTTTTTCTCCTAAATTAAAAACTTATTAAGAGAGTGCCATTGTGTAGTGTGTCGATGTAATTGGGGTTGTCCCCAATTGCCCCAAAAGATCCACCAATCACAGCATTTCACAGTCGGACTGGTACATGAGACTTCTTGTAGTTTCAGTTAGTTAGCTCATCTTTGTCCGGCGAGAGTGGTCGTGTTGACTCTCTCGTCACCACGTGACCTTCTCATTAGACTGATCACCTACGACAATCTTCAAGAGCGACACAACAAATGAGCAATATCAGTAAAAGTAATAGTTTTTGCTTGATTTTAAATAAAATCAGTCATTAGCATCCTGGTATAGAGGATTACGTTGTTTTTCAAAATCATTTTCATATGAAAACATATATCAGTTGAAAGTCTTGAGAGAAAGACGATTAATTTGTCAATTGATCATAAAATAGAGACATTGCCAGATCTTCTAGCAATAAAGATAAGTTACAATTTTTAAATATTAACAAATTCAAAAACAGACGGTTAGGGAATTTTTCCCTAGTTTCAAAGACAGTTATATACTGTGAACTCTCTTTTAGTTATAATAAATGTTATTTATTACATTTTTTAAATAATATTTGTTAAAATTTTAATACATGTTGGTTATAAGGAAGTACTTCAATAGTAGAAAATTATTGAATTATGAAAATATATAATGTATGTGTTTTATGAATAAGTATTTGAAAGAATTATAAATTTCAATATTTCCAGGAATTGAGATATTTTTATTGTGATTCTAAAGTACATATTCCTAGAGTCCACGATCCAGATTTTTTTTTTTTTTAAGGACAAGTGTCTGTGCTTAAAATTACAGAATAGGGCCCAATAAAATTTGTTATTGATTAACAATAAATTCAGTAACATAAATTAAAATTCTTTTTTTAAATTCCCGGTTTTCATAATTTTTACAACATTTATGACAATCAAGTTCTGCCATGAATACAAATATTAATAAAAACCAAAAGACTCAAAATTGCTTCTAACGTCAATTTATACATATTAGGAATATACCGTTACTTTACATACAATATAAACTTCAGGTAGGGGTGTTGGAGGGACTATGGTCATAGAGCCTAGACAAAGCTTGACTTAATAGTTCAAAACTAAACTAGCATCTGGAGTTCACACAAAAATCTCTTACTTAACTCTGGAGTAACTTATTTAGTTTGTCGTAGAAAACATATTTTGGTAATTGTTTCAACTCAATTAAATATTCTGTTGTTTCATTTAATATATCCTATTACAAAATGTTTGCTATTAACTAACCTTAAACCTCTATTTTGTTTTTCTAATGTCCCTTTTGCTTCTTTCAAATTTTTTATCTCCACATCTTTCATTTTCAACTGATAAGATAAACTGTCCACTTTATTCTTCAAGGTGCTGGTGTCATCAGAAGCAGTGTTACTGGGTAAGCTAAAGTAAATCCGAGTGATATTTCTTTCTGATTGTTTGTGTCTACATTGTGGACAGGATTTTGATCTATAAAAAGGTGGAAAATAAAGTAAGTTCAACGATATATAAACTTGAAATGAAGTCCACAACACAACTTGGTATATTAGGCATTGTATAGACATAAAAATATTACTTTGGTTATGTGTTATATAAAATTAATTTTAAAAGTATTTTGAAATTTACAAATAACACACAATTGTTTAATAAATTATAACCAAAACTTAGATTATGATGAAATTGTCATTATTTGTTAAGCTAAAATAAAATAAAGAAACAATCAGCTGTAACTTAAACATTTAAAAACAAAATTCATAGTAAAATGAAACTAAATGATATTTATAAAAGGAGATTGCGTAATGATCATGACCAATTAATTATTAGTTAATAGACATAGTTAATAATGATTTTATAACAAATGTATCACCTAATCAAGTGACTATTGTTTAAGTGGTAGTTATATGTGTTGAGAGTAATATAGTAAAAGATTCATACAAAGACAGAGTTGAAGGTAATATATTACATTAACTTTTTATCTTGTAATTGACATTGAGGATGTAAAACCGACAAATATTATTCCACTCCTTATAAATTCAAAAGTTTTGCTGCATAAAATCAGTATAATTAGGTCAGCAAAAAAATCGTAAATTTTTGGAAAGATAAGACAATTATTTTTCTTTTATACATAACAGCAACGAACAAGTCGACGAATAAATTATAAAGAATATGATAAAAATCTCTATCAGATAAGAGGTAGGCTACTCTCCTTTAACTTAGTTCTCCTTCAATTATCAAATGTCGGATTTTGTCCATGGCATCCTCAATTTTAAATAACAGTTCAATTATAATGTCTTTTCCCTTCAGAGAGTTCTCCACTGGACATCGTAACATTATAAATAAGAGAGATGACCCATTGTGTGATAGGTGCTGGAAAAATGAGATATAAAGTCATGTTTTTTGTTATGAACATATCCGAGGAGGGTTGTTTGAAACGGTAAAACTGACGTAATCCAAGAATATTCAAAGCATGGACACCCTGATATATAGATAGGTTCGAGAGAAAAGTAAGTGGTATTAGTATATAACAGAGAGGATCCTTAGTGGTCTAATTCTACAGTGAATTACCTCTTGTTGGTATACAAGAATTTTAATTTAATTAAAGTGTTTTTGGTATTTAGGCAGAGGGTTTATAGTGGTATAATTACCTCTTACTGGTATACAGGAATTGCTGGAATTTTAATTTAATTAAAGTGTTTTTGGTATTTAGGCAGAGGGTTTATAGTGGTATAATTACCTCTTACTGGTATACAGGAATTGCTGGAATTTTAATTTAATTAAAGTGTTTTTGGTATTTAGGCAGAGGGTTTATAGTGGTATAATTACCTCTTACTGGTATACAGGAATTGCTGGAATTTTAATTTAATTAAAGTGTTTTTGGTATTTAGGCAGAGGGTTTATAGTGGTATAATTACCTCTTACTGGTATACAGGAATTGCTGGAATTTTAATTTAATTTCTACATTCATATTAATTTGAAGAATAAGGATTGTGACATTGCCTTTCCAAGTTGATAACCTTAATAAGATTCACTACTTGGGACAATTTGCAAATGAGTATCCAATATGTGATTCATTTTGTATTTATTTTATAGCCAGAAAAAGATTTTAGGAGAATAAGATTTGTTTAATGTCAATGCTTCAAATATTGGTTTGAGGAATGATTTATATCATATTCTTTTTAATTTAGGCTATTTGTCGGGAACAGTTTTGATATATTTGTTTCTGTAAATATATGAATTCCATGACTATCTTGTACTTTTTATATTTTTAGGCAGATGAATAACATGTCAGTGTTCCATCCTGAAAATCAATTAAGAGGATTAAGTTCTTATAATACATTACCTTCAAAACTCTGTCTTTGTATTAATCTCATACTATAATACTTATATGATTATCACTTTAACAATAGTGATTAGGTAATACATTTGTTACTAATTCATCATTATTAGTAAAACCTAATTTTCTAGATATACTATACGTAATCATTTTTGAACTTAAAATATTACAATCTTATGCACAGCTGTGCAGAGATTATCACACCACTACCCCCGATTTCCTCATCATGCCAGACAAAAACAAAAAAGCTTACTAATCACAAGTAATTAAACATTGCTTTTAACTTGTAATACTTAATGTCAAACATTTTAAATAATTTTAAAATTCAAACAGCAATAACTACCGATTGAATCGACCTATTGAAGTTCAGTTTGCGGCATTGCTTTCAGTAAAACAAGGCCTTTTAATTGATGTACAACTCAACATAGGCTGTCGTTAAAGATTTTCTCTCGGCTCCTTGTGGGCCGTACTCCAAAGGTGTCATCCGATCATTAACTGCATAGAAATGTAGATTATTGTCACCAGTAATGATGTGTAAACTAAATGGTATTTTTATATGTTGTTGTTTAAAAACTGGAAAGGCGGTTCCAGAGTTAATTGTCACCCTGTATATATATATATAGGCCTATATATATATATATATATATATATATATATATATATATATATATACCTTACTTGACCTATAGTTCTTTTACTAGATGTGGTAAGGTAAATAAATATATACAATCCTTCAGAGACCTAGTTTTCATGAATCTTAAATTATAGAAGCGTAGTAATATGAACTTGTGAAAGTTATTGAAGTGTGCATACGTCCCACGAGTGATTTCAATATGCATATTCTATTAAACCTAGATGCAATAGAGCAAGTGCGTAGTTGAAAATGACAAAAAAAATGCTCATTTTAATGATTTTCAAGTGAAATAAGGTATTGTGAAATATAAGATGTGTATGGAGTTATAAAGGGTGATGGAATTATTATAGGCCTATCAAAAAGTATTTACAATACAAATTGTCAAAATTTTACACTAAAATAGCTTGGACAGGAAGAATACATTATATATTATATCCCAATATATATATATATATATTCTCATGATTCTTAAATCATAGAAGTGTAGGAATATGAACCTGCGAAATTGATTTTAGTGTGCATGCGCCCTACAAGTGATTTCAATATGAGTAATCTATGATACCTAGACGCATAGCATGATTCCATAGTTTAGAATGTCAAGAAATGCTCAATTTTGAATTGAAATAAGGTATTGTGAAACATATAAAATGTGCACAGTGAAATAAAGGATGATGTAATTGTTACAACAGAAGGTATTTAGAATACAAATTGTATAAATTTAGCAAGAAAATATCAACGACAATAACACTACCATATACATGTTTACCCGAAAGAGATCTGATTATTTTTAAATAAGGTAGGTAGTAAACGATTTAATGATTTTCGCCAATAAATTTCATCAACAAGTACACTACATAGTTAGGAAATTGTTTATATAAAGGTAACTTGCAATTTTCAGGGTTTTTTTATTGTCTACTACATACTGTACCTCACTTCTTAATGATTTTCACCAATAAATTCCATCAACAAGTACACTAGGCCTACATAGTTAGGTAATTGTTTATATAAAGGTAACTTGTAATTTTCAGGGGTTTTTTATTGTCTACTACATACCTCACTCTTAAGAGTAAATAATATTTTCATTGCGGAGGTCACTCTTTTCCACTGAAAAATTACATTTTACAAACAACGTTTTTATAAGTTACACATAATGGCAAGACATGATTTCAATGAGAATATGAGAACAGCATATGGTTTGTGCATATGCAGTACACAATGACTATGTTAGATCGCTATTTATATGCCACAACAGGTTTGGTTAGATGGCGCTATATAGGCTATATTTATATGAAACCAATGGGCTAATAATTTCCTTACTATAATACGTAGGGCGATATTATTATATGTCACGAAAGGTTTGGCCAGATGGCTATATAACCACCTGGCCAAAGCTTTCGTACGTTTATTGAAGTTAATGTCATTAATATGAAAGATTTGACAACATATCACGTAATCTATGATCACATATAGCCTAAACATTGAAATTTCTTGTAAGGTATGAGACGAGAATATGAACATTAGCCATTTTGTATAACCAATAAACCCGTCGATTGTAAATTTTAATTTTTCAGTGAAAAAAAGTGACCTCAGCAAAGAAAATATTATTTATTCTTAACAAGTAAGGTATGTAGTAGCAGATAAAAAAACAAAAATTACAAGTTATCTTTATGTAAACAATTACCCATAATTACATGTTAAAAATCTTTTAGAAGACAAAATAGGCTACTACATAAAATATTTGTTTTTACTGCAAGGTTACCTTTCGAACCATTCCAATAAACATGCATAATGGAAAAGATGTCCACAAGAAGTGGCAAATACTGTTTCTGGGTCGGTTCCTGTGAACAAATCACTGCAAATGACACAAGACAGATGCATCACTGTGATAATTCAAATAAATTAACATCAGAAACCACCGCCAAATCAAATCTTTATAACAACTTCACAAGACATTAAAACAAAATATTGAACTATTCAACTAAAATATTTCGTAATACAGGTTAAATACGGTGCTTTTGCAGTTATTTCATAGTATTAATAAACACATTAAAAACTGTTGTAAATGTTGTAATTAATTCACAGTTCACACAACAAATTAATTATAAACAAACTTTTTGCTAGTTCAAACTTAAAATTGAAAGAAATGATTGCTCAATGCTCACGCCGCTCACGGACTCCCGGTGTCTATTTTATCTGTGCTACTCACTGCTCACGGTCATAGTGTATCTTGATCTTAACCACAGATCTCTACAGTAAACACCAGTTTTGAGCGTACTGATGATAGTTTTACATATTGATATTGTATACCTTTAATTACTGTATACGTACATTCAGTACTATACTGTTTACAGAGATTTCCAGAAATAATTTTGAGTTTATCATGTCCGACATGCATGCTTGTAGTAATGACAATCTTGATAAAGGCCATAAGTATGCTAAAGTTCGACCACTATACGATTCCCTAAACAAAACACTTTTCGACCTTGCTCCCCATTAAGAGTACCACTGTGTGGATAGTACCATATTTTGGGAGACACCCTAAAATAGTTTATAAGGAACTAGCCAACGATATGGATATAAAATAAGAGTTGGCGCTATAAGTTGAAATGTACGCCTTCTCAAAAAAAAAAAAAAAAACAATTCAAAGCTCTTGATTGAGGAGCCCAAAATGAAATGGTACAATAAATCTTTATAATCTTTCTTTCATTCAAATTATAATAGGCCACAATGTGGTATATGAAAATATTTGAAGGCTAAACTATTTGATTAATAAAGAAAAACATTGGTTACAATGATAACAATTGAAACTCTCTTTAATGACTAGGTATTTTATTAATACATAAATTAAATTTCAGAAATTAAACAACTCAATATGCATATTATATGTCCTTCAAACTATTGACTCTTAAATCTCGGGGTTATAAGGTTGTCGCCGGCATAATCCAGATACCTCACACTTTGAGCAAAACACACATATATAGGCTATCTACAATTATTTACATACATTTATATACATCTTAGAATTATGGTACATGGACATGAAATATCAATTATTGTTGGTTCAATACTCAAGTTTATAACGTTTAATTATTAATTGGAATTAGGTCTCAGAAAATTATTAAACAAATGTTCACTTTATGTTTATAAAAAAAATAAAATTACAACAAGTTCAGGTCTAATTTCATATTAACCCTATGGTTAATTTCACATTCAATATCTAGGCTAAGTCCTTTATTGTTAAAATATTTACATCTTCGAATATTGTTTATAATTAATTGGCAATGTTTTTTTTCCCTTCTATTTACGTAATTGTTTATTAAAACTATATGTTCAATTGATATTAATAACATTCATATCAAGCTAATGAAATGGAATTGTCTCACCCATATATCGTCTGATTATAATTAATAGGCCTGTCTTTATTTACACTAACATCCTTTTCTTTTATGGTAATACTTGGTTTACTGAGACTCCTGGTTTATAATTTATTTCTGGAGCTCTTCTTAAAATTTAGATCTGATGAAAAATACGTTTGCTGCGTTTGGAGTCTGAATCACAACTAACTAACAATTAAATTAGTTTGTAACCATTTTTGATCTACAATTGCAATTTATAAGACCCCTCTAGAAATATACCGTGGTGTCTAAATCGTTGTACTTTACACTTAATGGCACTGCACTTCTCAAGTATTTATAATATCTTAATTATTGATTTTATTGCTAAACAATTTTTATCTAACTAATAACTAATAACTATAAATTTACATTGTTTTTACAGTTTACATTATATATTTATCTAAATGGTATTTGGTTTCCCTTACCATATTCATTTATTTACTGGGATTAATTTAATTGCATAATTCTTTTATTCGTGTCGGTCAAGGTTTGAAATTGCGACTGAGAGGTATGACGTCAAAGGGGTGTGGCTTATCTATTTGTCAATTTGTCGTATACCTATACCGGACAATGGATTGTGTTCACTTGGAAACTTTAAGAAGCGATTATTAATTAATAAGAGTTTATGTATTAAAACGAATGATGAATTTGGAAGGAAGTATATGGTAGAATCTAATGGTATTGATTAAAGTTGGATATTAGGTCTTGTTAATTTATAACCTTGTCGTAGTAAGGTTATGTTAAACTATCTAGCGTTATGAATGGGATCGTATTTAGTTGGTCTTAAAACGTTGATAACTTTCGTTATATTTAGAGTTTCTCCTCGGGGTTTTGAAAATAAATTATGGGATGTAATTTAGAATGGTTTTGTTCATGTTTTACGTTTTATAGTACTTTAGTTTAGTTATATTCTTCTGAAATCGTAGTCCTGACTAGGCCTAGGTATGTTGACATTTTTGATGCTTGGAGACTGGAGTCGTTACTATCGGTTGTCGATAATGAATCGCATTCCATGCTGTACTGATTTATTTACAATAGTTAGAATCAATTGTGAGTTGTCTCAAAGTAATGGCTATATTGTTTGCAAAGATCCGTATCAGGGAAATCTCACTATACACGCTGCTTATAAACAGTTTGGTCTAAGAACGTCTGTTATTTTGAACTATTCTGATGTCCTGAAAAAAACGGAGATTTCTCGTATTTTTGTTTTTATTTTATAATTGTTTTACTGGTCTACCATTTCTTGAAAAATAAAATAAAGCAAAAGCTTAAAGTTTCAAATATTTTAATACAGTAATATAAATGATCTACAATTATTGTTTCGCCTTGCGGCATCGTCGGGCAACTGATAATTTACAGGTATAGACAACTATTTAAAGTTTAAACATAAGTAACAGGAAACTGAAATACAATAGAGAAATCGGGAAAGGTAGGGGGATGACCTAGCAGGTAGATAAAGGTTAATGAACTATGTTACGGATGGGTTTTAGAAGAGGTGACGAATTTAATACAATTTGGTCATTTAAGTTGAGAATAGGCCTAAGTTAAATAGATCTATTTATTTCTGGGCTGACCTGACCTCTTCCCGTAGCGGTCTTCCATCTCGCGGCTCTCGGAACAGACTCTCTCTCGGCTCGCTGGTTCAAGCCTTCCACTCCTTTTCTCCCCCCCTTCTACGTCATATTGCACTGCTCAACAAAATCGCAAGTGCCAATTCATATTTTATTATTTAAAATCCCTTTCCATTACATCCTAATTTATGCTTATTATAGTTTTGGTTTGGTGGGCTCCTTGGCTGGGCCACACCTTGCTTAATTTTAACTCTTTGTTTGCATTTATTTATTTTAAAAAACTCTAGACTATCTGATATATTATTTTGTCTTTCCTCCAATGAATTTGAATGTTTTTATATCCCGTTTGCACGACAACGCTATGACGTCACAAGATGGCCCCTACTTTCTCGGCTATCTTTATTCTAGTTGATTAATCTTTGAATTCCACTTCCCAAATTTGTTTTGACTCTAATTTGATGCCATTAAAGAATAATTTAGATTAGTTGTATTATTTATGTGTTGTAATAAATTTATGTTGTGTGAAGTCATATCTTGTGTGAGTGTTATTTCTTTTACAATGAAAGTATACTTTGCAATCTGGACTTTTTTTTTTTTTATGGCTTGAAATTTAATTTAATGGGTCTACTATTTATTATTTTAATTTATCTGACTTTATTTAAATTTGATTTATTATTTAATTTATAACAAATCTTAATATGATTTATTATACGCTCGTTATTCATGCCAATGTTAACAAAATAAATAACTTTGCAACATGTAGATTTTAACTCTTTCTTTAATAGCAAAATTAAATTTAAAAATTATTTACAATAAAAACAATTATCTTTCAAACTTGATGCACTTAATAGTTATACAATTAACATCTTAATCTACTACTTATTCTAAGTACATAGATAAAAACAAGTTACTTATTCTACAATGTCTTAATCTAAAATAAAGAAATAAGAGTGCATCAGAATTTTTATTTTTTACTTTTAATTATTTTGATAAAATGCTCTGGCTAACTGAAACTTATTATTATTTATTAATTTAATTTACTTTCTCTTTACGGGTTTGTTAGGTTCTTTGGTGACTATAATTTATTTAATATAAATAAAATTTGGTGGTAGTTTGTTTAATTGAAATTGTCCATTAATTTGTATTTATTGACTCTGAAGTTCTATTACAGCTCCAATGTTTCCGGTTCCTTGAATGTGGTTCCCACGTAGACTGGCAGTAGATGGATTGATTTTCCTTAATCTTTTCGACGAATCTTCTTTTCTTCATACACTCTTGTTTTCACACTTTTGTGACGACGATTACTTTTTAATTTATTCAATGATTATTCCTGTTCAAACACTTGTAGAACGACGCTATT
This sequence comes from Aphrophora alni, assembly GCA_963513935.1. Lineage (NCBI taxonomy): Eukaryota > Metazoa > Arthropoda > Insecta > Hemiptera > Aphrophoridae > Aphrophora > Aphrophora alni. Next base: position 28,676,786 of record OY740770.1, read on the forward strand.
ACTCACACACTTTTATGACGACGACTCTTTTTAACTTATAAACTACGATTATTTTTTAATTATACTTCTAGGATTATTATTAAACACTTGTATAAACGACGCAGTTATTATTTAATTTTGGCTAAATATTTCACAACATTTTTTCTTTTTGCTACTAAGAGAAACACTTTCTCCGGAACAACCTTCTTCAATAAGTTCGGCACCAAAAAGACCCCTTGCGCTTCTCTTCTACCCTTATTTATAATTTTTATTTTCAAACTGCTTTATTCCGATCCTCTGCCTTCATTGGCTTATTTTAAATCTTTTACGTTACTTCAGAATTGACACAATTCCTTTCATTGGTCCTTTTCAAATAATTTTGGTTGAAGGCATTGAACTTTTGAATGCTTTCTTTGACTCCTTGGGGTCTCTGACTGACTGTAGAATCATTTTTTCTAGCTGTCAACCCTTTCAACTCTTCACAATTTATGGCCTGCCGAGCACTGACCTTTTAGGAGCCCTCTATTTCGTTACACTCTGCATCCCCTACTCTGAATATTATTTATTAAGATACTGTATTCAACTTTAGCCTAGGACAATCACTTCTTAGGCTATGTTCAAAATTAATAAAGTTAATAAACAACGACTTTCAATAAATATATATAACATCTAACCCTAACGAATGAAATGACTAACTAAACTAAACTGTAAAATTAACAAATAAATAAATAACCCACTAAATTCTAGCAAATAACAAATAATTGTGGCCGTCGCCCGCTTTTTGACGGCGGAAAACTCCTTGCTGAAAAATCAGAAGTTCTCTGCTGGCTGAAGACTGGATCAACATTATAGGCGAAATCTGTCAGGATGGCAACAAGGACGCGGTGTCATGCGATAAATTAATCAATGCAAGCTTAATGTTAAATAACGTGTTTATTAAAAATAAAATGATATACAAAGTTTAAGTTTACCTGTTAAACTTAGTTTTAAAATAGTGTTTGTGCACAATTTATACAATTTCCAATTCCCCAGCCAAAAGAAGACATGAAAGTTAATTTTTCATTTTTATATGCCGAAAGTGGATCGACCTCGCCGAGCAGAATGCTCGCATCCCATACTCAAAACAGACTGGCTCCAAACCACTCTTTGCCTGTTCTCCTCCTCCCCCCCTTCTTAGTGATCTCGCTAACTCAGCATTCGTCTATTACTTTATAGGAAATTAAAATTTAGGATCCCTTTTCAATAAATATCAATTATTAATTATATATTGTAATGGTGGGCTCCTTGGCTGGGCCACATAATTTAATTCAAATTAGGCAATGGCCTGATTTTGTTACAATATAATTCATATACTGTAATTTCAAACTCGTCCAAATAGATTCATCAAAACACACACGCACACAATATTCCCACTAATACAAATAAACGTAAATTCAATTATGAAAGTATTAGCTTTAAGATTAAGTACCAGTTATGATATTAAGAACTATAAATAACTTTGTTCAAATCTTCAGAGCCTTTCATACAGAAAAGCTAACACTCTTCATGAAAAAAAACTTTAAAATAGTAACAGTATGGAAATTAAGGACATTTATATTTTGAAATATTCAACTAGAAAGAAATTTTTAATATTTATAACTATGTACATTTCAATTTTATCAATATTTAATTACAGATATTGGAATAATGCAATAGAATGCTGAGACTCATTACCAACAAAATGTTGTGAATTCCAGCATTATATGATAAAATAAGATTTGTATAGTCCAAAGTAGACCATTTCAAAATTTACCCAGATATAGACTATTGTAACATTAAGTTTTATAACATAACTCTTAATTGTTTGTTTTGCTAAATTTTGATATTTTAGCAATAATTCAAATTTTGAACAAGTATTTGATACTCATTTTCTTGTGTTTTTTCTTTTTGATATTTTCAATGCAATTAAAATATATGAAAACCTTACAAAATACTTTAATTTTAAGTAGAAACATATAGAAAATGAGTCATCTATATCCCCCCCCTCCTGCTTCAAATGTATTTACAGTAATAATAAAAGTAAGTGCGTTAATTTGAATAATATATTATTAAATATTTCTTTCAACATTTAAACAACATTCAAAGTTTTTTTTTATAACTGCAATAATACAATGAATAAATATTGAAAAACATATTAAATATTTATAAAATATACACCTCACTTTAGTGACTAAGAGCATGACAGTCTGGAATAAATTTAGCTGGATTTACCCCTTTTTCATGTAGATTAAGGTTAAATTTTCTCTTTCATCTCTCCTATCAGCTATTTCAGAATAAAGAAATAATAAAGAGTTGTTTCTTGTTCTTTTCCGACCCTGGCCCTATTAGAGTATTTGAGAGCTAGGGGTTTTTATTTTATGTTCCTTTTTTAAGACGATGATAACTGAGAGGTTTTTAAACAACTAAAAATATATATAGTGAAGTTTAGCAAGGTGGTTTTTTCAGTTCCTGAGATGTAGGCTATTATCACCATAATGACTTTTAATTCAATGGTATGTCCAAAACTGTGTAGGCCCTAACTGTTTCCTGACTTAGAATATTTAGCAATAAATGACACTAATTTGATGAATTTAAATTAAGGAAAAAACTGGTTTTGAAGTTGTCAGAATATGCGTCTCAAAGCGTACTTTCTATTAATTCAACACATGTTCTTTCCAGCTTGCGTTGTTTACGTTATGTAATAGTAAATATCAAAACATTCTCAAAAACCTTAAACTACTAATATTTTAATATTTTTTAAGAAAAAGCTAAGTAATCCAAAGAAACAGTAAAGGACGGAATTTTGTCAAAAAAATCATATTTGAGAAGTTGATGAAAACATCAACTTCCAGAGCTAACAAAAATAATAATAATTGTTTGAATAAACTAATAAAAGTTTTCACTAAAGTCGAAAAAATAGAAAATTGTGAATAAATATTAAATTTTATATGTTTTAAAAAAGGTGAGATAAATTACGTCATAAATGGTTTCAAGAATTAGAGTAAAGTAATAATAATAAATCAGTAGAAGCGAAATAGTATATAAGAGATAGTAGAATGTTAAAACTCAGAAATTTTAATTTAATTAACCCCAAAAACAAGAGTGTTAACCCTTCAACGCGGTAAGCCGTTCCGAGCGCTAGACCCTCTGGTGCGGTAGTTAAAATCGTCGACTAACATTTCCTTCTCTTGTGGATTGTCTGGCGGGACATTATACGTATTTACATTTACTGTAACTTCCTCATTATCTAAGATTATTGCGGTATCATTAGCCACATTGCATATATTTACAACTTCATCACCACTATCATGATTACCTTCAATATTTGGATCACAATGGAACTCCATTTGAGCGTAATCCAAAAAAACTCGCGAATATTATCACTTTGCGGTTCCCACATTATCACTAAAACACAATATACACTAGAACTAATCACACGATCTACTGTCAAACTGTTAAAAATATTACACTTATAAATAAATGAGGTTATAATAACCTATAACACACTTATAATAACCTATAACACACGAGAGCCCTCCACGAACCCGCTACAGCTGTTTGTATATAGCCACGTGTTGTTTCCTTTTCTGAAGGTCACGGTGGTCTAGAAATAAAAATCAATAACTCAACAGATGGCATTTCTCTTGGCAATGTTCTGGGTATACGCTCAGTTCATAAAAGTTCTTTATTTAGGCGCTAGAATCCAGCACGTACCGCAGCGACATTTAGCGTCTTTAGACGGGCGGCCGCGCCAGAAGGTGAAAGTTTGGCCGCGTCTATAGACGGTTCACCGCGTTGAAGGGTTAAAGAAACTGATTGCACAAGAATAGTACTGAGTACAAAAGCTATTGAAGCGTAATACATGCGGGATTCGCAGTGTGGGTAGAGAACTTATCTGAAACATTCCCAAAATAAAGTGACCTAAAGTCAAAAAACTCTCAATGTGTGAAACTCAGAATTTTAGAACAATATGTTATGGGGAAAAGTAGAGTTTCTCGGAAACTGGGAGTAATCAGCAAGTAATCGAAGTTCCAGAGATGCACAAAAGCGGAAGGAATATGGAAAACGTGTTTTGGAGAAAATCCTATGTTCCTGGAGGAAGATAGGGGAGTTTACAACAATACAATCGGCAAAAAGTACAAGGATGTGCAAAGGTCAACTCTACCGCATAAAGACTATAGACAACTGAAAAATGGCAGGCCATACTGTAGAGCCAACGATCTCAAAACCACACTAATGGTGGTTCTACTTAAGGAAATAAATTAAAATCAAGTAAATAACCCATAATAAATAATGTAAAAAAGATTAAATTAACAATTAATTCTAGTAACTAAAAGAAGATGGGGGAAAAGAGAATTGTTGGTTCCAAAAAATGGTATGGCGAATGAAACAATTCCTATAAATATGGAAGCAGAGTTCCAAAAAGGACTCTATTATTTTGAAATTTTTAAAGGTAGTAAAGTGTTACACTGTTGGTTTGAGTTTTGAATTTCTTACTATATCTTGAAACCCGCAGGAAGCTGAACAATGTTCTTCAGGGTAAAATTTATTATAAAAGTATAGAATTTAAACTAAATCACAGGTCTCCTGGAACGAGAAGAGTGCAGGGACAAAAAATCAAAGACAATAATAATCATTTTATTAATAAAAATTAAAAATATTAAATAATACAAAAGTAAGACAGTTCGAGAAATTTCGTACAAGGAGTCGTTTCTGTAGTAGTTTATGTCAAAGATAAAAGACATTTTATCATTTATAACAAGTTAAAATAAAATTATGAGCTGAAACGCTACATGAGAAGATGTTGGACTGGAAACGCTACGGTTGGACTGGAGCTGAAATATCTAACTGGAAAACACCAGAGCTGGCAGGATCATTCACCAGGATCAACCTCTCACAGGGACCATAAACTCTGTCTCAACATCAGGTTTACCGAAAGCCACATTTTCACATATCCCCAAAATATATAACTAAAATTTGTGAGTTGGGAAAAATCTTGTAAATTAAAAATTAATATCTATCTAAATAAATTCTCAAAATTAAAAAGTAAATTTTGTTAAAATAAAACTGCTCTGCTTTGCACTTGATTTTATAAGATTTAAAACTTGTTTTGTACATCAAATGTAATTATAATTATTTGTTTGTTGTATATGATTTTTTATATTCAGGAAATTTTTATGTTGTATTAATATAAGATGTTCGTTTAAGTAATAATATTTATGTTTGCATAATTTCAATATCACACTGGTATAACTTAATTCAAATCAACCTAGTGAGCAGAGGATAAAGTCCATAATTTAAATAATAATAATTGATCATAAAGTAGTTTCTTTAAAATCTAAAAATTGGTTTTTGAAATAAGATAGCACCTTTAAAAATAATAATAATATGCAGATAAGTTGTCTATAAGATTCTATGCTAGAGATTTTAAATGGAACAAATTAAGGGGAAATTAAATTGGAGCTAGTCAGTAAGTTAAATACAATTACTGGAAGGTTTTTCAACTAATAAAGGTGGGATTCCATTGAGTTGGGGTTGTTGAACTCTTAGAAGGGAACATCCAAACCGGGAGAGAAAATTTAGCTTAGACCTCAGTGGTCTGGGTCGTTCATGCTGCTACACAGAAGTTAAGAAGCGCAGAGCACAAGTTAAAGTGAAATTAATCAAATAATTCCCAATTTGTCGAGAGGTAGCCTCCTGGTTTGTTGTAATAAGTACTTTAAGCAAATAGTATTAAATTTCACCCTCGCATAAACGTTTCTTCATAGAAAAACATACTGAAGAAATCCCAAGCTAAAAACACAATTTTTAAAATAGATTATTTTTAGTGATTTCGTAAAATATCCACTGACGTTTTTGACTTCTTGGTGTGAAAAATAAAGTGGTGTTTAATGTATATTTACTCCAATCGCTCATGATTAGGTATATTGTTCACTGTATTGATTGTGGACAAATTGTTTTCAAAAATAATAACAGCATCAGTTGGACTATCATGTCAAGAAGAAAACTTCTAATTCACCAAGCTGCTGTGCAACATTACACAGTCTGCTATTATCTTTGTAATGCATGTATGTACTATTAATCATTCGAAAACTTACCCAATTGTAAAATTTTTTTCATGCAAAACATCAACCCAGTCAGTCCTTTGTTATTGGTGTGTTTAATGTAGGCTTAAAGATTAAATTAGTTTAATGCATCATAACACGTTTTTTAAAGAGAATAAACTAGGATGTTCTTAGGAATCAAAAGGGATTCCTGAAGTCTGGTTCACAATGAAATGATTTAGGCAAACCAATGACTTAGTGCTAAAAATGTTTGTACTGACAAACTCTCAAGACATGTAAAACATATTTAATTAATTAATATTATCTGTAATATGCTTAAATATCAACATTAAATTTATTTACAAGATAAATATCCTAAGCTTTTGTTCCAGAGCTAACACAATTATTATGATAGAATATTTAAATATGAATTCTAAGAAGTTACTGAATTGCTTTACACATGAAGCTTGCTCACCTTCTTATTGCCGACACTCGTGTCTGTATTGATCCCTCGTATGGAATTCTCTTTGATTAGCGATATTATCCCATGACACCACCCTGTCTCCCATTGCCTCTGTTTCAGCAGAGTCTCCCACTGGTATTCCGGACTCTCCTGTTACCAACTTACATGGGCAATTTCGTGCCATCTCCAGTTGCCGATAAATGACAGTTGGTAACTCATAGCTGATTCTGACCTCCCGGCACCCTTGTGTCAACTACCGCCACTGGCTACTGACCGTCGATACCTTGTTGCTGCATGTGTCCTCGATTTTCTAAACTTTGGCTTATATACTCTTGGTAATTTGTGATGCTTAGTAGGTTGCAAGTCAAGCAAACACTTAACTTTTTGTGCTTTGTCATAATGATTTATACTCTGGTGTGTAATAAAATCTTCCCAATACCTCTATATTATTATGTAAAATATTTATATATTTAGCTACCAACTCACACTGAGGTAGTTGTTATCTTGCAAAAGTCCTATGTTGAGATGCCAATGTAATAAAAGATAACCTATAATAGTAAATTTTATCATTGAATTTTAAATTGTAATTGCTTCACTTTGTAGTGACAACATAAAATGTTTATAGAGATGTAATAGATAAATTTGAGGTTAAAACAACTAAAATAAATTTTGTCAAAATATTGTGATAAATTGAAAATTAGTACTTATCAAATACAATCAACATATGAATGAAGTAATGAAGTAATTTGGAAAATGATATTGATTCAATTTATATATATATATAAAAAATAAATAAATAAATAAATAAAAAAAAAATATGATACTTCAAATCATATAATTCATGGGTAACCTTAAGTGTTAAGTTACAATAAAATAATAGAAAATAAATAAAACTAAGTTAACTTTGGTAAATAACCAATGAATTTGAACTATAATAATCTCAATTAAATATTTGGTTTATGATGACTTTGTACTGAGCCAAGTTAGTTATTATAAATAAAACAATAGATTTCAAGTTAACAATTTATAACGCATTTATTATTTTTTTATATCAAACTCAATTATTAAGATAAAACAAATTGTGATAAATTATAAGTTCATTTCAATACATAGGTTTATGCAATGTTTTGTAAATCCATTATTAAAAGTCTATCCCTTTCACTGAGTGTTCACTAGGTATATTGGGATTTACATATAAATGGACAATTCAATTAGTAACAAATTATTAATTATATCTACAAAGATAGCTATTAATTCTAGTCACAATTAGTAATTAATTCTAATATTATCAAATAAGTTTGGTATTTTGTTAAATTTTGATTTAATCTCGGGAATGGGTTGTTCGCTGACCTCACCACTTTTTGGTTAAAATGTTGGTATTTATCTTATATTTAGATTTACACATAGATAATATTACTTAATTATAAATGATGACAATAGTTTATGAACACTTTGAATGGTTTTAGCAGAGTTAATTATGTTTAGGTTCAAAATTAAAAGTTTGCAAAGTTAATTTTGGTAATCCAATTTTAGCCTTTAAAATTTGTAAAATATACCCTGGATGGGTCTCACCAGTATTTAGATATCTTGTCCAGGTTATGATGATGAATTTTGACCAATTCTAGAGTCCTGGATGATTGTAGATAGGTTTCGAATGGATCCTCTTCACATTATGAGACTGTTTTATCTGGTAGCTTGATGTCGACTGACGCCAGTCTAAAATAGCGTCCTTTTTGGTGTTAAAAAATCTCGAACCCAAAATTTTTAAGCTGACGATTTAACATGGATTTAAGTACCTCTCACTTATTCACTTTTTTAATTAAATGAAGTAGTATGAATGGAATGAACTTATATAATATTATACAAAATTCCCTTAATTTCTAGATTTTTATAAATTATTTGGGAAAAACAAACTCTTTAAATAATTGGGTTTGTTCGAAATAAAACTTTTTAATTAACATAAAATTGCTGGATTCATATGTTCAATACGTTGCCGCTCAGTGACGTCAGTGTGCCGATGGGCGGGGTCTATCAATGGCTGACAGAAATTAATAATTAATAATATGTTTAATAAAGATATGCAAGTACATAATTTAATATAAGTTCCCATGGGTGTCTCATGAGATTTCGCGTATTAATGATATTTATGAATTTTTCTAACATCACTCCTTTATTCTCCGTAGGCTCATTTATAAAATACAATTATTAATCAACGTCGTCCTCGCGTATTTTAGTTGTCCATTTGACTTGAATTTACATCGTATTAACATACAATATCTCCTACTCGATCCAGATATATGATGTTGAAGACTTATTATGGATAGGTATTGATTTATCACGTAATTGAACAATCAGTTTTTGTCGTTGGTTGTTTTAAACTATTTATGTAAATTGCTAGCGGTAAATTTATTGACTTTCGTAGTTCGCTATTGTTTACATTTGAGTCTACGATGTCCGCCGCTTGGAGCGTTCGGGTGCTTGTACTAACAACGAATGGTTCAGATTTATTAATTTAAAAGACAATTGCGAAACTTTACAGGTGTCTAATGATTAGACTTAGAATATTTATCTATTTCATTTTAACTTAACTTAATTTTAAATCCTAAATTAACCCTAAATCCTAACATTATTTCTAATACCGATTTAAAAATTGATAGCTGCATTAAGTATGTTCATGTATCTAAATCACACTTCTCATATGACATGTAGAAATTAGAGGGGGTGGGGGCAATTAAAACAGAAATGGTTAGGCCATAAAAAATATATATTCTACAAAACAATGATCATCCTTTATTGAACTTTTTATGCTTAAAACCCAAGTCCATTAGTATTTTTCTTAAAGAGGTGAAACCGCTACAAAACAAACCTGACTGTTAAGGTGACAATTAATTTGCCAAAGGTTGGTATTTGTTTTCTTTTGTAATAACATACTACATGTCTTCAAACTGCAGCCTTGTGAAATTCATCAAGTCCAGTGATTCCCCTCCTTTTAAAATTTTTTTTGGTATTCGGAGATCAATTTTCGGTTGAGAATGTGGCGTGGCTTGAATCTATTGACCTTTCTCAGAGGCTTCGATTGTAATAAATTAAAAATAAGGTGAAGTTAATTATTTATTTTATTTATATTCATTAATTTATTAATTTGCTCGACTAGGGCGCCAGGTATCCTTAGCATACCAATTTAGAAAAAAGAAAAGAAGTTAATTTTCGTTATTATTAAAATCTCTCAGGGTCGCAAGTCCTTTTAAAAGTGTACTTCAGTGGTTCTTGGTGAAATAAAAAATCTTATTTTGTTGAACTGAAATTGAACATAATTTATTGAATTAAGTATTAACATTTATACAAAATAAAACAAACATAATAAGAATACATGTAAATGAGCAAATTCAAGCAATATATTTTAAGTTAACACATCCTACACAGTTATTCCATTATATTCAAGTCTCAATATTAAAAAATTAATTTTTATTGACTTTAGTCTTCAGTTGCAACTTCTTAATAAAAAATGAAATGAATTTAATCTTACTTCTCATAAAAAGAAATTGAATTACTATAAAGTATATTCTCTACAAAAAACAAATAAATCTCAATTAGCTAGTTTCTTAAAAAAGACTCTAACATATTAATTTTATTTTGAAATATAAGACATTGCGTCTTATTAATCAAAAAACATCAAGTAATAAATTCAAACTTATTATATTGAAAAATTTCTAAATTATTACAAATACATATTTTATTTTACATAGTAAAAAGTTTATACGTGCTATACCAAGACACGTTTTCTCATTTTAAACAGAACTTTTCCTCTAAAATCACTTCTTCATTGTCCTGCACGTCTACATGATGACTCGCCAATCTCGCTCCAGCCGTTACATCATAAGTCCATGCTTCATGTTTTACAACGACACATTTATTGTTCATATTATGAAAATGGTACATATCAATGTTCAAATTGTTCTATTTCTTGCTTTGAAACACAAAATTAAATTTAGTCTCTATAACATTAGTTCACCAAATTGCAATATCTTTTGTTAGGTATGCAAAATTCATTGTTCAAACTATATCACTCCAACGTCTATACATAATTGAAACTGTATTGCATTGTTTCTTTATTAAAATAGTTCTCACCTTATAAAACACACTTTTGATACTTTGTCTTTGTGTTATAAGGAACACGTGTTCACCAATGCTGTCTATTCACTTTAAACGTTCTACAGGTTAAAATATTCAGTTCTACGCATTAAAAATACTCAAATTCCATTCACATATCGTCTCATAACAATTTAGTTTATATTTGTTACATATTACTAAAGAAAAATACTATTACATCACTTTTCTATTGTCTAGAACCAGATATACCGGTCCGAAACAAACGTAGTCTTGCCTCAAGATCTCCATCCAGACTCCAGACTGACCAAAACCACATGTGTCTTTTTCCAGCTTCCAAACCAAGCGTCCTATTTAATATGCAACGTATGCGAGAATTATTCTCACACCTAGCAACACTGACACGGTTCAAATTATTTTACCTAACACAATACAAATACTACCTAAATATTTATTACAACTTATAACTAATTTTTTATACATGACATTATTATTTTGGAAACCTATATTTAATTTTTTATTACCCTAGTTTTAATAATCTATATATTTGAGTCATCTTTTTGACTTCTAAAACCCCCTCCCTTATTCAACTTCAACGTTTCCCGGGTTACTTTAAATATTCAAATCTCAATATAACCATTTTTTGGTTATTTAGGTTAAAATTACCATTTTTGGTATTACACGATATGCGCTTCTCCCTCCTCACCAATAAAGTCCACTGCCTCTCTAACACTTTACGAGCTTCAGCATTTAATGTTTCAAACAAATGAAAAGAAATTCCCCAGGTATTTGCAACATGTTGCCAAATTTTCTTAATGTCAAAAAAAGATCCTTTGTTTTTTCTTCCTCAAGTTAACTAATCACTCTAGCCACCATGGTTTCTTCTTGAGAAGGTATTATTTCATGCTTATTCGCTCAGTTTATTTTAAACAAAATACCCTCATTCTGGGAAATAAATTGTAAATAAAATAACACTTAGAACTATACTACAATACAGGACAACACTAATTTTAAAAATTACAAAAGTTTTTAACAGAGGATAACTATTATATACATGACCTATTATTCTTCAAACAAACTAAGGCCATAACAGTAATTAGACTGAGGTCGTTAGATAAGACCAAGTTCATAAATAAGTCACACATGTGTCATTGAACCTCAATAGTTAATACAAACATTTCCTTGAGTAATGCTTGTGAATCACCATGTAAACATTTTGTGCCATTACTTTTCATCCTCTATATTGGAACTGTAGTTTATTGCGACTGCAAAAGAATGTTAATTGTTGAGATTCTTTAAATAATCCATGCAATGTTTAGTATCATTTTTTAAATAATTTTGAACTGAGGATTAATAGTTTTTATAATAAAACTCAAATAATGAAATTAGTACTGTACCCTCAGTAGGTGACTCAAACAGCAGGTCACTTTTCAGTCTTAATCCCGTTACGAATGTGGGCTACGTCTGTAGTCGACCCTTTGTCTAGTCGCACTTCAGTAGCGAATACACTATAGAACCAAACATTACATACATTAACTTTCAAATAAGCTGACATCTAGTTTATCTCACTTGAATCTCCATGTTGTATGGTTTGTATAGGGGAATATTAATTTAACTTTTTGATCTATTTGGTTTGTTACCTTTCTTCAGTGTTATATATCATATTTCACCAATATTTGGACGAATAAAGAAATGCAAGTTTAAATGTGTATATTAGAGAGATAAATCAAATACATTTACTTTCGTTTAATGTTGTCATATACACTTGAAAATTTTTTATCCTTGTGAATAAAGTTAATAATAATAATAATTCGTATCACATTCACATTGTTACACATATGAAATAAAAAGAACCAAAAATCTAACTGTAAGGAGGTTCTAAAAGTAAAACAACTCCTCCAATATAAACTGAAAATAAAAATCTAGCAACTTAAGTTGGAGGAGGGAGGTCACAAAAGTAAAACATCAGTGTAAAAGTCCAATTAGTTGTCTGGTTTCCAGAAAAGTACAACAGATTACAACATTAGGATAAAAGAACAATACCTAAGAATAAAACCATAGACACATACATGTGATCAAAGAACTAGCAGTAAATAAAACCACAGCTACTGTACAGAAAGAACTAAAACTACTATAAGTGACCAGTAAACAGGACTGGTGACTCAATGAAGAAACCACCCGTATTTATTCAGTCTATCGAGTGTAGACTGTAGTTTATTACCAGCGAACGACAGATAGACAAACAATTAACTAATGGTGACAGATTACAGAGACCCAGTATTGGTGCTACTGCTTCAATGGTCCTCGACTGTCTAGTCTAGAGTCTTCCTTATGGCAAACACAATTGTACTGTATAGAACAGAGATGACTCTAGTCTTATGGATCAGCTTGATGAACGGTAAATGATGGAGCTTCTAGTTGGACTAATCACACTACCACGTCTAACTTTTACAATAAATAAGAGGGAAACATGTTTATCAAACATTAATCAGGAATGGGATATTGAGTCTTCAATATACCTCTATAACGATATTTTTTATTCTATTTTTTAATGGGATCGTTGAGAGCTCAATATGTTTCTGCGGGAGGTTAGAAATGGAAAGCCAAGGACTCAATATGTCTAGGTTTCAGAGCTTGCTCAATATGCTGATGTGTCCAGATGGCCCTATACAATCTTTCATACTCTACTGCAGCATAAAATAGTATGAGGTTTTAGAGTGTGGAGTGAAATACCTACTGTGGAACTTGAGACTTTATTAGTGTTGCAGTGACGGTTTCTTAAAAAGTATTACTTCTTTACTTGAGGTATTAGATTGTTTACATTAGTCCTTAACATTTTAATAAAAAAATATTCTACACATAAAATATCAAATACATTCAAATATTTACATTATTTATTATATTGTAATTATCAATGGTCTTACATCAATAATTATTGGTGGTTAAAAAAAAGAAGTTTACTGATGAGTTTATATACAGAGTTGCTGGAAAGAAACTTACCACCCCCTTTTATTTTTTAAATCAGATATTTGAATCATGTTTGCAATTTTTGTAGGTAAGAGGTAACGTATAAAAACAAAACATTAGGTTATTTTAATTTTGGGGAACTGTATTTTAGGGGGTTGCTCAAAAATTTCAAATGGGACTTATAGGATTGTGATACCTCATTTTAGGTAACGTCTCTGAAAATGACAAAGAAAATTAAATTCTGATTACTCAAAACAAACTGGCACCCAAATGACATATTTTATTTATGAAGCAAGATTAGTACAGTACATACCCTTTAATAACATTAATAAGTTTTCATCTAATATTGAATGTTAAAGTGTTTCCTTTGCACCTACATCAGTAGTACTGTCTCTGTTTAAAACCTTTTTCTAAAGTTTGGTTAGCTTAGGTGTTGATACAAAACAAGGGAGTGTATTTGATGCATGAACCAAATTTAGAAAAACAAAGAAAGGGACCCACACTCAACTAATTGGCTTAGTACCATCTTTCAAGAGGAAAGTTCTAATGTTCATTGTACCAACACTCAAAGTATGGAACCTAGGTGCAACCAAAGAAGGTCTTGATTTTCGTAACTGGATATGGAGTAATCAAGAAATATTGAATATTAGGTTTAACCTACGGTAGTTTGAATCCCAGACTATATGGTCATCATGCAGAAATATCAGGCTCATTTTAAAGGAGACTCCTGACCTTTGAAGGAGACTCCTGACCTTCGGGTTATCTGGAGCTGTAATAGAAAAAAGTAACCTATTAACAATTACTGAAATTGTTAATATTACCTTAAGAAGAAATCTGAACTTTTTTTGACATACTGACACCTAAAACATATGAATTTTAATTTATTCTCGAAAACAAAATGGAAGGTAGAATGAAGTTATAGAAGAGAATAATTTTTTGGTTGAGAATAAGGTTCACACAACCATCATTGTAATAGGTACATTTTTGAATTTTGAAATTAGTACCAAGAAAACACATGGTAATAGAAGCTTGCACACGATTGGTTGAGAGACGATAGAACGAAGTATGCGATTGGTCCGAAAGCACAGGAAAAGGAACACGGCGAGTCAAATAAAGTCAAGTAAAATTTAATAAAGTTTAGTAAAATAAATGTCAAGAGTATCCAGAGAATAATATTTGAATGTTAATATGTTTAGAATAAATGTAGGTTTAATAATTAAGTAGATTTTCGTGTATATATGGGTTGCTATGCGGAAACAAAAAGATGTACTAAAACTTGGTATACTGCCGCTGGAGATAGTTCAAGGGGGGAGTCTTGGATCAACGTCTGACGATGGCAGACGTATGGTGTTGTGTGCGAGAATTTTTATAGAACAATGGATATTGTCGAAAAATGTCTTTTAACCGAGATTAAAAGACATGTTAATAGACAATGAAAGAATAAACAGTTATTTAATTGTACGGTTAAACAAAATAGTTCTGAACTAATGTCTGAACAGAAAAAAACGTGTTGATGAGAACAATGAAATGCCGGTAAGCAAATGAGTTATGTGATTTAAAATGAACAATTATTTCAGATATCGGTAATGAACTAATTCAGTGTATTTAGTGTACTAAAGATCACCTAAAATAGAACGTGAACAAAAACTTTTAATGCATGATCTTAACATGGTGCACATGTTTTATTATTATTTGGCATTATATATAGTAGAGTAAAGCTTTATGAGAAGTATCGAACAGTTTTAATGTGTAGGAGAGACTAATTATTAGATTTTACTAATTGTAACTGGATTACAATTATGAAGAAAGAGTGACGATTCTTTTGTTGTTGAAACTATAAAGGAACATTTCCACGAGATAAAATTTTTGGCGGCTTAGACAACAGGATTCCAATTCATCGATGCAAAGTGTTGACCATGACATTACAACGTGATTGGTATCCACGTTTTAAGAACCTTTTATTTTGTAATATATGTATGCATTTGATATAACATGTTTTACTAAATATTAGATATAGGAGCTTGTTATTTAGAAATTATAATAAATAGGTGAGAATTGAATTTTGGAATGATAAAGGATGTCTTAAAGAAGGCATAAGATGATCAGATAAAGTAATACAAATTGTTTAATACAAAAGAAGTTAATTTTCATTTTTTTATTAAATTCATTTTATTTTATTTTATTATTATTTTTTTTAAGTTGCAACTAATAAAGCAATTGTAATAAAGAAAAATTATTCTGATCTTTTTGATAATAAACAAGAATTGAACAAATACAATCAATATGATGAGTTAATACAAGATATTCAATATATTTATCTAAAAGTCTGTGTATGTGTAATATAAATGTTCATTAATAAAATATGTACAATTTCAGCATAAAAAAAGGATTTATCTTTTTCATAAAATATCCACTTAAGTACACTTTTGAGAGATTTCACAACCCTGGAGATTTTAAAGTTAAATTTAAGTTTAAATTCATGTACTAATTTGGTAATTATTGCATTACCATGGCGCACAACAATAATTAGCACTTAGCTATCTTTTTACAAAATAATTAAAATCAAACCTTTCATTTTTCATATTATTCCAATTGTCGCACAATGTGTGGCAATTTGTTAGTAAAGTAACAACCTCTCTTTTTCATATTATTACATCATCCCCACTCTTCAGTTAACAAGATTAAGAAGAGAGAATTACTTTGGATGAATAGGTTATTAACTTCATATTTTCTTACAACTAAAATAAAAGCATCTTGTTTTATATTTAGCATTAAACATTATTATATGACCTAATTATGAGGTCATAACTATTAATAATACCTACACAAAAATAAGAGAAGGACCATTGAAGATATGATTTTCGTATAATCAAGTTGCAGTTATTCCTAATCATAATGAAATAGTAATTAATGTAATCACAATCCATTATTTCAGAAAGATTGGTTATACATAGAATTAGAATATAAAATTAATTTTAAATACAAGTTAAATATATTTTTATTCAAAAAATGAAGAGAAACAAAAACATAACACAATCTTGCTTTTCTTATATTTGATGTAAAATACACAAACTAAAATAATTACTGCAGTTTTTAAAATATCATGTAACTTGCCTAACAATTCATGTAGACAATAACAATTCGTAAAACTACAACTAACAAATTCAAACAATTATATAGTATGCTTTTACAAAATAACCAAAAGATTTGGTTATTTTACAAAATTCAAATAAAAAGATAAATACAGTAGTAACAACTAATTTACTATGTCTTAGACATAATAAAAATCAAGATATAATGTCTTGATTAACAATCACAATTTTCCAAAGATATGATTATAAATTATTAAGGAGTGTAATGTTAATTCACTATATAGAATGTCTCATCATTTCTAAAATCTTAGGTACTATAGGTATTATTAAACATAATAACAAAGTTGAACTGTAAAGATGAAATGTTAAAACTAAAATCAGATGAATTGTTTGATATATGTGCTAAATACCTATCCTGTTAGTTTTTAAAACATCTGCTTCCTCATTTGAAATTAATTTCGTGAAATAAACCAAGCTGAGCGTAGGTGTGGCAGGTTCCACATTGTTCAATATCAGTAAGAAAAATAGTCTAAAAAAAAAGAAGAAAAAGATATTAGAGTTGGTAAATACTCGTACTTTCTGTATTATTTATAACAGATCTGGAGGGTAGCTGGCTTAGTGGTTCCCTATTTTTAAAAGCTCTACACAACAAAAACTAACAAAATATTTATACATTCTTGATTTGACACAAATAAATGTCATTTTTATATCTAGAGTTATATTTTCATATATTCTACTGCCTCATACATTTCCTTAATCCTGCATTAACATTCTCAACTAATTTTCATGCAAAATTTTTAAAGACCTGTTGAAGAATATTTTCTGCTATGCATAAATCGGTAATTGTTTAAAAATTATAAACCTTCTCTGAATCCAGTTTCCAGACATTGCTGATTGGAAAGGACAGTTACATGTCAATGATAACAATATTCCAGAAGCAATTTGCGTGCCTTGTTCAGCATACTTCCTTGGCACTTGTGCTACAAGTTGTTGCCAGGAATCGAGAGCATTTTTCTCAATACAATTCAAAGTGTGAATAAGTTTTTTTATGTATTCAACAAATGGAGGGAAACTGTCATCTTTTTTCCAAACCTAATAGTAAAACTATCAATAATTTGTCAGAGAGTAGATGGAATACGCGAGAATAGGCCTGTACAATCCTGAGCAAAAATTTGGAAAGTGTGATACAGGCTTTAGAGTATTATGAAGATAATGCTAGGGAGAACTCCTTACTTAGTAAGGAGTGAAGCATTGGGTATCCTGAAGTCATTGAATAGATTTGAAACCAAACTGATGATGGAATTGTGGTGTGATATCTTAGATAGATTTAGAATGGTAGTGAAACTCTCCAAAAAATTAATATTTCACTTGAGAGAGTCATGAGATTATATAATCCCAAGTAGGTTCATTGATGCTCTATGAGAAATGTTTGAGAGTTATGATGGAACAAAAAACTATGCTAAATGGATTATAAGTCAAGTTACAGATGCCAAAGAAAGAGAAAATGTCATCCAAAAGAAAGCAAGAAGTCTGAAGTTATTCTATCTATATAGGAGAGATTCAAGTTGGATACCTTTTATGCAGTTATTGATCAATTTAAACCTGAGTAGACAAAAAGAAACTTTGATGAAAAGCAAATTAGTTTTTAAGACTACCTACTGCACAACTTACTGTTATTGAATGTGCCAAAAACTTCAGCATTTTTATGAAAATTACCTAGAGCTGTCTTTTGCTAATGAATTGGTCTATTTCACAGGCCTTCTAAAATCATCTGAGACAACCTAATAAACATGATGAAATTTTTACGCCAAGAACAACTTCAGGCCACGTTTTCCAATGTTAACATTGCCCTAACAATATATTTGTGTACAAATGTTTCAAAATCCTCATCAGAACGTTCATTTTTATTCTCTAGTCTAGAGGATAAAATCTTGCATCAAATCCAATATTAATAAAACAAATTGAACTCATGATCAATTTTCATATTGAGGCAGATCTTTTAAATATAGTAATCAAATAAACTTTGGAAATCTTATTGATGAATTTACAACAATCAAAGCGTGATGCAAGGATATGTATAATCTCAATGATGAATTTACAACAATCAAAGTGTGATGCAAGCATATGTATAAGCAAACAGTAGTTCTTACTTTTGGTTATTAATCAAGTTAACTTGATTTACAACTAAAGTTTGTACACAATCTTGTTCATATGTTAATTAATTATAATATAAATCTTAAAAAAAAATTATTTTTTTTAATTATTATAACAGCTTTTTCAATTATATATACAGTGAGTGTAAAAAATAGGAAATGGCTTGATATTTTAAGAACTGCTTAAACAGAAAGATTTTTGACCTCTCATTCTAAAGTTATTAACCTGAGCTATCTACAGAGTGGTACAAAAGTTTAGTAGGATACACAGAGTGTACCAAAAATTAACAAAACATGATTTTTCTCAACTTTTAAAATTAACGCTATTATTATTTTTACATATTCTAATAGGTCAATTTAAGGTATTTAAAAGGATTTTTTTTTTTTAATTTATCTTTAATAACAATAGAGTTATGGTGTTTTAAAATTCACAATTTTGTAAACACAATATTAAACGTTCTTTCCATATCTGAGTGAATAATGATTTATAGTTTGGTTATTTTGATGTAAAGTAAGCAAGATGTATTGGAAATTACCTGGTATATCTGGTACAGGGAGTTCTAAAAAGTAAGTCTAGATATTTCTTAATTACAGTATCCTCAAGGTAGGAATGTGTCTGGGGTGGGGAGGAAAAGAGGGGCCCCCACACTTTGTTTGTTGCATTTGCTTTCAGTGGTACAACCCCAATAAAAAAAATGTAGACCTCAGATGCTTCTGTGTAAACGTGTATCCTACTTTCATTTCCATTATAGGTGTGAATAAGAATAAAACATTTACAAAAGTACTACACAAAGTGCGTATTAAAGAAATGGACACATTTTTGTTAATAAACAGAATGTGTAACAATTAGTTTTTTTATTTATAAATATATATGTTAAACTTTTGTAAATCGTTATTTAAAAAGTTTTAATAGTAAAACATTTAGTAAATAAACAAAAATGTAATTTTGTTATTTAAAAATGATTATTCAAGGTTTTAAGCTTGACTATTCGTTACAGAATGTTCAGAAAATGTCGTGCCAAACTTTGTATTGGTTACATGGGTCAAAGTAAAGAAAAAAGTTCCTGTAAATATATGTCCAAGAAATGCTTCATTTTCCATCTTTCGTCCACTTTGTGTTTTTTTGAAAAATAATTACGTTTTGAAATTTTTAAGATTTTGAGCCGAAAGTCAGTAGGCTATACAAATACTGTATGCTTTTTTTAGCAGTATATCAAAAACTAAAACTTTATCGTGTACATTTTTAAAATGGCTGTTTAAAAAATATTTAATCTTACTTCATGAATAGCTTATTTTAGCTGAAAAGTGTAAAACTTTAAGCTTAGTATCTACAAAAACTAAACTTTACCGTATAAATGAACACCATATCACAAAAACTTGCTTACTAACAGAATATGGCGGTGTTTTCCATGCAGCGGGTTGCTTACCAGGATCCTATCACTTAGAAATCAAATTTCATGTGAATCCTGTGAAACAGGGACCTTGATGCTAAGAAACCAGATCAAGGGAAAAATATATGAATTAGAAAAAGAAGGAATTATTAAAAGGATAGATGACCTTACAGATCGGGTGAGCAATCTTGTTATCCAAATAATAAACAATGTTTATTTTTGATCCAAAACCAATAAATGAAGGGTTGTGGCGATCTAATTAATACCACTGTGGAAGAGATTTTGCCAGAATTAAATGAGGCTAAAACATTTTCTGTTGGTGATGTGAGAAAAGGTTTTTGACACCTAAGGCTGGATGAAGAGAATGGTAAACTTACCATTTTCTGGGGTCCAAATGGAACAATGCAACAATATCCATTTAGTTTTTAAACTGTACCTGAAGAATTTTAGAAGGCTTTAATTGAAGCATTAGAAGGTCTTGAAGGAATTGCTGTAATAGCTGATGAAAAAGGAATTGCTATAATAGCTGATAATATTCTGATCTATGGAAAAGGTATAACAGATTAAGAGGCTCATCTTGATCATGATACAAATCTTTGCAACCAATTGAATTATGCAAGATCAAAAAATCTAAAATAAAATGTAGAAAAATTGTGATTTCATCAGACAGAAGTTAAGTACATGGGGGCACAAAGTTAAAAATAATGGGTTAAAAGCAGACCCACAAAACTTAGTGCAATTACATATATGCCTTCACCAACAAATTTAGCAAATAGATAACACTTCTTGGAGTTATTAATTATTTAGCCAAATTTATGCCTTCTTTAGCAACATTATGTGATCCTTGCTTGGACTGGAGATGGGACAAGAGCTATGAGACTCTGTTCTATAAAGAAAGCTCTTGCTATAACTCCGGATAAAAGATGTTGTTTTACAATGCAACAGCTCAGAGTTTAGTATTGGTGTAGCAATTCTATAACAAAGGTAACCTGTATGTAATCACAAACATTAACTGATACAGAGAGATCATATGCTCAAATAGAAAAAGAATGCTTAGCAATCTTGTTTGCACGCAAATGTTTTCATCAATACATTGCTGGAAGAAAAGTTATTATCGTTGAAACTGATCACCAAACCTTAGATATTATTTTTAGAAAACCACTGTTCCCAAACGTCTGGAATGCATGCTGCTTAAACTCCAGATTTATGACTGAAAGTACATTGTAAAAATAGAAGTGAAATGTTCATTGTTGAGACACATTCAAGAGCTCTACAAAATGATTATTCAATTGATCTAGAACCATGGGAAATATATCAACTTTGGGGAAAAAACAGACATTTTTATCAGGCTATGGATGTCGACATTGTCTCCCATCTTAACGTAAGCAAAGAATGTATTTTTAAAGTGCAAATTTTAACAAAAAATGATGAAAGTCTCCGGATTCTTTGAAAAGGTATAATTACTGGATGGCCAGTTTGTAAAAATAAAGTCCCTTATACTATACATGAGTATTGCCATTGTTGTGAGAAGTTAACAATTCACAACGGAATTATTTCTCAAGGAGAAAGTTTAGTCGTACCTAAAGCACATCGACAAGAAATGTGAAGTTGAGTACATGAGAGCCATTTAGATTGGAAACTTGTTAGAAGAGCTACAGAGACGATTTATTGGGCACATATGAAAGATGACATAGAAGCCAAAGTTCTTTCCTTTAGGTCAATGCAAACTCAAGAAACACCTTACTTATCCTGGAGTTATGTAGAAGCAGATACATTACATCATCAAGGTCATATTTTTTTTTGATACTTGTAAATTATTTTTCTGATTTTTGGGAAATTGAAGTTTTAGATTCCTTAGAAGCCAAATCTATTACAGTATACAGTTTTGAAGGGACAGTTTGCGTATCATGCAATAGTAATGTTTTAATATCAGATAATGCTTTTCAATTCATAAACTCAGAATTCTCTTAATTTTTCGTCAAACTGGGAATTTCAACATGCAACGTCATCTCCATATTACCTTAGAGGAAATGGAAAAGCAGAAGTTGAAGTGAAAATCTTCAAATATGTTCTTATGAAGTGTGAACATTCTAAAACTAATCCATTCCTCACAGTTTTAGAGTGGTATAATACTCTAACAGTTGGAATGGACACTAATCCAGTTCAGAAATTACCGTCTAGAAGATTAAAAAGTCCCTTACCAATGTTAAGAACTTTAATAATACCAAAAGTTCTAAATAAGGTACATGAGAGGTTGAATTTGAAGAAACAAAAATACAAGCCTTTATATGATAATAAGTCCAAGCTTTTACCTGAACTAGAAATAGGTCAAGAAGTATGAGTGAAACTCAGGTTTACAATGTGCTCCTGGAGTAGTAACATAAAAAATGAACTCAAGAACTTATAAACAGAGTGCAAAGGATCTCATTTCTGATGTAATCGATAAGACTTGAGAAACTCAATAAGTGGACTAATTAATTACCCTCAGACAACAAACAGACAGTCTCAAAATTTTAATAATAACTGAATATTTAATCTAAAGGATGGTACTATTCCTAAATCGCTCAGCTCTTGTAAAATGGTACTGTAAGAGGATATAGATCATCACTCAAAAAAGGAAGAAGATGAAAACAATGAGGTCATATTATAAAACCTCCATTTCGTTACCAAGATTGAAGATATTCATTAATTTATTTATTCTCTTACAAGTTATAAAATAGATTTATGATAGTTAAAGATAAAGATATAATATTATTATCATAATTACATTATGTTTAACAATTGATGCTTCAGCTTGTCACTAATTACCTGATCAATAAAGATTGAGTTCAATGAGCACTGTTGTGAAATTCACAAATTAATTAGTAATCCACAATTTCAGGTATAGTTTGTCCAAACAGCCGTGCGCCCTGTAGGATTAGGGCGACCCTCGCTCCCCAACCCGCAGACACACTCACACACGCGGCTCGCCTACCTTTTGCTAATGGTTCTTCTATGAATCACCAACTAACCCTTGTGCTACAAAATCAAATTTTCCTACATTTTAACTATAGGCCCCTACTTAATTTTTACTCTAATTTACTGAATTCTTAAATATTATTTCTCGCAAAATGAGTCCAAAGACGGTACAATTGTGACAACTCTAAGCGGTTTTATGGTCAGTAGGTTACAAAATCATAAATTTGACTACAAAATGGTTATAGATATTTTATTTGAATTAGTACGATCACAATAACATACATAATTACAGTAATTCTAGTAGTGATTTCAAAGGTATGCAAAAAAAACAAAGAAACTAAATCAGAATCAATATAACAGTGAACATAATATACTAAG
The DNA here is from genome assembly GCA_963513935.1 of Aphrophora alni. Lineage (NCBI taxonomy): Eukaryota > Metazoa > Arthropoda > Insecta > Hemiptera > Aphrophoridae > Aphrophora > Aphrophora alni. The sequence goes on from OY740770.1 coordinate 28,700,336, forward strand.
AGTAAAATAAAAATAATTACAAATTAATTTTGCAATGTTACTGTACCATAACTAATAAATCAATAGAATAATATTATAAAACTTAAAACTAACACAAGCATGTTAGCATAACCATCTTATGTTAAGAGGGCCTCTTAAGTGTCTTCTAAAATTTCCGACGTACGCAAAAAAATGAACTATAATCGGAGTCAATGTAACAAGAAACGTATACTAAGAGTAAAATTATGACAAGTATATTTACACAGGCATCCAATGTTAAGCCAAAAATCAATTTATAGCACTTAGTGTTTTACAACTATTTACGAGTAACAACAAACTAGTTTGTAGTGTAATTAGTAAAATTTGTTTCTTGTTTGATGTTACATAACTTATTTTTTTCATAGTTTCTTCCTTATCTAGTAAATTAATACATCAAATTTTTCCCTTAATTAATTTATTAAGAGTTAGAGGACTACGGCTAATTTTGCAAACAATGAAAGCCAGCCATAGAATAATTGTAAACAGTTTCCATGTTATTGATCTGATTACTATTACATTAAAAACGTCTGATTATTACAATTTAAAATACATGATAGAAGACCCGTGTTATTTATTTTCTAGTTTTTAAACTCACTAAAGCGGTTAGAGTTGTCACAATTGTAGCGTGTTTGGACTCATTTTGCGAGAAATAATATTTAGAGTTCAGTAATTAGAGTAAAAATTAAGTATAGTTAAAATTTGATTTTGTAGTACAAGGGCTAGTTGGTGATTCATAGAAGAACCATTAGCGGCAGGTAGGCCGAGCTGCGCGTGTGAGTGTGTCTGCGCGTTGGGGAGAGAGGGTCGCCCTAATTCTTCAGGGCGCACGGCTGTTTGGACAAACTATAAGTTACAAAAACTAAATACACATCATTGGAATAATTATTTTGTTTATTCTTTAATTACCCTGATGGACATTTCGATACCATAATTATCATATCATGAGAGGTATTAAGGGAATAAACTAAATAATAATTATTCCAATTATTGTGTTTTAGTATTTGTATTTTTAATTGTGGTTAAGGCAATTATATCAGGGAAAGTATATCAGTTAATGTATAATTAAGTAGTTTTAGTAATATAAGATCTTGGTCAACTTACATTTGGATGAAGTTTGCAAGTTCTCTTCAGTCTGCCGAAGGCTGTGAAGCCACATACTCTGCATATTATATTAATTGAAGGTCGATTACAAATACAGTCATCACATTCTTGCCATATTTTCTTATAATACTGATTTCTTTTTACCAACCATTCGGAACTGTAACATAAGGTTATGATAGGTATTCGTTTTTTGAAGTTATTTGGTTCACTAGGAGAAGGTGGGTTATAGCGTGATGAAGTTTTATGAAATTCATCATGAATACCAAGCTGTTTTGACTTATAAGGTGAAGTTTCCGAATCTGGTGAACAAGAGGTTGAAGTCTGTGGTACTGAAAGTGATTGAGTTAAGGTTCTTGGTAAATCATTAAGACTATATTCATTAAGTTTCATGGAAACAGAATTTATTTTATTTAAACATTCATTCTTTTCCAAATCTGTTTGTTTCCTTAGCCAAAAATGTATGTTTTGTTCAACTGTTTTTAAACCATTCAGTGTACCATTGTTTCGGTATTTAAGCAAATATTTTTGTAAATCTGAACTTTCAATTGGTGATAACATCTTAGTTGATGCATCAGACACAACAGGATTATTTGCAGTAATTATTCCAGGAGATTTATTATATTCTGGAGGACAATAGCGATTTGGCGGCGATGGAGATGAGTTACTGCTAGATGGTTCTAGTTGATCTGAACTTGAATCATAATATATTGCGGGCACATCATCTTCCAAAGAATTTAACAAATCCTTACAAGACGATTTATTGCTGTACTCATTCCTTAATGATGCAAGGCAGTCACAACTGCTTGGAGGAAAATGCATTTTTGGTTCATACAATTTATTATGTTCAAGATGTACAGGGGTAGACATCTTTGAAGTTTTGGTCAATTGACTAGCAATTAAATTTGGTTTATTTTGAAGATTTGACACTTGTACACTTAAAGGAGAACAGCGAAAGAAAGGAAAATTAAAATCCTGATGGCTACTATTAAACTCCACAGAAGTCATAACTGCTGAAAGAATAAATAAATAAAATCAATTAGCAAGTTGAAAATTATTCAAACAAACTAAAACTAAAAAAAAGAAGTAATGATGTGGCCCAGCCAAGGGGCACACCATAAAAAAATAATAAATAATTAATAATAATGATTGCCAAATGAATAGACAAGAAGAGGTAGACCAATTCTGTTGAGTTAGCGTAATCACTTAATAAGGGGGGGGGACGCAGTCCGAAGCTGTGCGGTTTAGGTACGCCAGTCCGGCTCGAGATACCCCAAGATACAGCTCACTCCGCGAGAGAGCAGAGTCGGGCCATTTTAGGCAACGTGCGGCCGCTGTAATCGTCATGTCTTTTCCAATTTTTGAAACATTGTAATTCTATAATCATTCTGAAGTAAAACTCAAAGTCATTTTAAACACTGAATTGCATGTTGTTTAATTATCGCCCGAGACCGCGTCCTTGGCGCCATCCTGACTAATTTCGGCCCACGTGGATGCAGTCTCCAGCCAGCTGAGAGTTTCTGGATTTTTACCAGGGGTTCCCGGCTGACCAAAAGAAGTTGGGGACGGTCCACAATAACTCAAGTTATGTATATTCTTTTTAATAAAGAATATGTACGATCACATAATTACTATAATAAAATCTAATATTTATTTTTAAGAGCTTTGTTTTGTGTGTAGTTAACGGGGATTATTAAAGGCCAAGGAATTTTTTTCCAGAAGCCAACTGAACAATTTAGAAAAATGTACTGTATATATTAAACTATAAACTATAAAAACTATATAAACTTTAAACTGTAAATATTAAACATTTCAATACGTTGGAAATTTATTATAGCAATTAATTATAATATGATATATAATTTTGTTATATACTGTATTACATATAATATTAAACCAAATTATTAATATTAAGACTGTCTGATTATTTATTTCCAAACATCGCTATTGGACAAATTTGTGTGAGAGAGTTTAAAGAGAAACACAGTTAGTTCTAAGGCTTAAAGTAGGCCGATCAACATGAGACTAACACTGATTTGTTTGTCTAATGATGATGATGGCAATAGTGTAAACTATTTTCACAAATAACAGAGATTGATTTAATTTTGATATTCAAAATGAGTATTCGGAGAGGTGTGACATAGACCATTATTGGCCACCCGACAATTCTATTCATCGCCTGATGCTTCGGACAGGTAGACTTGCCTCAACTTAGCATGAGATGGGAATTAGAGTGTTAACCAAAACAAGCTTAAATACATAGACTCCATTTCATTAATATGTTGGGTGTTTACAGCATGCTTGAATGTATTTAAATTAAACTTACAATTATTAAGTAATATAAGGATGAGTTTAAGTTCACACTTCTTGTCGAATGTCAAGTTTACCCTATCTGGACACATCTTCAGTATATATAATATTGAAGCCAATATATTCACTAATCTGCTATGAATTAGTAAGACATGTTATATAGCATGAGAATGAAAATACATTCGGTATAAAATATGTACATTATAACACAGGATTTATCAATAAACCTTTTCTTTTTTTTTGTTTTCTAGTTTTCCTGAATTTTGCAACCAATGCAAATATTATAAGCAATACCATTTGAATTCTGGATTACATCAGTTGAAATGCTTATTATTTCAGAATCTAAGGGTTTAATGAGACCATTTATGTGCTTTAAGAACCATCAATTTTCATCGGAGGTGTATTGGGGAGAGAAACCGGCATTCCTACACTCCTTTTTGGAAAAATTAAATATTTATTTGGAAATTTAAATTTTTCATTTTGTTTTCTGCCAAATTTATTTATTGGTTGTTGTATTATTTAATAATAGTCAAATAAATTGTCCTTAAATACGTAATAAAAAGTGTGTTATTTTATGTGACTTGTAATGTAAGACTACAAGTAGCTATATCCAGATGTCTGCGTCTGCCCAATGACAAACTGCCAGTGTTCCAGCTGGCAGCCTGAGCCTATGTGTTATAACTTAAAAGTTAAAACCAACTGACAGTTGTTTACGTTTGTGTATGCTGATAGTAAGTTCAGCTGCAATCAAATAAGGGTGTAGTTTGTTGGTTTAAGTGTTTAGTTTTTTAAAATTGGAAGTGTTTTACTCTTTATATTTAACTGGTTATTACCATGGCATCCAAGAAAATGCAAAAAAATACATTTAATGCTTTGTTTTAGTCAACATAACAGTGAGATATCCACCTGTGAACCAGGCACTAGTGTTCCGTACCTTCATTAAGTATTTCAGAAAGTGAACTATTTAAACCACATAGGTCTCCCTCAAATTATTATTTACCTTCGGCGAGCTCTGTCATAATTTCCTCCATGCTATCGTTCAATAGGTCACAGCAGGAAATTACCCCTTTAGATGAATTCAAACCCTTATGAGGTTCAACACACACTGGTAAATTAGGGTGTACATTATGCATGGAAGGGTCTCTGAGCTTTTAAATAGGTCAAAATAATGGTGTTCATTTGCTGTTACTTTCAGTGGAACAACCAAATCTGCCCAAATCTTGCTTTTTTGAGAAAAAAATCTTTTTACACAAATAGTCGGCAAGTCACGGGATAGCAGAGACTATAACTGCAAATGTGAAATCAGACACAATTGAAACCGTTTAAGATAACATCAACTCATCTCACCTGGAATCGACTATGAAAATCTTTAGGTCAGCATACTACCTAGCAAAAAATTATAGGCCATTTTCGAATCATTTTGAGCTGTTGGAGGTTCAAGAACTAAATGGTGTGGATGTAGGTGTTGGATTGCATACAAAATTTAGTCCCACAGAAATAATAAGTCACTTTACAGACAAAATGAAAAATAGAATGATTTGACAGGTTTTAATTGACGAATTTAACAGCTGAACAGACCTTAATTTAACAGACCTAAATCCCAGACTTATTATATATATATATATATATATATATATATATATATATATATATATATGACATTATTTATATGGAATGTGAGACTAGTACACCTTATTTTTAGAATTGGTAGAACTTTCAAATCAAACAGCTAATATGGCTTTCATTCACTAAAAGATTGTTTAAATAAGCATGGGTTCAGTGATGACTACTTTAAAGAATATTTGGTAGAATTTGCAAGTGATGGTACAAGTGTTATGTTAGGAAAAACATGTCATGGCAGAAAAGTTAGTTAAAAAGTATCCTAACATGGTTCCTTGCAAATGCATGATCTACAGAATAGAATTGGCAGTGAGTGATTCAATCTATGATGTGGGGGCTATAACCGTTTCAAAATTTTATGGATAAATTTTACTCCCTTTATAGTAAATCCCCTAAAAACCAACAAGAATTAGCTGAATATGCCAAAGAGCTTGACCTGAAATTGGACGTATATTGGACACTAGATGGGTAGCGAGCTCTTTTAAGTCAGTAACTGCCATATGGAATGATATCAGGCTTTGTACTGCCACTTCAATAAGGCCAAAGATGATAAAAGTAGAAGTCCAACTGAACGAGCCATGTATAATCAAAAATCTTTCATTGTCTCAATTCCTATCTGATTTGGTAATCATGTATGACACTTTAGCCGAACTTTCAATGCCATCAGAATGGCTCCTAAAAAGAAATACAATGATCGATCGTATATGCAGACAAAATCATCAGAAGTACGGTATAAGTTTTCTTTAAATTACTTAAAGATAAACTTGGGACCAAATGCCTCAATGCTAACATAGCAATGTCTGAAGGTAACTCTTGTGGCGTACCTACAAAACAAATAGGTAAAATAATATCTATTAACCATCAAAAGCTGCTGTCAAGTTTAATAAATAATATAAAAAAGAATGCTCTTAAAAACCAAAAGCAGTAACAAATCATCAACAGCTGCAGGCCCCTCCCTCCCTTCAACAAACAGAATACAAATCACTTCTCTATTAACTAAAAGTGCTAGAAAGCAACAACTGACCCTTAACAAACCTGTTAGATATGAAGATGGTATGACCGAGATTGATAACCTTTGTACAAAATTCAGATTAATTGTAATAAAAAACAAAAATTAAACAAACGGTTACAGAGACCATCTAGCAAACAGTACTGTCGTTCCAAAGGATTTATTTCCATTATTGAACTATTCTATGTTTATCTCATGCAGTTAAGCTGAGTGTGATCATGGTTTCAGCCACATGAACACAATCATAGCACCAACTGGAACAAGACTGTCTATTCTACAAGTTTCAGCCCTGCTTCAAAACTAAATGGATCAAGTATTCCAAACTAGAATCCTGAACCATATGTTAAAACATGTCTACGAAAGCATAGAACTGCTGTCGATAAAACACTAATTGCAATAGATGAAGACAAGTTTGCTCATTCTTATAAACACGATCTATTGCATTGGGTTGCAAGGATTTAACAGATATATTAACTAATTCCATTGAATTTATATCTAAGTCAAATTCAGTAAAATTTAGCAAACATATGTAAAATCAATGCTAATTCACAGAATTGCTAATTTTAAAAAGGTGGATTTATTTCATAGGTAGAACTCATGATTTTTTAGTTTGTTACAGTCTGAGTCCACAGATTGGAATAAAATGCTTATACAGTAATAATAAAGTCCAAGACTAGCTCAATTGTTAATTAACCTACCAGTACTAACTGTCATTTCACATTTAATTAACTTATTTCCAAGCGGAAGCATTGATTACAGAGATATTTAATTGTTTAGGGAGAAAAAAGTTTATAGCCTATAAACTATATGGTACTACAAAGTAGGGTACGGCACGTTTTAAGTTAGATTACTGATTTTACTGAAATGAGAATCTTGTAAGAGTTTTATGGTCAAAAGACATATAAACTCTTAGACCATATTCACCATATGGTCTATACAATTTTTTTTCTGAAACCACTATTATTTGTTTAATACCATTTGAATTGAATATACCCACTTGCCTAAATTCTTCAGAATACTAAATATAGGCTAATCATAAACAATGAGGAAGAAATAGTGAACATATAGGGTCACAATAACTTCTAGTTAATATGCAGAGTTTTTGGTCACTTATGACATAGTCCTATACCCAAAAACAGGTTAGCCGTGATATTTTTTAACATGAAAAATTCAAAGTATAATTTTCACAGGTACCGGTATTATCTATATGATTTAGGCTATACAACAGATGACCACTCTAATGTGTCTAAAATTTCATTTAATTTTGTTTTACACCATTATGATATAAGAAAAAGAAATAAAAATTTAAAAGCTTAGTCAATTAGGTTTTCAGGTATGGCGAAAACCTTAAAAGTTATACAAGAGTATTTGTATTTTAACAGCTGCTAATGATATGTTAAAAAAATTTAATAGCCTTACATGAGTAGCCTATATCATTTTTGAAATAATTAGACATTAAAGGCGAAATTGGGGTGGAAAAGGTTAGTCTACATGTTTATTAAAACCAGAAAAATCTAAATTTTAAATTTTACATCTTTGTATATCCCAAGTTAGCATACTTTACTCTTCAACCTTACAATCTGTGTTGTAGGTGTTTACCGATATTAAATGCCTCTATAAGCCTATAATGGTAAAACAAAATAAAAACATAGATTTAAAGACTTTTCAGTTTCTTAGTAATTATAAATTTGGGGCTCTACCAGAAAATGAAATTGATTTTAAAATTGTGTCTAAAGATGACTTATACTCATATGTGTTTGTATAAGTCAAATGGATTAATTGGAAAACAAGTTTTCAGATCTCTTGTGAAATTTGGTCTTTATAATTTGGTAACAGATAAATTTAAAATAGCCTACAAAAAAGAAAAGATTATGAAATTTAATGTATCCTAAATTGGACTAAATATAAAAACTTTGGTCATAAAGTTTTATAGTTAGGTTAGAGTTACTATTCCCCCCCCCCCTGTTGTTTAAAGTATAAAACCTCTCTCTATAGATATTCAAGGTATGATCAAATATACAAAAACAAATTTAAACTGTTGTAATTTAGCAATTTTATGGTAACAAACCAACAATAATTTGTATGACAAAAATTGTCTATATTTTGATAGCATCTAATCATTGGTGAATCTAGTTAGTTAGGTTTAGAAACCTATTAAAACATAAACCCCATTTTTTCTTGTATTGTACTGTACTAACATGAATATCTATGATAAATCAATTGTACATTACTTTAAAAGTGAAGCAATTTTATAGTTGACTATTCTTTTTAAAAAATATTGTAGTAAATTGTGTTAGTATTAATTAAAAGTGACCTGAAATCATTTGTAATATACTGTATGTTGTTATAAATTTGGGCTCCAATTAAAAAAAATATTAGAATAATTCTATGACAGTCTTGTAAATATTGCCCCCTCCTTCTAGTTTACGGTTCATCCGTCATTGTTCAAAATTTCAAATGTCTGTCATTTCTTCAACAAAAAAAAGTAGTTATTGTAGCGATTTTGAATTTATAAATTATCTATTTGATTCTCAAGAATAATACATTTAGCCAATATTATTTGCTGAACCGATTTCACTATACTGTATATCAAAAGTACTAGACCTAATAATAACAAAACCGGAAAAAGTTTTGATCAATCACAATTATTAACCTGGACATCATGTAGTAACAATACAAACATTACACCACGCAAAATATTTAAACAAGAAACTATCTGTATTCTGTATAAACGTCAAAGAATATTCACACTATTCATTGTAAGTTTAATAAATAATTATAAGTAAAACTTACACCAAATAACCTAAAAGAAACATTTTTCTTTATCCGTGATAAAAACAATACTATCCTACATAATAGTGAGTGATATTACAATAAGAATCAACTATAAATAATACAGTGTTGCCACTAGCAATAATTAATAACACTAAATTAAGTTCAAAATATCTCTGATTCAATGATCGCTCTAGATTCTCCCAAACTCATTGTTACCTAAATATTACATAAAATCAGCTTCATTTAAAATTAATGACGCAGTATATTATATAACTCAGTTTTCGTAACCCAAGATTTTTTGTTGTTGTAATTATTATAGGATACATTATTGACCTTTTAATGTTGGTCTTTTTCATTTTCTAGAAAAAAAAGGTTTGTCATTTTGCATTATTACAGATACCGTAGATTAATTCATTTTGGTACCGGTAGACTAAATGTTAACTATTTGGAAGTCGCCTCAAGTATGAAAATAAATACAAAACTATCAGAAAAGTATGTAGGCCAATACAGGAAGTTAAAAAAAGTGTTGGAAAAGTACGAAATGGACTATGTGTAGGTTATGTAGACATAACAATAGGAATTCGTAACTTGAAAAATTACTACTTTATTAAAGACATTCGCGTAACGTATAACGCATGCGCATTAAGGATGTCGCACACAAAGGCGCGCGGAAACGCGCCCCGCCTTCAAAAAATTCCGTCCGAACTCTTTACACGTAGTCTAATGCAACTGTGTACACAAAGCCGCTCCGCAGAATAATTCCGGCAGAGAACTCTGGGGAGAAGTCGGAGTGGAATAATTCCGCTAGGTTCAGGTTCGGGGCCTTCCGTGACCGTTCGGTCACCTTCGTTCTTTACCAACACTAACAATAAATGGAGCAGAAAAGGCATGAAAATAATAACTTTTCAGGAGACATCCGGAAGTACTGAAAACATTTGCGCTGATCCTTCAACAAATCAGGAAACAAATGATGGAATTCTCCGTATGTATATCTTTTTGCATTGATTGGATGAACTCAAATCCGTCTTTGCCGTTTCTCTTCCTCTTCAGATTCGTCATTCGAGCAAACAAAATAAAATCAAATCTTCTTCTTCTGAACTACTCATATTGTTCACAAGACACACTACACTGCCACTCTCGTCTTTGGCGATCAACAACTGAGAGTGCATTAAATCGGTGGGTGTCGGCAGGTGCGATGGCGTCAGATGTGCGTACCCCCCCCCAAACGGAACTAGCAAAACTTTCCACAGGGCGGCGCGGTTCCGCGTGCCTGTGTGTGCGACATCCTTTACATATCTTACGAGACGTAAATATTAAAACGTATTTTCCATACAATGTTGTTTCTGTCATTTAGACTTTCCGGGTTCTAATTACTATAAAAGGATCATCACAAAAAGATTTGCCTCGGTGGCTATATTAATAAATCTACTTGTAATGAGCAATTAGTGTTTAGTGTCATCGATAATAGATACTAAAGTCATAGAGCAAACCCGGCGTGAGAAAGGGTTAGGGGGTCGGCTCGCCGCTAACCAATCAGCGCGAGGCTGTTTCCTAGCCAATCGGGGTTGACACTGTTGCCAGATTTGCATGGCGCTGTACTACACATGACCGGTGCAGAACGCAGTGCCCGTACTTCTGCTGCAGTATCATTGAAACTTTTGTTTTGCGAGGATCGTTGTGTTACTGTAGTACGTCCAATAAAACTGTCCTTTTAAAGACAAACTACTTCATCAAAAGTTTTGTTTTGTGCTGTAAAGTGAACTTTTTACATTTTTGTGATGTCTGGGGAAAACGTTGTTTCTACCTCAAGAGAACGTGGTCGACCTTGAATTCGCGAGAGAAAAACCTATTACAACAAGATTGGTAGTGGAGTACCTTTACGCAGCCAAGCAAGAGAAATGGTGAGTAATGTAAGAGATTACTTTGAAAGAGAAAAGACTAACAAGGGCCCATTACTTCCGGTCGACTAGGTTGTAAAAAGAACCTGCGCAGCATTATAAATTGTGAAAAACACAGTTGTAAACACAAAGTTTTATTTTACTTTAAAAAATTACATTCAGTTTTACTATGAATGGGCTTATTTATACAGCAGTAATAACATCTTGAAAAAATAAAGGCCTATTTTAGGCTTAATGCAAAAAAATACTTATATTAGTAAGAGTAGGAAAAAAATTGACAATTTTTAAACAACAGCAAAAGGAATAAGGAATTTAAGGAATGAAAATCATTATCAGCTAAGCTAAAAATAAAATTAATTTCACTTGAAAACATATTTAGCCCATGTTTTATTTTTGGCTTTTTCGGGCAAGTGATATAGGCCTAAAAATATTTAGAATGAAATGAAAAAAAAATGTATTTAATGATTATTTAACATGCAACTATTAGGCCTGTTACATTGGTATGACAATTTTTTGTATTAGTTACAATGATGTCGAATTAAGCAAAAAATTCGTTTATACATAATTTAATTTGGAAATTGATTACATATTATAAATTTTCGCTAAATGAGTTTCATGGCATAGTAACTGCATCCAAGCATGTTGTGAAAGGTCTATACATGTTTATGGCAAAGTAATAACAGTATATTGTATACAGTATTGGTAAATTTTCAATGGTTTAAAACTTTAAATGTATTACTATTTTTTCAGCACAAAATTTAAATTCCAAAAAAACTGCTTAATTGGGCTGCAAGACATCATTTTTTTTTAATGGGTGTAGAAATCACTATGAGGGGTTTAGTTTTTAAAAAATTGGCTCTTATGAGACTAAACTCCCAACGCAAAAAAAGGGGCCGGGAGTGTGCAGGCGGAGCGAAATTTTTTTTGATAGAACTTCTAGTTTGTTCAATACTCCGATATAAATAACAGGTATGTTCAGTTCTACGCGCACCGCACCAATGTTTTTAGGAAAGTACCCGCACTCCTCCCCTCGCCTAACACAGCGCTTGCCAAACCATAAGTCAAGATCCGTGGCGACTCTTATAGTAAGTGTTTTTGGCCTTTAATTTTATATTATTTTTTAAGTGAATACTTCTTTACGCCCGGTACGGCAATTTTGTGGTGCAGTGAAATCTAATTGAGAGGAATGAAAAAGTGAAACTAGGAGAGGAATGAAAAAGTGTATCGGAAATAAGAAATTGTTTTGTAATGATAATTCATTTGCGCGTGTGTTTGTGTGTACATAATTAAAATACATATTTTTATTTTCTTCATATAAACTATAGTTTTATAAAAAGTTACAAAAGGATAAATATTCCAATTCTCTTGACTGAATGAAAGTTTAGTGATGTTGCCAATGATTATGGTTGGAGATATTTACGTTAATATTCATTTTGTTGAATCGAAACCATTAACTGACTTTCTAAGAGTCACAACTTTAATTTGACAATCAATAATGATCCAACAATCTCTACAACACAAGATATTATGCTGATCATTTACAACCAAATAGTTATGCATCATATTACAGTAAAGTTATCATATGTAACAGATTCTATCATATTTCAATTGTAACAATGAAAACAATACTGTAATAAATAAATGCTTTAATTTATATGTATTTAGTAAATTTGATTTTTCCTATTAAAGTATTTTTATTTTTTCAAACTACAAAATTTACAAATAGAATTTTAAAATGAAATATTGCAATTACAATACAAAATTTACGTAAAGTTGAAATATGTATACCTCGAGATAATAAGGGCAGTTTACACATGGATCAGGATGAACTTGAAATACATTAATAGTATAACTATATCTATAATATATATTATATAGGTAGTTATATTATAAATGTATTTCAAGTCATCCCGGATACCAGTGTAAAAAATAACAAGTCTTCTAAAGCCCATATAGACTTTAAGCACCAATTTTTTGGTTTTTAAAAATTACTGTACTCTAAGCAGTATGTAATTACAGTACCTTTAAGAAAAATTATGTTAAAAGTGGCAATACCAAATAATGATAACTGATAGTTGACTTAGTAATGTTTTGTAGAGATGACATTTCATTGCGCACATATCACAAGTACTGTACAAACGATAGATGAGATATAATTAATGTTACTTCACCTGCATTTAATAATTCTCTCCCTCCACTCAATCAGCAAAGAGGATTTAAAAAAATAAATAAGAATCATAAATATTTCAATTAAAAGGAAATTAATGATTAATTATTAAAATCTTAGACAAATAGGCTACAAACGAAGTTATGGAAATTTCCAATAAATATATTGAAGAGTGTTATAGGGTTAATTACGAAATATTCATAAATAAAAAATAACAACAAACCAATTGTTGAGCTCAAATTTACTATTTACAAATTATTTTTGTTAATTGATAAAAATAAAGTGTAAATCGTAATTGCTTAAAATCTACCTTTTATTGACAGCGGTTCATATTAGTTTTTGTCGATTATTCCCGAACTGTAATAATAGTTTACATCTGATTTTGCACACAGGTTAGGGTTATTAATCTTCACATTTCGCTAAAATTTGAACGAAATAGATAGAGCTGATTTTGAAAAATTACGTCTTTTATAACAGCTTCATGACAGATTTTTTTGATTTTACTAACAAACGTCCTTTTTGGATGGATGGCAATCAATAACATTTTATTTTGATACATAACCTACAGATACTTATGTGAATTTCGTAGTTTGTTTTCAATTTGTAACTTTTCAGTGAAAAAGTGTAGGCTATTATTCCGCATGAAAATATTATATTATTATTTCAAAAAAAAGTATGTAGTAAACGAATTACAAATTTTTTTGAAAGTAGATACTATTTCTAGTTGTCCCATAACTACCTTATATTTTTATGTAATAAATTCTTCTATTGTTTACAACTATTTCAAAATCTAGACTCCAAACATAAACTCTTTTATTCTGTAAATGTATTTGCAAATTTACAATATATTGAACCTACGAGTGAAGTGAATGCTACTAGTTAATAATTAATACAATACTTTTAAAATAGCCTTGTAGGTTAGTTGTATGCTATATCTAATGAATTAGAAAATGTCAAATAACTATACCTTTAAAATAGTGTTAACTCTTGCACTGGTCTTGTAAGCTAGTAGGCCTACGAAAAATGAAATAAACTGATCTTGAAAACGATTAATAAATTGCAAGTACTAACAAGACCCTATGACTCTGGTAGACAATGTAGACATTGAAGAACTGTTGCTAGTTGCTAACTTTCTTCTCTGATTTGAACCACCTCCCCCTTCCCCACACAGTCCCTTCTCCCTTCGCCTCGTTTTAATAAGAGATAACAACTACAACCACGTTTGCAATGTTGGTAAACATGAGTTGAAACAAAACTGTAGGTAGTAACAGTGGTCCGAGAAGGACATTCGACCTTGAACAATTTCGCAATTAATCACGTAGTTTGCGTTTAAACAATGTTATTGAAGTTAGTACAAATATTAAACCCATTAGTATTACAGTGATTTTTGAAGATTATCCACCCCTTACCAAAATAATAACAAATATACAAAATATTGTTTAAAACCATTTCTTATCCCCACTTGTATGTTTTGAAAAACTTATTGCACTTTTTTTTTTTTTTAGCATAACACGAGAAATAAAACTGTTCTAAATTAAATTTCACATTGAAATGAACTATTCAAAGTATAAACTTTATAAATATTAAATTCTTGTAAGTATTTAAAAAATAAATGTTTGTTTTAAAAGCAAATATGTTAATAGGAATATTTTTTCTCTCATGAAATTTTCGAAGAAATAAAGGACTAGCACAACCTAACTTTACTTCAAATTTTAAGTAAAAATATTAGAAATGACTTTTAAAATATGTATATATTTTATAAATGTTGTTTTTACAATTGTCATACTAACTTTAAAGTATGTATTAAATTACAATTTGGTTGAGAGGTTAATTTTCATACTAAAAAACCCCTAAGCTATGTATAGCCTAATAAGATAATGCTCGATTGAAGTTATTGAACGTTTTGCTTCGTTTTTACTTTTTCACATAATTGTAGTATAGAGAAAGTTATATGATTGCTCAAAAATCGATGTAAAAAAAAAAACACTTGCATTTTGATGTTTCTAAAAGTGGTTATGTCTGTATGGCGTCCAAACAAAATATAAGAAATACAGTTTGTGACTTTTTGGTAAAACATAAAACAGTTGGCCATCGAGCAGTTTAACCATTATCAAAATTATATTTTTAAAGTTTTTGGGTGATCAAAATTCTAAAATAAACGCAATTATTGCTTTATAAAAGCTGAAGTGCAAGATGTATGTTACAAGTTTATATTTTGAACAGATATTGTGTATGTAATTCAAAAAGAGTGGTGTTTTATAATGGTAAAATGTAATCCAATATTCTCATAGAAATATGATTTTTAAATGTTTATAAAAATAATGTTTTCTATTAGAACGAAAACGTCGTTCTGATTTCTAGATAGGATTTTAAATAGATTCCACCAATGTGGGGAACAGTCATTTTCGTACATTTATAATTCACTAAAAACAGCTAAAAGAAATGAAATAGATTATGCATTGTGAGATCTATACTTTTTTAAAGTAATGTGTCAGTCATCACTTTGGCTTCTTCTGGGAGACTTTTTCTATCCCTTCCTCTCTCTATCAGTTTTCCTTTCAACTACTCAAGCCAACAGACGACAAACGTCCTTGAAGCTGATGCATAGGTATAAGCCTACACAAGCTACTGTATTTAAAAAAAATATATAAGTAATAGAAAAATATGTTTACGTGATCAAAACATATGTTATTTCGTAAAATGACCAATTGAGGGGTTACTGACTCTAAAAGAGGGTTTTTTATAAATTATCTATTTAAATAAGCCAGTCAATAATAGAAGACAACTGTTCATGTGAAAACTGAGTTGTATTGGAGTTTCTTTTTAAAATATACCGTCATCTCTCTCACTTCCTTTACACTCCTGGATCGGGTAATAATCACATAATGTCCATGCAACGACTACTTGAAATGAACTTTATGCTCTTTTATATTTTATTTTAAAAATTGTAAAACGTTCTTATATTTTGTTATTTATTGTTTACAACTAAAATAAATAAAAATATATTATTTATATTAACTATGTAATAAAATTGTGTCAAATAATATCTTAAATTTTTTTTTTTTAAATCACAGAATACTTACTAAAATCTTAAAATAAATTATAAATTTCTTACTTTTCAGAAAGATATACTGGATTCCTGCAACGTTAAATACTAAATAAAATCAAACATGAAGTGTAAACAAAACATTTCATATATTGTTACACAACTAACAATATATTGACAAAAAACAACTAACTAACCATTTCACCAAAGGGAGTGCAAAATAATAGAAAATTAATTATCAATGGTCGAATCACTCTGACAAACTGGCATTGTCGCTATTAACATTTATTATCATCTGTTCAATTGAGTCTTCCATTATATTATTGTCTTACTTAAAAAAGAAATTGCGTTCGATTAGATCAATTACATGCTTGATCCATTGTTCTTTCTGCATTTTATTTATAGCTAGCGAACATAACAATTTGACGTCAGAAATTGTATAACTGTTATTGTTAGATGCAATATAATGTTTTATTTGAGTCCAAATTAGCTGCATTGGGTAGCCTACAGTTGACAATGATACGGTCTCAACTTGGTTTTATTGCTGGATTCGGTTAATTCATCAATTACATAGGAAATTATATTTTTCTTTGTGATGTACAATTATTTCTAGTAACCGAGCTTTAAGCATTTTATTGTTATAAAATGTCCTTCGACAAAAGTTTGGAATGTCTTTATTATTGGAACGATAGTTCACTAATTTCAAGACCTTATCAAATGTTGGAACTTCATTCCGGAAGTAGAACTCATGTACCTTCATCGTTATCGCATTTCTGTCAAATTTGTCAATTTTGACTTAAAACTTTTACGGATTTACAATTTTTTGGTGATCGAAGAGTTTTATATTCTCTTTCAATTTTATATATAGCTCTGTCGTTTGTCTCAGTGTGTAAACGGTATTTTTACTCCGTCTGAGATTCTTGCATTAAACAAATTTCCAAGAGAAAATACTCGAAAGGAACTGTTATCACGGTACCATCGTACCATCAAACTAACTGTTCCTGCAGGATAGATTTTAGCAGCTGTGCATGTACATACATATACAGTGAGCGACAATGTATACTGCTATCGACTGCCTTACATAAATATACTAAGATAATATCTATTTGTATGTTGGGCGCTAAAAACCTACTAGGTGCTAGAAAATTTCATCCAGATATTCCTGAACTGAATAGTATGCCTTTTGTGTTAAAGCAGTTTTAATACTGGTTTTAAATTCTTTTTCATCTAAATTTTTTACCTCCGTGGGCAGTTACAACAATTTGATACCGATGTAATAAGACGTACATACAAAGATAGAGAGCTGATGCTTTGGATAATTTAAATAGTTAAGGACTTCCCTATTTGTGAAGGAAATATTCTATTTTCTGTTTAATTAGCAACAGGCACTTATAAATAAAAAGGCTCGGAACAGACATCAATTTTAAATCAATGAACAAATTATTTCATGAAGTTTTAGATTTACTGAAAGTTATAAGCCGAATATATTTTTTCTGTACTTAAAAAATATCTGCTGTGTCTGATGTCATATCCCAAACCTCTATACTATTATAACAAAAATCCTAATATATTAGGATTGATAATTAAAAAATTGGGGATGTTTTCTAAATTAAAACGAAATCTATTTTTATAACAATCGGTTGCAAATGAGCATTCAGTTTAAGATATTGTTCAAGAAAGTTTTTAATGTTTAATATTTAGTTTTCAGTACGATACGAGATACGAACCGTCAAACATTGTCCTTAATATTAGGCCTACTATGAGTACGTGATATCAGATATAAGTCAAGTACCTTATCATAATATAATCTATTAGCTTGCCATTAAAATTCATTTATACAAAATCGAGCTACTAGGTCGAATTTTAAGATTTATCATTAAGACTAGAGCCCACCCGTCGCGGCTTCGCCCGCATAATTTTAAGGTTGGGAATCTGTTGATTTGTTAATTATTTGCTAATTTTGTTTTCGTAGAAATGATTTTACAATGCTTCGCCCGCTAAATGTTAAACAGAAATAGAAAACGAAATATATTATTCAGAGTTCAAAAGACAAATATTCATGTTTGACTTTGTAGATCTTGAAAAAAATATTAGACACGTATTTTTTCTTTATTCCATACAACAAAAATTAACTCAGTTACAAAGCCTCAAAATTGAGGAATATCGTGTATATAATATATACACTGCACAATGCCTTATGACGTCACGAACGTATAATATATGTTCGTGACGTCACAGAACTTTGAGGTTTTGTAACTCAGTTTATTTTTGTTGTATCGAAGAAAGAAAAAATACGTGTCTGATATTTTTTCAAGATCTATTAAGTGATATTAATAGAATTTTTCATGAGAAATCACAATTGATTTTCACAATCCAAAAATGGTTAAATTCGTCATTTAAGATTGAATACAATGATTTAAAAAACTTGCCGATTTGATTTTTAAAAGTATGAATATTTTGGTACGTGACTATAATAGTAGTTGAAAAATGGCGTACTTTCTTTAATCCTATTTTAATTTCTTCAGACGCTTTCGTACTTAAGTACAGACGACAGACAAAAACCATTTAGAAAATCACTTTAAAAAAAGAACTTAATATTTTGGGGATTACCAAACTTAACATATTCTTCGTATACTGGGTAAGTGAAAAAGATCACATTTTTTAATTGACCTTCCGGATAGCCATGAATCTATCTATATTGTCCAATATTTGCAAATCAAAATTTGTTGAGTTTGTTATAATATGCAGAATCCAAATATATATGTAACTTGCATGAAATTACTCGTGATTTGTTAAAAAAAGAGAGAATAATTTGTACGTGACCGGAACAATAGATAACAAAGTGGGCGTGGCCTCCCATAGCAATTGTATTGTCTTCAAATTCAAACATCTGGGATACAGTATACAAACTAATAGTATCTGTTATACCAATAATTATTCTACTGCAGCGTGTTATATATATGTCATACGCTCTCTGTATTTCTTATTGGAGGTGTATAATTTTCTAGAAATTTTGCAATTTCTCCCCTTTAAAATCCAAATTTTGCTAAATCTTTTTTTTAGTGCGAACTTACATAATATAAAGAAGGGTCCCTCCAAATTTCAAATCTCTAGCTTTTATAGTTTCGGCTCTGTGTTGATCAGTCAGGACTTTGCCGTTTATATACTCTATATAGATTATACAACTTATTTAGTTTCGATATTAGTGTAAAATATACAATGTGATCTTAAGATTTATTTATATTAATTTAAATAATTCTTCCAAATGAGAAGGTTGCAAATAATTTAAAGAAACCTTGTCTATGCTATAAGAATAAACTGAATGAATAATCTGTCAACTAAAAAGGGCATTTAAAAAAAATCATCAAACAGTTTAAAAGGTTTATTACTCCGCAATAAACTTGGCGTTTTCTCCGCCTGGGGTTGCTCGAATCATTGTAACAAGCAATACGAACCATGCATGACGTATTTCCCAGTTTATTCCTCACCCCACACTTTTACTTACTAAAAAAATACCGTTGAATAGAGTAAGGAATGCGTTGATCGGATTTTTATTGAAATAATTTGTTAATAAATTGTAAAAAAAATTAAGACAAAAATAAAAAGTCTGAGGAGAGGACTTTTTTTGGTTTTAATTATCTTTGAAACTAGGTATAATTCATAATTTTAGGACAAAAGTTAAGGAGATATGTGAGAAATGCTTTAACATTGTTCTTATGGAAAACAAATTCAATATGGCGGGCACCTATACAACCCCTTAACAAAACAGCTCTTCAAAATCCTCCTATAAAAAATAGTTAAAAGCGACAAAAGGGGAAAAATAACTTAGGTATTATCATCTACTAGTGATGGGCGTGTTCGAATTAAAATAATCGGTGAACCCGAATATCAAAATCCTCAGAACGTTCCTATTATTAAAATCATCAGATTCGGCTTAAAATATTCGTAAATAGGAACAAGGAGACGATATAATATTCGTTGGTAATGCGTGAGTGTTAATTCGAAATAAAATCCTCGAACAACGATATTCGTTGGTAATTTGTCAATTCGAATTAAAATGCTCGGTGTTTCTACTTTGGTTATATTCGTTTTTAAGCTGATTTTTTTCACTAAACATTAAGTAAACATTATGATTTTGAATTAAAATGATTTAGATTCCGTAACAAGTTCTAATTTAAAATAATAATGCTATTCATTTTTATCCACGTTAACGAAAAGTAAATTAACTTATTATTTAAATTTAAATAAATAATAAAAGGTTATCATATTTATATAAAATATAGTAACCTTATTATAAATAACAACTAAATGTTGGTAATAAATAATGTCCTTACGTTAAATTACTGTTTTTGTGTCGAGGCATGATAACATTTAATTAAGTATTACAAGTATTGATCACAAATGGTTTTTTAAAAATAAATAAATACTTGGTGGAACATTCAGATAGAAAGATAACACACATATATACACTCAGACACTGTACACAGACAAAAGGGGGGGGGGGGGGGGGAGGGCGCTGTTGTACTTTGTACACAGACAGACAGATTATTAAAAGGTTGTATCAGAAAAAATCTTTGACCTTGGTTATTCTACTATAGTTTCAAAAAATATTCGGTTATATTAAACTCAAAAGTGTAGATTTTTTAAAACGATCTGATTGGTAAAGCTGAGTTCGAATCCGACGCACAAAATCATTCTGCGCAGATACTCGAATTCGAAATAATAATCCGAGTATTGAAATAATTTGAATCCGATTAGTTCGATTATCCATTTCACACGATTATCAACATCGCTAACATCTACCGCTCGTAACTGTGTCTCTGGTTAGATATTGCATGTTCACATAGAGATGGGTTGTTATTTAACATAACAGTATAAATAACAGTGTTATGTCGCGATAACATTCACAGCCGCAACACTGTTGTCGGTAACTCCCTGTTATTTTAACAACAGACACTCTCGGACAATGTTATAACACAAACACAATAATTCTTCTTGAAACGCAATTAAAACTGCTATCCTGTTATCAAAAAACTGCTGTCGAATATTGCTATCCGACTGTTGCCAGTTTGTCTTTGTCACTATGTCATTATGTCATACGAAATTTGTATTAGGATTGTAACCAATGTTTATTGTTTGTTTACTTTGCTTAATACTTAGGTCAGAGGGTGGGATGGGAAAAGACTAAAGGCTGGATTTTTTTTGTGTAAACTTTGACACTTTAATAGTAAATCTATCACTTTTGTCTTTTATTTATCTCATATCCCTTCCCTGCCACCCCTTAACAAAATAATTCTTCATTTTGAGTTTAGTTTAGTAACAGCTGAACAATTTTACGGTTAAATGTTCATTGTTTATTCCCTATTCTGATTTGTGTGAATGTTCTATGAATATAGGTTTATATAAATATGTGTATGTATGTTTATATGTTTATATCTGTATAAAGATTTAGAGAAGTTACTTATTTTTAGTTAAAGACAGTTTTTATCTTATTCTACTTTTAGTTTATTTCATTTTGTCAGCGGTATTTTTTCTCTATTTAGAGTCATCTAAATTTTTTTCTTTTGCAGGAATCCCAGTTCATCCTTTGCCTAAGGGAATCTATTCATTTTTAAAATATTAAAACTAACATAATTTTCAAATTTTTGGTTTAAAAAAAATTATTTTATTATATTTGGAAGTACAGTACTAATTTTGTAAAAAAAAAAAATAATAATAATTATTATTATTCTCATCATCTCATACAGTTTAAAAATATCATTAAAAAAATGATTTTTTTCTTTTTTTAGCACAAATAACTAGGGTGTTGGTATAATCCCATTCTTTACTTTTACCTCATGGTCTTCATCGCCTTATGAAAGAAAGAGAAGAAAAGAACTTGCAATAACGACTCCAAGCTCTCAAAAACTCTGTGAAAGATAAACTATTAGAAAACGTATTTTTGTAATCTTTGACATAACTCAGGGAGAACGTTTTATTAAACTTGTTGTTTTTATTACAAACTCATTGTTACCAATTATTGATAATACGTAATAATTTTAAATGTGATTTTGTCACTGATTTGGGTCACCGTTCTTCAAATTTTGCTACAATTGAACGAAATCGGTAAAGCATATTTTAAAGAAATTACGACTTTTGTAACTGCGTATGGCAGTTTTTTTTTGTATTTGACCAATAACACACAAACTGGTATTTTTGTAAACATGGCGACTAATACGTTTAGTTTTTGTCCTTAAAAGCACACCTTGAGCAAAATCTTAACAGCCGGTTTTGAGAAAAACGTAATTTTGTGTATTTCTTATACTGTGTAGCAGTTATCTGAATTTTGGAGTTATAAAAAAATTCCTGAGAAATGAAAAAAAATATGCCAACATACGAAAATTTGATTAAAATCGTTTCATACATTTGGGCTGTAAGCAGTACACAGACGACAGACAATGGTGACAGATAGACGTAATTCTAAAACCATTTTTTGAACCCAGGTGTCGCCAAAACAGATATAAAAGCAAAAAGAAATCGAGATAAGATTTTTGACCCATCACATAACTTTCTCAAAACTATTTCTTGTAAATGGAATATTTAGAAAGTATTTTAAAACCGTGGTACACAGCAGAACAGACCTTTCTCACAACAGCATTGCAAAACCATAAATAAAGTAGTTGTCTAACCCATCATAAAATAGTTTATTGTTCAATTGACAATATCTTATTTTGTACACGTTTTTAACATCTTATGAAATTTCGGCAAAATATCTAAAAACTCAAACAAGTTATTTATGACATCCTTGTCGCTGGACTTGTTTACAACCCATCGGGACTGGATAGTTTCTACCTGCCTTTGTAAGACAGTATGACTGGCAAGCCTTCAGACGTGGTGCACAAACCCCATGAATTTGATCGGTTGGAACAGTTCTCTGAAAGTAATCAGCAAAAGTTTCCAAACTTGTCAGTAATTGCTCAAGACCTCATCAATTACAAGACCTACTCAGTTTAAAAAAGTAGTTTTTGGAATGATGTCTCTCAGTAGCATGTGTAGAGCTCTACAAACACAAACGATTTGAATGAAATTTGGAATTTTGGCATATTTTAGCTATTTTTGAGAACTTTCTTCCTCTTTCGATCATTCAAATTGGTGGTAGTTACTCTAAGAAAAAAACCACGAAATTACTATTTTCTCAAAATCGGCAATAACTATTTGATCAAATTTTGCTCAACTGTTGCCTCTAAAAAGCTAAACAAAACATATAGGTCGTGTTTTGTTGCTGAGTTATTGGTAAATAATATTTTATAAATAAATATTGAGCTTGAGTGAGATAATATTAGATAAAATAAAACTCCAAAACAAGATCTCACAAAAATTACGTTTACAATAAAAAGCGTTTCAACGCCAAAGTCACCATCCTCAGTGATACATGAGCTGCAATAACTAAACTATAACTTGTTTCACTATTTATTATTATATTTATTATTTTTACGTAATCTTGGGTGAGATCACACTCTTTCATATTTTCTCTCTTAACCAACTTTTTCAAGTCTTGGGTGAGATTCCTCTCTTTCATCTTTTCTCTCTTGACCAACTTTTTCAAGTCTTGGGTGAGATCCCTCTATTTCATCTTTTCTCTCTTGACCAACTTTTTCAAATCTTGGGTGAGATCCTTCTCTTTCATCTTTTCTATCTTGACCAATTATTTCTAGTCTTGGGTGAGATTCCTCTCTTTCATCTTTTCTCTCTTGACCAACTTTTTCAAGTCTTGGGTGAGATCCCTCTATTTCATCTTTTCTCTCTTGACCAACTTTTTCAAGTCTTGGGTGAGATCCTTCTCTTTCATCTTTTCTCTCTTGACCAACTTTTTCAAGTCTTGGGTGAGATCCCTCTATTTCATCTTTTCTCTCTTGACCAACTTTTTCAAATCTTGGGTGAGATCCTTCTCTTTCATCTTTTCTCTCTTGACCAACTTTTTCAAGTCTTGGTTGTGATTCCTCTATTTCATCTTTTCTCTCTTGACCAACTTTTTCAAGTCTTGGGTGAGATCCTTCTCTTTCATCTTTTCTCTCTTGAACAACTTTCTCTAGTCTTGGGTTAGATCACTCTCTTTCATCTTTTCTCTCTTGATCAACTTTTTCTAGTCTTGGGTGAGATCCCTCTATTTCATCTTTTCTCTCTTGACCAACTTTTTCAAGTCTTGGGTGAGATCCTTCTCTTTCATCTTTTCTCTCTTGACCAACTTTTTCAAATCTTGGGTGAGATCCTTCTCTTTCATCTTTTCTATCTTGACCAATTATTTCTAGTCTTGGGTGAGATTCCTCTCTTTCATCTTTTCTCTCTTGACCAACTTTTTCAAGTCTTGGGTGAGATCCCTCTATTTCATCTTTTCTCTCTTGACCAACTTTTTCAAGTCTTGGGTGAGATCCTTCTCTTTCATCTTTTCTCTCTTGACCAACTTTTTCAAGTCTTGGGTGAGATCCCTCTATTTCATCTTTTCTCTCTTGACCAACTTTTTCAAATCTTGGGTGAGATCCTTCTCTTTCATCTTTTCTCTCTTGACCAACTTTTTCAAGTCTTGGTTGTGATTCCTCTATTTCATCTTTTCTCTCTTGACCAACTTTTTCAAGTCTTGGGTGAGATCCTTCTCTTTCATCTTTTCTCTCTTGAACAACTTTCTCTAGTCTTGGGTTAGATCACTCTCTTTCATCTTTTCTCTCTTGATCAACTTTTTCTAGTCTTGGGTGAGATCCCTCTATTTCATCTTTTCTCTCTTGACCAACTTTTTCAAGTCTTGGGTGAGATCCTTCTCTTTCATCTTTTCTCTCTTGAACAACTTTCTCTAGTCTTGGGTTAGATCACTCTCTTTCATCTTTTCTCTCTTGATCAACTTTTTCTAGTCTTGGGTGAGATCCCTCTATTTCATCTTTTCTCTCTTGACCAACTTTTTCAAGTCTTGGGTGAGATCCCTCTATTTCATCTTTTCTCTCTTGACCAACTTTTTCAAATCTTGGGTGAGATCCTTCTCTTTCATCTTTTCTATCTTGACCAATTATTTCTAGTCTTGGGTGAGATTCCTCTCTTTCATCTTTTCTCTCTTGACCAACTTTTTCAAGTCTTGGGTGAGATCCCTCTATTTCATCTTTTCTCTCTTGACCAACTTTTTCAAGTCTTGGGTGAGATCCTTCTCTTTCATCTTTTCTCTCTTGACCAACTTTTTCAAGTCTTGGGTGAGATCCCTCTATTTCATCTTTTCTCTCTTGACCAACTTTTTCAAATCTTGGGTGAGATCCTTCTCTTTCATCTTTTCTCTCTTGACCAACTTTTTCAAGTCTTGGTTGTGATTCCTCTATTTCATCTTTTCTCTCTTGACCAACTTTTTCAAGTCTTGGGTGAGATCCTTCTCTTTCATCTTTTCTCTCTTGAACAACTTTCTCTAGTCTTGGGTTAGATCACTCTCTTTCATCTTTTCTCTCTTGATCAACTTTTTCTAGTCTTGGGTGAGATCCCTCTATTTCATCTTTTCTCTCTTGACCAACTTTTTCAAGTCTTGGGTGAGATCCTTCTCTTTCATCTTTTCTCTCTTGAACAACTTTCTCTAGTCTTGGGTGAGATTCCTCTCTTTCATCTTTTCTCTCTTGACCAACTTTTTCAAGTCTTGGGTGAGATCCTTCTCTTTCATCTTTTCTCTCTTGAACAACTTTTTCTAGTCTTGGATGAGATCACTCTCTTTCATCTTTTCTCTCTTGAACAACCTTTTCTAGTCTTGGATGAGATCACTCTCTTTCATCTTTTCTCTCTTGAACAACCTTTTCTAGTCTTGGATGAGATCACTCTCTTTCATCTTTTCTCTCTTGACCAACTTTTTCAAGTCTTGGGTGAGATCCTTCTCTTTCATCTTTTCTCTCTTGAACAACTTTTTCTAGTCTTGGATGAGATCACTCTCTTTCATCTTTTCTCTCTTGAACAACCTTTTCTTGTCTTAGATGAGATCACTCTCTTTCATCTTTTCTCTCTTGACCAACTTTTTCAAGTCTTGGGTGAGATCCTTCTCTTTCATCTTTTCTCTCTTGAACAACTTTTTCTAGTCTTGGGTGAGATCCTTCTCTTTCATCTTTTTTCTCTTGAACAACTTTTTCTAGTCTTGGATGAGATCACTCTCTTTCATCTTTTCTCTCTTGAACAACTTTCTCTAGTCTTGGGTGAGATTCCTCTCTTTCATCTTTTCTCTCTTGAACAACTTTTTCTAGTCTTGGATGAGATCACTCTCTTTCATCTTTTCTCTCTTGATCAACTTTTTCTAGTCTTGGGTGAGATCCTTCTCTTTCATCTTTTTTCTCTTGAACAACTTTTTCTAGTCTTGGATGAGATCACTCTCTTTCATCTTTTCTCTCTTGAACAACTTTTTCTAGTCTTGGGTGAGATCCTTCTCTTTCATCTTTTCTCTCTTGAACAACTTTTTCTAGTCTTGGGTGAGATCCTTCTCTTTCATCTTTTTTCTCTTGAACAACTTTTTCTAGTCTTGGGTGAGATCCTTCTCTTTCATCTTTTCTCTCTTGAACAACTTTTTCTAGTCTTGGATGAGATCACTCTCTTTCATCTTTTCTCTCTTGATCAACTTTTTCTAGTCTTGGGTGAGATCCTTCTCTTTCATCTTTTCTCTCTTGAACAACTTTTTCTAGTCTTGGGTGAGATCCTTCTCTTTCATCTTTTCTCTCTTGAACAACTTTTTCTAGTCTTGGATGAGATCACTCTCTTTCATCTTTTCTCTCTTGACCAACTTTTTCTAGTCTTGGGTGAGATCCTTCTCTTTCATCTTTTCTCTCTTGAACAACTTTTTCTAGTCTTGGGTGAGATCCTTCTCTTTCATCTTTTCTCTCTTGACCAACTTTTTCTAGTCTTGGGTGAGATCCTTCTCTTTCATCTTTTCTCTCTTGAACAACTTTTTCTAGTCTTGGATGAGATCACTCTCTTTCATCTTTTCTCTCTTGATCAACTTTTTCTAGTCTTGGGTGAGATCCTTCTCTTTCATCTTTTCTCTCTTGAACAACCTTTTCTAGTCTTGGATGAGATCACTCTCTTTCATCTTTTCTCTCTTGACCAACTTTTTCTAGTCTTGGGTGAGATCCTTCTCTTTCATCTTTTCTCTCTTGAACAACTTTTTCTAGTCTTGGGTGAGATCCTTCTCTTTCATCTTTTCTCTCTTGAACAACCTTTTCTAGTCTTGGATGAGATCACTCTCTTTCATCTTTTCTCTCTTGACCAACTTTTTCTAGTCTTGGGTGAGATCCTTCTCTTTCATCTTTTCTCTCTTGACCAACTTTTTCAAGTCTTGGGTGAGATCCTTCTCTTTCATCTTTTCTCTCTTGACCAACTTTTTCTAGTCTTGGGTGAGATCCTTCTCTTTCATCTTTTCTCTCTTGAACAACTTTTTCTAGTCTTGGATGAGATCACTCTCTTTCATCTTTTCTCTCTTGACCAACTTTTTCAAGTCTTGGGTGAGATCCTTCTCTTTCATCTTTTCTCTCTTGAACAACTTTCTCTAGTCTTGGGTTAGATCACTCTCTTTCATCTTTTCTCTCTTGATCAACTTTTTCTAGTCTTGGGTGAGATCCCTCTATTTCATCTTTTCTCTCTTGACCAACTTTTTCAAGTCTTGGGTGAGATCCTTCTCTTTCATCTTTTCTCTCTTGAACAACTTTCTCTAGTCTTGGGTGAGATTCCTCTCTTTCATCTTTTCTCTCTTGACCAACTTTTTCAAGTCTTGGGTGAGATCCTTCTCTTTCATCTTTTCTCTCTTGAACAACTTTTTCTAGTCTTGGATGAGATCACTCTCTTTCATCTTTTCTCTCTTGAACAACCTTTTCTAGTCTTGGATGAGATCACTCTCTTTCATCTTTTCTCTCTTGAACAACCTTTTCTAGTCTTGGATGAGATCACTCTCTTTCATCTTTTCTCTCTTGACCAACTTTTTCAAGTCTTGGGTGAGATCCTTCTCTTTCATCTTTTCTCTCTTGAACAACTTTTTCTAGTCTTGGATGAGATCACTCTCTTTCATCTTTTCTCTCTTGAACAACCTTTTCTTGTCTTAGATGAGATCACTCTCTTTCATCTTTTCTCTCTTGACCAACTTTTTCAAGTCTTGGGTGAGATCCTTCTCTTTCATCTTTTCTCTCTTGAACAACTTTTTCTAGTCTTGGGTGAGATCCTTCTCTTTCATCTTTTTTCTCTTGAACAACTTTTTCTAGTCTTGGATGAGATCACTCTCTTTCATCTTTTCTCTCTTGAACAACTTTCTCTAGTCTTGGGTGAGATTCCTCTCTTTCATCTTTTCTCTCTTGAACAACTTTTTCTAGTCTTGGATGAGATCACTCTCTTTCATCTTTTCTCTCTTGATCAACTTTTTCTAGTCTTGGGTGAGATCCTTCTCTTTCATCTTTTTTCTCTTGAACAACTTTTTCTAGTCTTGGATGAGATCACTCTCTTTCATCTTTTCTCTCTTGAACAACTTTTTCTAGTCTTGGGTGAGATCCTTCTCTTTCATCTTTTCTCTCTTGAACAACTTTTTCTAGTCTTGGGTGAGATCCTTCTCTTTCATCTTTTTTCTCTTGAACAACTTTTTCTAGTCTTGGGTGAGATCCTTCTCTTTCATCTTTTCTCTCTTGAACAACTTTTTCTAGTCTTGGATGAGATCACTCTCTTTCATCTTTTCTCTCTTGATCAACTTTTTCTAGTCTTGGGTGAGATCCTTCTCTTTCATCTTTTCTCTCTTGAACAACTTTTTCTAGTCTTGGGTGAGATCCTTCTCTTTCATCTTTTCTCTCTTGAACAACTTTTTCTAGTCTTGGATGAGATCACTCTCTTTCATCTTTTCTCTCTTGACCAACTTTTTCTAGTCTTGGGTGAGATCCTTCTCTTTCATCTTTTCTCTCTTGAACAACTTTTTCTAGTCTTGGGTGAGATCCTTCTCTTTCATCTTTTCTCTCTTGACCAACTTTTTCTAGTCTTGGGTGAGATCCTTCTCTTTCATCTTTTCTCTCTTGAACAACTTTTTCTAGTCTTGGATGAGATCACTCTCTTTCATCTTTTCTCTCTTGATCAACTTTTTCTAGTCTTGGGTGAGATCCTTCTCTTTCATCTTTTCTCTCTTGAACAACCTTTTCTAGTCTTGGATGAGATCACTCTCTTTCATCTTTTCTCTCTTGACCAACTTTTTCTAGTCTTGGGTGAGATCCTTCTCTTTCATCTTTTCTCTCTTGAACAACTTTTTCTAGTCTTGGGTGAGATCCTTCTCTTTCATCTTTTCTCTCTTGAACAACCTTTTCTAGTCTTGGATGAGATCACTCTCTTTCATCTTTTCTCTCTTGACCAACTTTTTCTAGTCTTGGGTGAGATCCTTCTCTTTCATCTTTTCTCTCTTGACCAACTTTTTCAAGTCTTGGGTGAGATCCTTCTCTTTCATCTTTTCTCTCTTGACCAACTTTTTCTAGTCTTGGGTGAGATCCTTCTCTTTCATCTTTTCTCTCTTGAACAACTTTTTCTAGTCTTGGATGAGATCACTCTCTTTCATCTTTTCTCTCTTGACCAACTTTTTCAAGTCTTGGGTGAGATCCTTCTCTTTCATCTTTTCTCTCTTGAACAACTTTTTCTAGTCTTGGGTGAGATCCTTCTCTTTCATCTTTTTTCTCTTGAACAACTTTTTCTAGTCTTGGATGAGATCACTCTCTTTCATCTTTTCTCTCTTGAACAACTTTCTCTAGTCTTGGGTGAGATTCCTCTCTTTCATTTTTTCTCTCTTGAACAACTTTTTCTAGTCTTGGATGAGATCACTCTCTTTCATCTTTTCTCTCTTGATCAACTTTTTCTAGTCTTGGGTGAGATCCTTCTCTTTCATCTTTTTTCTCTTGAACAACTTTTTCTAGTCTTGGATGAGATCACTCTCTTTCATCTTTTCTCTCTTGAACAACTTTCTCTAGTCTTGGGTGAGATTCCTCTCTTTCATCTTTTCTCTCTTGAACAACTTTTTCTAGTCTTGGATGAGATCACTCTCTTTCATCTTTTCTCTCTTGAACAACTTTCTCTAGTCTTGGGTGAGATTCCTCTCTTTCATCTTTTCTCTCTTGAACAACTTTTTCTAGTCTTGGGTGAGATCCTTCTCTTTCATCTTTTTTCTCTTGAACAACTTTTTCTAGTCTTGGATGAGATCACTCTCTTTCATCTTTTCTCTCTTGACCAACTTTCTCTAGTCTTGGGTGAGATCACTCTCTTTCATCTTTTCTCTCTTGACCAACTTTTTCAAGTCTTGGGTGAGATCCTTCTCTTTCA
The DNA here is from genome assembly GCA_963513935.1 of Aphrophora alni. Lineage (NCBI taxonomy): Eukaryota > Metazoa > Arthropoda > Insecta > Hemiptera > Aphrophoridae > Aphrophora > Aphrophora alni. Next base: position 28,730,584 of record OY740770.1, read on the forward strand.
TCTTTTCTCTCTTGAACAACTTTCTCTAGTCTTGGGTGAGATCACTCTCTTTCATCTTTTCTCTCTTGATCAACTTTTTCTAGTCTTGGGTGAGATCCTTCTCTTTCATCGTTTCTTTCTTGACCAACTTTTTCTATATTGGGTGAGATCACTCTCTTTCATCTTTTCTCTCTTGATTTTTCTAATCTTAGGTGAGATCCCTCCTCAAGGTTCTTGTCTTTGTTGACACAGTGGGCTATATCCATTGTCTTCAAGGTCATTATACATAATTTATCAAATTGATCAATATTGCACTCTTTCTTTAACATTGTTTACATAACTCTTATCTTTGCTTACTTAGACGCCCTCTATACTTAATACTATCCAAGCCTTTCCCAAGGTTCTTGTCTTTGTTTACATAGTGGCAACAAACTCTGTATCTTTGACCTTTGGACTGAGGGTGGGGGGATTCATTCCGTAGTAAGGGGCTAGAGTAGTAATGACGGTAGTAGATTCAATTTTGTGTATTACCAATTATTCCTAAATCTTAATATTTTTATACTTGTGATTTTGCAAACGGGTTTGGGTTATTATTATTCACAATTCATTAAAATTTTAATGCAATCGGTTGAGCCGATGTTGTGAAATTACATATTGTATTACAGCTCTGTCAGATTTTTTTTTATCGATAACTCACAAACAGGCATTTTTAGAGTGATGGCGATCAATACGTTTTGTTGTTTGGGTCCTTAATAGCTAAAATTAAATAAAGTCTTTAGTGGGGATTTTGTGTATTTTTTCTCATGAAAAGTCCCGAGGTATTGCCAAAATAGCTTTTGGGCTGTCAACACGATAGATAAATGAACATTGAAAAATAAAAAAACTCGCATATTTATCTTAGGACACCTCACAACTGATTAATCCGAAAAACTAGACTTCGGATTTTTGACCCATTTCATAACGTCCTTTTACAACGTTTATGGAAGAAAGTAAAAATGGATTGTGTCTTTAAAAAACAAATAAAGTACTCCATCTCTCTATGTTTTCAACAGGAGTGAGACGGGGTAAAAAATATGGTTTAGACATTAACTTATTTATCAACCTTATGAATGATAGAGTTACGTGAAACTCACTGTATTCATGAAAGATATAATGTGATTTAAGAAATAGTTATTCTAACACCCAAGAACGACACGGCAGCAAGTATTATTGATTTTTTATTGGAACAACTTCCTACTGAGGTGGTGAAATCTTAGTCTGTGGACTCTGTGGTTGATTTAGAGGACGTGGTTCACTATCTGCAGAGTTCATTCACATTTTAAACCCACCTGAAATTCCACCTCACTATTTCTGCTGGTGCTCAATCTGATACCTCCTGAACTTTGAAACTGCTCTCGGCTGCAGGTAAAAGCATTACACAGTAGTGTCACTGAAACAACCATCTTCACAGGTGGAGGAGAAACAGTTTTTGTACCAAGAATTGCTTTGATTCCCTTCGACTATCACTTTCAGTTTCAACGGCTGGAGTTTCCAGTCAAGGTCTATTTCGTCAAACAAGGCCCAAGCCTTGAGTAGACTATCCATACAAAATCTAAAAATGAAGATAATTGTAATTCATTGGTTTTGTAAAATAGGTTTTAAATTAAAATAACGTGAAGTTAATTTCACATTCCTGTCGTTCAAATGGTTATTTTATGATCTTAATTTTCTAACTTATTATTAAAAAAAAAAAAAAAAATTCTTACTAAGGTTAAAAAGAACCTTATTCTCAGAAATGTGAGAAATTTTATTTTTTAAAATTTTGTAAATAAACCTCTCTTTCTGAACAGTATAATATTGAAAAATGTACTAGCGCAAACCCTACTTTTGACCTTAAACAAATTTGCGAATTTTTAGGTTTTGATCTTAAAGTCAATGGCAATTTATAAAGTGAAACCTATACATAACAATTGTAAAATTCATTGTTTATTTACAAATCAGCATTATCTCATTATACTATAACTAATTATGAATAGGCTAATTACTGTAACAGTGCCTTAGTAGTTTCTAGTGATAACACTCTGGGAAGTAATGGTGGAGTCTCCCCAGCGCCGAGTCTCCCCAGCGCCGAGGGCAAATGAGTATCCCCAGCGCCGAGTCTCCCCAGCGCCGAGTCTCCCAAGCGCCGAGGGCATAAATTACCAAAGGGTCTGCTCAGTGATGCAGAAGTGACGAGGGTTAATACCTTCTCTTTTAAAATAACGGTCTCGTACAAACAGAATTCCCGTTCAAAGCAGCGTTTTGACTATCAATTGATTGTAAGAACGAAACACATGGTTTCTAAAGAGTATAATGTAATAGAGATTTGTAATGAGATTACATTTGTTAAACGTTGTTATTCCCGCGCGAAGGAGCTGGTAAGCGAGAAACGAGCCGAGGTAGGCTCGCTTTCTCCCCACTATGAGTCACAGGAAACTGCCAAATATTTTTTGGCAACATAGACAGGTTTTGCAAGTCAAAGATATGTATATTTTTGTATATTTATGTATATAGAAGTATACTTTTTGTATATTTTCGAGTTTAAATCCCATAAAATGAAATTTTGGACTATAGAAAAATCATAGAAAATCGTCAGTATAAAGTATATACGACCTGGGGTTAATGCGAATATAGTAACCTCATATATGGATATTCATTCAAATAAATCAGCTGGCCTTGGAGTGTTCCAGTCGAAAATCGGAGAGATTTGTTTCTGAGAGACAGTTTCAAAAACTGTCAGATTATGCCAGGTAGCCCGCTCGGCGCTGGGGAGACTCGGCGCTGGGGAGACTATACCGGAAGTAATGGCCCGGGTAGCCACGTTGGTGTTCACAGCTGACGTCATTCACAGCACGAGTTTTATTTTGTCAACTTATGACCCTGGGTCAGTGGTGTACCTCACGTCACTGGCCCCTAGAACCGGGGGTTGGCTACCCTATCCCATGAATGTGGGTAATGGATGCCGCCTTCGGAATAATTGTGAGGTAAGGGACGCGTGAGCGACCTGACGGTGACTCATCCAACGTTGCTTGGGGAACCTTGCTAACATGAGAATAGGTGAACATGGGTGCCACCTACACTCGGGTCGTGTATTTTACCTCACGGTGCCGGCCCAAGAAAACTAGGGGAAGGCCACCCAATCCTACGTATGTAGGTAACGGGCGTCGCCTCTAGTAGGTGAGTGCGTGAGGGAGGGTATCGCGTAAGCGACCCGACGGTGACTCATCAAACGTGGCTTGAGTAATCTTGCCGACATGAGTACCATGGGAGCATGCTTGGCCTGTCCAGAAACTATGGTTTCTGGGAGCGTGCGTTGAGGTATGGTTTCGTGGTGGCAGTGGGGTGCTAGTGGTGAGATTGCACCCAGTTACTATTTCTTTGGAGTGGGGGTTGGTGGTAAGCCGCAAGGCATTAGTGACGCCGCCCTTCTAGTTCTAGTAGCTAGTTCTATTTTGAAACTCTTCTCAAATCTGTCAACTTATGACCACACCCTTGTTTGTTCCGTCGAGATTATAGCGAGTCTCTGAGGGTAGTACGATGTTAACAAAGTACTGTATCTGTTATAATGCACAATTAACAATTAACTGCAGAAAACTTTAAATTGTGCTAGATTGGTTGCATAATGTCTTTAGGATATTTTTCTTGTACTCAGAATAAACAGTGTCTTGTACTATTTATACGTATATCTTAGAAGAAGGCATCCTTCAATTTTAACTCTTTGTTTAGGGTCGTTTTTCAGAAGCTGAATTAAATACATACGAGAGGTCATTTTTTAAGTATTTAACTGAGTGCTGCATCACTTATTATTTTATAAAATTAATATAACTAAATTTAAAGTTACAAATACTATTCATCTTTCAAAAATAAATAAAATACACAAACAAATGTATTAAATTTTTTTTTAAATAACAGCTAAATATAGGGGTTTCAACGCAGAGAAATAAACATTTTACAATAATGTTTTTTCCTGTAATTTTAAATTCTTTATAAAAAATAGTGTTTACTATTCTGGTTCTGAATTACAGAATCATACTTATTACTGTAGTTGCAATTATTTTGTTAAATATACACTATAGCGTTGTTTCGCCTAATACTGTTGGCTTCCTCAGGTGAAGCACTCAACACTCAAATACAACACATTATGACTCTGATCATAAAATATACGAAGCACAACATAATTATCTGAGACATGCTCTTCGTTCGTATGTGTTCATTGTTGCTATATACTGTACTGTATTTGAGTGTTGAGGTAGCCATAATTATACACTTGAGGAAGCCAACAGTGTTTGGCGAAACAGCGCTGTAGTGTATATTTAAAAAGAAGAATTGCAACGACAGTAATAAGGTATTACATAACTTATATTTATTTGAAGAAACGAAAAATTTTATGAAAAACTTTTTGTGAATAATAAAATTTGAATTATCGTTATCTTACGCGATAGGGGAACTAACGGGAAGGAAAGTGGTTTTTAGTGGGTAAGAATTTCACACTATTGGGAGTATCGGATTCTCAGTGTCTTTTGAAGATATTCCACTTCCTACGAAATAAAAAAAGTTTAAGTTTTATATTTAAGGCAACGTTTAAAGGTTTTCTAACCATATTGAAGTTTGAAATCAGTTCCAATTAGTTGAAGTAGAGCGCCTTCAACTGTCCAGATACTATTCAATAAGCTTCTCTATGTTTTCAAACTACAACTTGCTGGAATGATCGGGAGTTGTTTAGACATTGTAATAAGGAACGTTTGTTGAATCGCAAAGTAAATATAACTTGGTGGTCCATATTAGAAAGTTCAAATCCCAAAGTTGACCTATTAATAAATTATTTTCAATTTTCTTTAAAAATATACTCTCTTTGACACAAATTTATGTTTTCTCGGCCATTAGTTGGTGTAACTGTATATACAATACCATTTTCTTGTTCTAAGCGAAATTTCCAATAAGTGTGAGTTATTCCTTTAAAGGTTAAACAAAGGAAACGCCTCGTTTCCTGAGTGAACGTGCAAAGTTGCTACAGTTTCTAAAAACTAAAAAATCATTGCATTAATGTTGTTTTGCACACTCTGTATACAAGGACATGACAATGTTTCATTTTAAGTGAGCTAGTTTTAAACCTCACCTTGAATATTTAAAAACAAGGTGAGGTAAAAATTAGACAAATTTTTATAATAATTTAATTTTGTAAGTAAAGTTTAATAAATTAATATGAGAAGTAACTTCTCAAGGAATTTAGAATTAGAGAAAAATAATTTTAGATAAAACAACTTCAAACCCAGTGTCCATGTATTTGGTAAAAATTGTCACTTTCTTTATCTACATAAATTCCATCTTATCTTATCACTATCCTCAGTGTCCTACTACTATCAAATTACAAGATTCCAAAACTTACAACCATTGTCTACATGATTTTTTAATTTTTTTTATATATCTCTCAGCTTAATATGCTTTCCATACAAGTTATTTATTAAGTGCAGTTTCCCAGGGAGATCACTACGCAAGAGTACATGGAGATGGACTTCATTTACGACTTTTGTGATGAAAATTCACATGCTGCCCACAGAGAGTATCAAGCTAGGTACCCTGATTGTTGGCTTCCACGTCCAGCTGTGTTCACATGATTGCATCAAAGTCTTCTGAAGAGGTACAGTTAAGAAACAACCTAAACAGGTAAGAGCTGTGTATTATGTTCGATTAGAGGAAGTAGTTCTCAATTCGGTTCAAAATGATTCAGGAATTAGTAGTAAGGAACTTGCCAGAGACGTAGACGAATCCCAATGGAAAGTTTTGGATATTTTATAAAAAAAATACAAGTTCCATTCATTTCCTTTCACTCCTGTTCAAGTACTAGAGCCTACTGATTTTGCTCCCAGAGTTCAGTTTTGTCATTGGTTGCTAAACAGAGACATGGAAGAGTATTTTTTTTTTTTAGAAAAAATCCTATGACCTGACGAATCTTTGTTTATCAGTGAGGGAATTTTCAACAGTCATAATATCCACCACTGGGCTGAACAAAATCAAAATAGACTAGAGAACTGGCTTTTCAAACACGTTTTTGTATCAATATGTGGGCTGGAGTCATAGGGGATCAGTTGATAGGTCTCATCAGACTTTTGATGGCACTCTGGATGGAGAAGCTTATCTCAATTTTTGCAGCACGATCTCTATTGTTTTCTAGATGGAATCGATCATGTACAAAGAGACCAACTAATATTCCAACAGGATGGTGCCGGATTGAATTTCACTGGACTAGTAAGCCAGCGGCTGACTGAAAATTATCCTGAGTGGATTGGACGCAGTTGAACTGCTTCATGGCCAGCCAGATCACCCGATTGATCACCCATGGATTTTTTGTGTGTGTGGGGTTCTTTAAACAAGAGGTTTACTCTACAACCCCTTATTTGGAAGAAGAATTGAGGGATAAAACTAACAACTGAGAGGAATAATGATTTTCAAAATAACTGTGAGATTGGTGAGGAAGCAAGCAAGAGATTGTATAAGAAAACCAAGGAAGACATTTACGAGTTGTAAACTGTTTGCTGAAATTTGATAAATTTTCTGTTAAATAATTTGTATTATATTGATGAGTGTATGGTTATTTGTTTGTAATAAAAGTATTAACTAAATTGGATGGATTAAATTTGATTATTTATCTATTTTCGAACCATTCAGGTTTTTGAAATTTTTTAACTCACCTTGTTTTTAAATATTCAAGGCTTTAAAACTAGCTCACATAAAATGAAATATTGATTATGTGGCACATCCTATGAAAGCTTACAAAATGGTGAAGTTTTTAATATGAGTTGTCACCTCCTTGTATACAGGGTGTGCAAAACAACAATAGTCCAATGACTTCTTAGTTTTAGAAACTATAGCAACTTTGCATGTTGACTCAGGAAATGAAGGCTTAACCTAGGAATGGAACGGTTAAACTTTGTTTAACTCACTCTTATTGGAAATTTTGCGTAGAACAAGAAAATAGTATTGTATGTACAGTTACACCAACTGGTATCCAAGAAAACATAAATGTGTGTCAAAGAGCATAGATTTTTTTTTAAAGAAAATTGAAAATAATTTATTAATAAGCCAACTTTGGGATTTGAACTTTCTAATATGCACCACTAAATCACATTTACTTTGCAATTCAACCAAAAAAATTTTGTCACACTGATGCCCAATCAGCCTGTATATAAAAAGTAAGAGCAGTCTTATATTTTTTTAATGTTAATAACAATAATTGTGATTGTTAGATCTAGTGATTCCTTTTGTTATACAGTATACTTTAGAGTAACCTTGAAAAAATGTTTTTTTTGTAAGGTTCCTTGCTCCCACAGATTTGTTTAATTTATGCTTTGTGGTAGATAATCCATCTCGTGTAATAAAAAAATGTAGGTGTGTATGGCAGAACCAAAAATATTTGCACAAGGATGTTTCGAGTTTTGAACTTACAATAAAATATAGTACACAAGTAACATAGTACCTTATATTTATTCCAGTTTTACTTCTTCCTTTTGGATCCTTTTAACATTTGCAATTTTGTCAGTGGACAAAATTTGTAATCACTTTTATTAGGTAACCAATTACATAAAAAATAAAATAAATAAGAAATTGTTGTTTACTTAAATCTCATGAAAAAGTGAAATAATTTTAACATTTTGCTTCCAAAATCCCTCTTCACACTGCTGATATAGGGATCACACTACAGGTAGAGATTGATGTTATTTGTGACCACCTCATTTTGTGGTGACTTCGAATTTAGTGTTATAAGCAGATTGTGAAACTAATAATATTACCTATTATTTAGTATATCTAAGAAGAAATTTCAGAAAAATCGTTTCAACCTTTCATTTTGAGTAAGAAACATTTTAAAAGAATAATAAAATCTAGTATATGCCACATTTGTCAAAAGTTCAACAAAAATGTTAGCTACTAAAAGCATTTTTACTTATTACAAAAAATTTTAGGTTATGTTATAAGTTAAGTTTTCTAATTATAACTTCCATATTTGTTTTTATAGAAACCATTATATGAATATTAATTAATTGATTAAACTGCATACAATGTCATTTTAGGAGTTACAGATTAGAAGAAGTTGTTTTCGAAAACTTTTTAAAACGGTTGTCATTTTCAAATTTAGTACTAGTACAGTAACTGATATTGTAATTTTATTGGTAACACACCCATTCAAGATAATAGTGTCATATTTGAAGCAAACAGGACAAAAACTGGTTTTCCTAGAGGGAATTGGATGTACCCCCCCCCACATAAACACACAGATATACTCACACCTACACATACACACCACATCAAGCATGTATAGGCACATGCTCAAGCGCAAATCCAAGCACAAATATGTAGTTTGACTACATGAATTTGTACCAACACTCAAAAATGTACTGGGATGGGGTCTTATAATCAGTGCTTTTTTCGTGGTCATATATTCATTATGAGAACAGTTGCAATAATTGTATTAAAAAAGAAAATAATTATCACATTTATATTTAAAATTACTTTTTAAGTAATTAAATTTAAACCAACATCCAATGACATTTTGAGCGTGTTGAACATTATAAATTAGACCTACATAAAGTTCAATCACTTATTCCTATTAAGTACATTTTTTAGACTTATTAAACAAGTACATTTATTATAGTAATGATAACAGAAGGCCTTGATATACTGATAAACATAGCTGATAGGCTAATAGCAGTGGAAATACCAGTTTTCTATCAGTAAAACAAGTTGTGTGGGTTTATTATGCAACAATGTTTTATTTATAATGTAGTTATGTAAAAAGTTAGTGAATGTCTTTCATGCTTTGCAATTTTCTTTTTAATTTGTATTAGTCTGTATCTGTTATTTAAGATGGCTACTCAGTGGGGTATAGCTGGAGCTGGAAAGATTAGTAATGATTTTATAAATTCATTAAATGTGTTGCCTTCTGGGAATCACAATGTAGTAGCAATTGCTGCTGCTGCAAGCAAAGAGAGAGCTCAAGCATTTGCTGATGAACACAAAATCCCAATTGCTTATGGATCCTATGAGGAATTGGCTAATAATAAAACTGTTGGTGAGATGAAAAAATATCTTTAATTAATTTTATCTGGTGGTTTGTTTACAACAAAAACAATGCAAATTATTGTGTTTTCACTAAAAATATCAATTTCTTAACATTAGACAAATAAAAAAATTTAATTAGTAAAATTAAAATTAGATTTTTGTTACTGTTCAAGTTATAAATACTAGTTAAAACTTTTAATATTTGTACAATTATTTGTATTTGTGTCTATTATATAGTACTACTATTAAATAATTAACAAAAAGGGGGAGGGGAGAGATGTTAAAACCATGATTTAAATATTAAATATTTAAGTGGAAATATCCTTTTTAAAGTTCCATTGAGGAAAAAGAGAGTATGTTTCTGTCTGATGGATTCCTAATAAATCTTGCACAAAACTAGTGTTGTAAAACTATTTATATTGAATATTTAAATGTATATTCCATGTCTTTGGCTTCACTTATTTATTAAATATTAATATTATGATGTGAAAGAATCATTATGCAATTTTCATAAACCTTCATATTTTCAATATAGGATCTATTGATTATAGTAAAAACCTTTCCACATAGAAATGTAGGCCTTTAGTAAAATAATGGTCACACACAGGAAAAATGACAAACATCTTAAATAAATGAGTTACTCAAGTTAAGTATTCCAGATCAGTTTCTTGCCCAGTATGATTCTCAAATATTCCAAATCATAGGTAACCAAACCACCTAAGATTGTTTTTCTTGCTAATGCCACCATCAATTTTCAATCAACCTCTGAGTTTCCTGTATAAGTGTTGTGACTATCTTCAGAAATGTACCTATGACTACACATCTAATTAACTTTAATTGTCAACAAAATTTTATCAATATAATCCAAGATGTTATTCAAAAACCAAACCATAGATGAAAGGATTCCAAAATTGTTTGTGAACAATGTTCAAAATACATTGTCATAAAACATTCCCATTTTAATCATCTTGTGCTTCAGTGTGAACTCAAACCATCTACAGATGTATTGGTCAATCTCACACCTTATTGCAGAATGCATAATAGAATCATAGGAAGTGATAGTAAGTAAAAAAAATTGTTGACAAAAAATGCCTCAAAGGCCAGTTTATAAATATCTGGTGAGTTCTCAGCTAGATTCAGCAACTATTTGAAGCATCGTTCAGATCTTCTGGGTTGATAAGTATGTTGAATGTAATAAATACAATTTTTAATCAATATCTTAAAATAATAAAACAGCATCTTAAAAGTTTTTAGGATGCACAATGATTAGTTAATAATTTTGTATGCCTTTAAAACTACAATTACAACACAATTAAAAAATAAACACACTTTGGAGATTTCAAGCTTTATGCATATTCAAAGGTTAGGCACAAATTTATAACTTTATACTTGAGGAAAACGTATATAAATAAGAGTTTCTGGCCAATTCTATAATCAAGGAAAGAAATAACCACCCCTACTAGTAACTTAAAGGTTGTAATATTTGATAGTTTAATTAATTTGGTCAATCTTACAAGCTAGTTTCTTATCCTTTTGGGATACCAGTGGCTTCAAATTTTCTCAGTCATATTATTTGCTTGTTGATTAATGAATTCACACAAGCGAAATAATCGTTTCTTAAAAACACATGTTTTATCTTCCGGATGAGGTCTACTATCATCAAACATTTAAGGTGTTTTGTTGTTCAAACTGCCAGAACTTAAATTCTTCAAGTTAGTTAGGACGTCCTTCCAAAACCTGGCATCATGAAATGTAGAAAGAAACTAAAAACCCATTTGACAGTCTGTGAGAGAAAATAAAAAAAAATTAGGGGTTTTAATCATGTCACAAATATTAAAATATCAAAAGTACTTAACTCTCAGATCTATGCTCATTATTTTATTACAAACATGTATAAGGATGCTCTATAATAATCTACATTCTTACATTACTAGTAAAAAAAATGTATTAATTTTAAAAGATCTACGAGTATAACATTAAGTTAGAATATATTGTGATGCATATAATCTTTATAAATAAATTTAAAATACCAAAACTAAATTAAAATCAAAGTTAGGAATTTAGAGACTTAAATCCAATGAAACTTTTTATCTCAATTAAACCTTACTAAAACTTACCTAACAATTAAAAATAGGACTATCGTAAATTGTTACCTCTTTTTGGTTATCATCTTGTCTCATTTTAGACCACTGTTAAAACTCACACTGACTCAAGCTTAGGCTTTTGTCTTTAAAAAGAAACTTCTTTTGCTATACATCAGGTCCTTCCTGTCAAAATGAATTTTAAAGCAAGTTACCCAAAAACTCAAAACTCCATGCTATTTCCAAACAAACCATCTTGCTTTAGTGTTAAGGCTCTGGATCATACACAAAATACCTTAAAGAGTTTCAGTTAACTTTGTAATCCAACAGAGTTTCAATACTTTCCAGTTTATATAAATTTAATACATTTTGTATGCATATTCCTCTACATAGAGCTAAAACAATACTGCAATGTATCAATGACCAAAAAGAATACGACTTCTTATTTACATCAACATAAAAATATAGGTCAAAGAAGTAAGATGTACAGTTTATCCTTCTTGGATTGTAGTACATTGTACTAGATCACACAGCTCTATGTGAAGCTCCTTTGAAACACTAGATTCTTTGATAGGACACTGGTGTAATTTATAGAAAAATTAATGTCAAGAATTTTATTTTTGTTTCTATTTAGAACAGTGGACTCATTCTTAAAAAATAAATATTAAAATTATTAGAGAGAATGAAGTTTACCAGTAACTGACCTCCATAATTCCATAAAATAATGAATAATTCCAAACTTTCCAGCTTTACATCTGTCAAAGTTATGGTGTGCTGTATTTCTTGCTGAAAGATCTCCCACTTTGGAGCTGTTATTTTGTATGTTATTCTCTAGAATACATTGCTGAAGATCACCAATTTCAGCACTTATTTATTTATGAGGATTGACTTGTAAACAAAGGAGCAACTCAATCCAACCCTTCTTCTTATTCTAGATTGGTTGCAGGTTCTTTAATTTTAGGGAGTTGTTCTAATTCTAGTGGTACAGAAGATTCCTGAACACACACTACTTTACTTCCTTGATTCAAGATTTTCTGCTTCAGTTCCAATGACTTATTAGCTAGACTTCTTATCAGTGGCATGATATTTCCAGATGTGTAAACAATTTACACATTATATCCTCTAAACTGATATAACACAAAATACTAATTTACTTATAGCTTAACAACTGATGCACTTGTTATTGTAATCGTAAAGATGAGACAGACACGTTTTCAAACTTGCGGTAAAACATCAATAAAATCAGCGAAAAATAAATATTTCAATAGATCACTAACACTATTTCTACGATACTGTTCACTCAAGTAAACAACTGACATTGACTTCTGAGCAGTAGAAAATCAAAATATTGTCTGTAAGGCCGTTTTAAACATGCAAAATGTTTTCCTGAAAATGTTTTTGAATACTTATTAAAGCACCTAGAGTCTAGAAAACAATAAAATCTAATTGATTAATGTCAGAAAATCTTTGAGTAATCTTAACTTTTACCACATCAATAATCTTGGAGAATAGTTTTTTATAACAATTTTCTTATCAGACACATTGTCAATCCTCATTCTTTTACTTCGGCATGCTGACTATGACTGCATATCAAAATTACCACACAAATCGTTCTCAATTCTAGTTCAGAAATTATCAAAATTGTTTCTTAAATACTCTTAAATGTTATTTGAATTCTTTTCAAGCAGTAACTGATATCATAGTTTTTTTCACTGTAAAACGTGAAAAATGGAATCCGCTTGAGACAATATGTAACTGAACAACATAAGTTGAAATTTAAAGTCAAAATCGAAAAAGGAATAATAAAACTCCTTTGCACTGTGTTTTAAGTATCACTGTCCCACTTTTTTCTATTTTTAATTATGGATTGGAAAATGCACACAAGATCATCCTTGTAGTTTAAGTATCACTGTCCCACTTTTCTTTATTTTCAACAATGGATTGGAAAAGGCACACGAGATCATCCTTGTGGTCTAAGATAGTTGATACCAGTCTGTTATTGTAATTTCATTGTGTTTGTGCAATGGAAGGGAATATTTTTTACAATTTCATCAAGTTCACAAGTTTGTTTGAGTGATTTTACAAAAATGAATCAAGGCCACAAAGTAAGGTAAAAATATTTTGTATTCTTTTATATGGTCAACAGAATTCTTCTAAACTAAGTTAGTTTTGTGAGCATACCAATGAATAGATAGAGATTGTTTCTATCATTTTACAAAGGCCTGCAAACCACTGTGTTCTCCAGCCATCACAGCTGTTCTGTCGTTGTCGTAGGTTTGTGCAACTAATTTCTTTTCATATTGATATTCTTTTAAATACTTGTTGAGCCAATGCATTAGTTGTGCTATCATCACTCAAATCCCTAAAACCAACAAACCGATATTAAATTTTCCCGGTTTTATTGCATCCACATAATCATGGTATGGCATACCATTTCACTTTGGCTTTAAGTATAGGATACATTTATTTTTATTTTACAAGTTAAAGAAGCGATTATTGGTGTTGATCGTCCCTTAGATACTATATTAAATTTATCAGTATTCCTCGCACTAAATAGTTTCATAAACAAATCCTTAATTACATAGTTGCAATAACTTGATGAAGACATACTCTGTTCTGTCATTTAACTCATGGCAACCCAGAGATAAATAAAGTCCTGACCGAAAACACAAACTATAGACAGTCATGTAGCGAGAAAGCTAGTAACCAACTGAAAGAACGGTTTCCCAACATTATAAGTCAAATCATTTATATAGATCAAAAACAGTAGAACACCCAATATTTAACTCTGGGGAATTCCTTGTGGGTTGATTTCAAAAGATGAACAATAGGATATATGAGAGACTATATGTACAGTATATAACTTTTTTTTTACTGGTTAAGTAAGATTGTAGCCAGTCATTTGACTTTCCGCACACACCATGGTAATTAAGTTTACTTAGAAAAATTTAATGGACTATGCAATCAATGCTTTTAGAGGTCACACATTACAGATGCCACATGACCTCTTCCATCAATGGACCTTATTATAGATTCAACTATCAATATCTTTATTATAGCATATTCTGTAGATATCTCCTTAAAACCTTTTTATCCACAAAATTAAAAATTCTTCTTAGCATTAACTGTTAAATTAAAAAAAAAATAAAACAAAATAAATGTAAGGGCTATACATTGGTAATTAATAATATCTGCTTTATCTACTTTTTTGAAAACAGGTTTCGCAAGAGTATGTTTTCAGTTTTGAGGTTTAATTCATTTTAAAATGATTAAATAATAATAAAAGATATTGGTTTTGAAATAATATATGAAAAACCTTTTAAGATTATTAAAACTTCTGCTCCTCTAATTATAATATGAATAAACAATAAAGTACTACCACTGTACATAGGAGCCATATTAAATGTATTGGCAATCAGTTAAAATAGCATCCTTACCTTATTACCAATAAGAAATTCATATTAATATTGTTATTTTAATGTTGTTTACAGAAATTGTTTATGTTAGCTCATTAAATCCTCAACATTTCGAGAATGCAAAACTGTTTCTTGAACATGGAAAAGCTGTTTTATGTGAGAAACCCCTCTGTTTAAACTACAAACAAGCTGAAAAGTTAATTAAGGTAACACAAATGAATGATCAACAAGAATATCTAATTGAGCATATGAATAGTATTAACTTTTACATTGAGGAGTGATAGTTGATAAGGACACTGTTTATGTCTCTGATGGGACTTGCAAATGTAACATTGGCTTGTGAACAGTCAATGGTGTTTGTTTTTCTTATATCTGATGTTACTTTCCATTCCCATTAGTCTTGCTTGGCATGAAGTTTAGTGTGTATAAATTGGTAATATTATGGATAATTATAATTTTTTGTTTCCAAACTACAAGTTGCATATTATGAAAGTATTGTGATTAGTTGAACTTTTGACTCCAGAATTTTATTTGATTTGTATTTAAACTTTGTTAACTCCAAATTAATTTTGATCTATTTTGTGATAGTTTAATTCATTCAATTTTTTAAAATTTGAACTATTTAAAGTTTTAATGACAAGATTAGGACAATTTTTTTCCACATTTACAGAATGTTATGTAATAATGTGTAATAATGCTGAGTTTTAACAGAATATCCACTTTGAAGTCTCAGAATAAAAAATAGTAGTATTTAGAATGACATGTATCTGCCATTTGCAACGCGATGCTACCAATGCAACGTAATAAGCTTGCTTAAGGGGAAATAAACTAATTTGATACTGAGTGTTACGCTAACCTAAGATAGGGTTAGCTAAAGAAACGTGGTCGCCTACACCCAATAAGGTAAGGAATAAATTCTTTTATCCCTCTAGACCCAACCACACTCTGGGATAACACGCTATTAATAAATTAATTTGGCAGACTTAAACTTCTAATTATAAAAGTAATTACATACAATACCAAATATAATATGGTCCATCTAAACTAGGCCCACGGTTCAACATAGCTCACGAACTTTCCCAAGAATACCATTTCTCGGGAATACCATTTACCAAAATTAGCCCGACATCAAATTTGTAACAATATTCTTAAATCATTTTAACCAAACGAATTTGGAGCATTTAATTCTACTCCCGTTCAGTTTCTGGAGACTACCCTCTCTCCTTCTCGTCACAGGATTTCCATCTTAGCAGGGGATCACAACTGTCCACTGCCTTCTCGATGCCGTGCTGTTCGTAATCTAGTTGGTGATTGTGGTCAGTCGTAAAAAAGATTACACTGGCAACCCAAAGTGCAAACAAAGATTCAACTCTAATGGAGCCAAGAACCCAACCACAATGAGCTAGAGTGACTGTGGATCGGAATCTTCGCAAATTCTTGCAATGCCCTACAGCTAAAATGAGTACAAATTTGTATATCTTTTATATTATTTGGTATTTGAGAACATTATAATTATGGTAACATTTTGTTCAAATATTGCCACTAAGGATCCAAACATCTCTCCAAAAATACAAATTTGGGCTTTATTGATAAAAAAGAGAAAATAAACTACAGACACCATCTTTAAAAGTCAACTACAGTATTTTAAAATCGGGCAAAGTGATAGAGTTTTAGTGAAAAGTGAAGACTTGTGAACAAAGTATAGTGTTAAGTCCTAAGCAAGTAAAAATTAAGAAGTTAATTTTATAAAAAAATATAAAATTACAAGTTATATGCTGTTTGGCATATCAGTTTGGGTCAACAATTTTCAGATTTAAACACTTGATTGAAATATCTTAGGCTAATTTTGATTTATTTAACCTTCTATGTTGTGGTCAATAAGCAATGAAAATAATAAATCAATAAACAAATTGATGAAGAAATGCAACAATGTTCATGAATTAATTCTGCATCAATACTTTTGATTGATTAAAATACTGGTTTTGGGCATGAGGAAGTTAGTGAACTGTTTGTTTACCTTTTATTTATAATATATTAGAATATTTTAAGGTATCCAATGGTGACTTTTAAACATACACAAAGATGTATAACATCTGGGTATACACATAAAGTGCTTGTTTAAAAGCATATTTATACTGTACATTAATAATATGCCTTTTATCTGTGGTCAAACAATCTACAGATTATATAGTGAGGCATATAGTTTTATCATCATCATGTTTTTTTTAGTTAGACTTATGAACTACAGATTAGACATACAACTTTACCGCCAGACATTGTCTTTAAACTAGAAGTGAGTTGAAAAATCTAATATAAAAGAAAGCAGTGGCCATAATGAGCTTTTTCTATTAATGTTCTCACAAAAAACTCCTGTTTCTTGTTTCTTTCTTTTGAATGTTTTTTGGTTTATTATTTTAATAGATTGCTAAGCAGAAGAATCTATTTCTTATGGAAGGATTATGGAGTCGTTGTTTTCCTGTATACAGAGAACTTGTTCATCATTTGAACTCTAATACTGTTGGAGACGTCTTGTTTGTAGAGGCACAAATGGGAAGAATACTTGAAGTTGAAAGGCTTAAGTGAGTTTAATTTAATTTTTTTTTTTAATGGAAGTTTGATTGCATGTAATAAAATTTATACGCCGATTTTAAATTTATCTGTGGTAAATCAGTTTTTGAAAGATCATGAAAAAGATCAGTTTTACTTTTTGTTCATACAGAAATTTTGAAATACATTTACTTGCAACATGAGTGGTACAATAATATAATAATTTTGAAGTTTAACACATAAGATATATAAATATGTGGTGTATCTATTAAATATCTAGATTGTGATTTTAGAATGCACTGAAAACTGACTGTTGTTAACACTTTAGCATAATCCTGAAATGTGTTTAAAGTTGCATGATAAACATTAACACTTTAGACTGCTCAGTTGATTGTTAACATCATTTAGTGGACTTGTGTTTTATGTTATCCGAATAATGCTACGTTTAAAAATTGAGTAATGTGTCAATTTGAAACTTTTAATAAAATTGAATTAATTGTAGACAAAATTAGCTTGATTATTTGAGAACACTGTCAATTCAGTGTTCAAATGATAGTTGAAGCTGTAACCTTTGATAAAGACACTGTATGGGAAGTATTGTAAGGATCTCAACAAGAAAAAAGTTTGTGTCAAGATTCAAGATGGTTCCTGAGGTTCTCTTATATGCAAAAACTTGATGTTAACTCAAATCTTCTGTAGCGTACCATATGTGGGTACCTTAAGTTTCCTACAGCGGGATTCTAATGCGCAAGGTGTTATGATAACAAAAGAAGAGATAACAAACAGTTGGGAGGAAAACGTCCCCTCCACTCGAAAGAAGATAACCCCACACCTCCTGCCAGAGTGAGTGTGGCTTTCAGTGAGTACGGTTGTATGTTAGCTATTCGACATAGATTATTTAACCGTAGGCTTGAAAACGGAATATGGACACCTAAGTCTGAACATGGGTCTTAAGCCCAAAGGAGTATGAGCCGACGCATATTCCCTATTAGTTATATGATGTATTAATTAACATCCGTACCAAAAATTAAGTGAAATGATTGGGCCGAATCCCATTTGGCCTGGTGCAATGTTATATAAGTGAAGTCCCTAATTACGTAAGTTACTATTAGCATTAAGATATATTAAGTTTAGGGTATAGATTAAATAATAATAAGATTTAATTTGGTGAGACAAATAAAAAAAGAGTTAGGAAATTAAATCGATGATTCACGGTCGTCTGGGCAATCATCGCCACACATCATTTCTAATATTATGGTAGTGTTGATATAACTACCTATAAGTGGCTAAATAATAGTTTTCACCAAAGGGCAACCTACTCGTTACACTTCTGAAAAATCATCACTTGTGGTTAAACCTGGATCTTCCAGTATGGTCCTGATACAAAATAACAGTCAGTGCACTGGAATATACCATCATCATCATTCCAAGAATGAAAAAAATCATCAAATCAAGTCCAAATTCATTTAGATGACACAAAAGTGAACCAGAATTTTTATAAGGAGGTTTGACAAAGCTGAAATAGGAAAAGAAAATAAGGACATCATGCCATTTCTCACAATACTTTTTTATGAAGCAGTTTTCGGCTGACAAACATGCTATTATTAAGGAACATCCTTCATGTTCGCTAGATTTAACACCATGTGACTTTTCTTTTCCTTAATGTAAAATCTGTATTCAACATGTTTTGAGTCAGTTGATGAAGTTGAAGAAAACACCCTCTGAATTAATTAAATTTTTTATTTAATTTAAATATAAAAATTGTGCTAAAACAGCTAACAAAAACTGATCTACTCCGCATCTTCAAACAGTAGTAAACATGACACCATCAGTGTGTAAGTGTATAAGTGTGAATGGGGACTATATTGAAGGACATAAGAATTAGAATTGCGATACATTTAAATAAAGAGGAGATATTGTAACAGTTTCATTATTTAATAGACACACCTCATATATGAAGATTCCACGGGAATAACGTGTTCAGTCACCAGCTGCAAATTTTATAGGAGAGCAAAAAGAGTGTTTATATCCTGTATAGAACAGAACATGTTATTTCTAGGTCAATTGAGAAAAAATGGTGTATGCCCTATTTTTTGTAAATAATATTAATATTAATTCAAATACAATACATTATTAGTTACTCCAAAAAAACCAATAACCAAAAAATGAACATTTTGGACTTGCTAATTTATTCCAACCTTCTCAACCTTGACATTGAGTTAAGTTCCATTGACTAAAAGGAAAGAATGTTCTGTACCTTTAAAAGAGTAGGGTTCGATAATGTATTAAAAAAACACAAGTTTTATTAAAGTAATTAGTAAATAGCTTTGCTTAATACAAATAAAATAATCTATCACTTGACATTATTATCGCTGTAGCCTTGGGGAACATGAAGTTCAAGATGGGATGTATCAGACTCCATATTGAAATCTGATGAGGAGGAGTCATGGTCAAAGGTTATTAGTGCTTTGTAGTGGATCTGCAAAAAGAATAGATTAAAGGTTGATAGAGCAGGGTTAGACTTTTTAATAAATACCTCATTAGTAGCCATAAAAGTGTAAAATTAAGAGAGAAGGAGGCAATAAGGAAGTGATTGAATTGATCAACTCCAGAACTCACCTGAAAAAGAATGAAATAAGGTAGTGAGCTTAGAATAGGGTAGTCCCTGCCATACAATGTTCTTAGATTCACTGGTCATAGCCAAGCTGAAGTAGGAGTTCTGTAGAAGGAATACTGTCTTCAAATTTTCTGGGAACTCTTCTGTTCAAGGAACAGATTAGTACATTACAGCTGTCATTGAGCGAGTACAGTAGTTTAAATCCTGAGTTGTACCAATGAGGACACTTGTCAATAGGTTTTGTCTCTAAAGTAATTCGCTGAAACCTTGGGAGTTGTGGGGGAAAAAAGACAACCCTTGTGCACAGATTATGGTGGCTTAATTATTAAGATAGGGACTCAGTTAAAGGCATCTTCGGATTTATTGAGGTTCAAAGGGAGACACTGATTGTAAATAAGTAGAAGATTATCAGAAGAATTCAAAAATGTGTGTGATAACTGAAGAGACCCTATCTGCTGACCTTGAATAAAAACAATTAAAAAAAAATTAAAGCATAAAAGTATTTTTAAATGAAGACTTGTGGTATACAATAGGTATTCTAACTGAACACAATATACCATCTTCAGTGATGTACCATCTAAAAATAATGGGATTGGTAGAACAACACATTAGTCGGTTCTGTTGTAATAGAGTGATGATGGCCTTCTGCTTGAAAGTCAGTTATTTTTTCAGTGTTTTTGAAGGACCTAAGTAGGACTGCATAGCAGTTTTGATACACTGCCCCACACTGAGGCTACTGCCAAATGTTAGAAAAATAATTGTTAAACAAATTGGCAATTTTTTGAGGATCTCTATAAGTTTAATTTTGATAAGTGACTTCTGATATACAATAATTACATTCCTTATTCACATTTTTGTATTCCTTTTTAATTATACCAAGCACTCTTTGGCTTATTATTAGATTTTTAAATGAACTGACTTAAATATGATTTTGCCGCTCTAAGATACTTTTTATGGACTAATTTATTTTTTCTTAGATATTCCAAAAATATAAAGTTATTAGTATTTCTTTGTCATTTTATGAATTTCATGTTTTCTCTTCGACAACTTTCTATCCTGGAGTGAACAAGAATTGTTCTCAGGCTTATTGACTGGCAAGTAACACTCAAAAATGTCATTTCAAAATTCTATGTAACAGTCCTCAAAAGAGCCCCCTATACCTGGTTTCAACTGTTGAACACTTAGAGGAAGAAAATACTAACCCACAGGTTTCTGTTTGAATTGGTTGTACTCTGTATTATTTTTAGAACTATTTCTCTGTTTAATATTTTTTCATAATTTATAGGGAGGGTGATTTTTATGAACTTCTACCAAATATAGGTACTGAGCTGTGTGATCAGAGAAATCAGTTCGAATAACCTCAGTATGTAACACGCATAGCTCGTGGACTGTAATAATGTTATCAATACAGATTTCTAAGTCTGCAGTGGTTCTATTTTCCTTTGTGTGAATCCAGTATTTTAATAAACTAAGTCCTGCTATAAATGATTAATTGCTTTTTAACAAATTACTATTAAAATCACCCATTATAACTAATTGATTTTTTGGCTTTTTACCACAGATATATTGAAGTAACTTGTGAAATTAGAAAAAAAGATATAAAAATTATGTTTTTTGTATGTACTTTGTTGACCTATAAACATTTATAATATTAATATGTGGTGATCTTAGTAGTTGAATGGCACGGCATTCAAAGAAAGGAGATTTATTAAACCTACATACGTCACTCCTCACTTAAACTGGATAGCTAGAATCAGCCTTTATGCAAAGACCTCCCCCTATTTTACTTTGACAGAATGCATAAATAGAATTAAAACATGCAATTTGTCCTACAAACAAACACATAACAGTTGTTTAGCCAATGTTCACTGATAAATAAAATTTTGGGTTTTACATCTAACTTGTTTAAGAAAATGTAAGGGCATCAATTTTAATGTTCGGGCAAAACATTACAATGCATAATACAAACTGTTTTATACTTTTTAGTATTGTATCCACTTTTCCTATTCTCCCACGAAAATATTTTTGCTTCATATAAAAAACCCTTATCATTTGATATATCACTATTCACCGTAGCAATTCTTTCCTTCTCCTTCCTCATTGTAAAATTCTACAATTTGTGGACACTAATAAAATCTATGGTGACCTCCTCTATAGATTAACTGAAAGAGTCAAAAACATTTTTCAAACTATCCCTTCATCCTGTAATTGAAATGTCTCATCAATTGTCATGAAGGAGGACTACTGGACAGGCAGTCAGCAGCTGGTGAGAAACAGAAATTTCCTATAGTTTTACTTAGGGCATTGTAAATAATTTGTTTTCCTATATTGTTCATAAGTAATCTATGTCTTGTGTAATGAAACCTATCGAGCATAGCGTTTAAGTCTATCCAAGAAAAATTTGGTTTAAATTTCCTGGAATATTTTTGCACAATAAACTATTAACAATATTTATAAGACTTTCATATGCACTATTATCATATCCATGTGGTATGTAGGATAAACGTACATGTGTATTTGTTGTTACAAGTATGATACTACAATTACTTAACGGTTGCTTAAGTGATAATTGGTATGGATAGATATCGTTAATTTTATTTGATCCCACAATAATCACTACACAGTGATTAGAGCTAAAGTTTTTTTGTTAGGCTATCAATATCTATCACAAATTGTTTTATGGACGAGTTTAGTGAATACTAGTGAATCTATAGTTTGTCCCTAACAGATGTTCAAACTTTTGATGTCACCTTCTTTCATCGATATCCATCAAATTTAAAAGTCTAGGTTATTCATAAAGTACTTGTCAACCGGTAAATGTTGTATGTTATTCAATAATTTTTATTTTGAGTTTTCAAACTCCTGCTGAAGTTCAACATACTGATGTATCATTGTGTAATACTTAGTTATTTCATGTTTAATTTTCTCCATGTTTTGTGAATTAAGACTTTTATAGGTGACTTATTGTTAAATATATCTGCTTTTAAACTAGTCAATATTTTGTTATATCAGATTTGTTCTGTTTTTAAATTAACAAATCCTTGCTCTAAAGCATTATGATTTCTGTTCGTTTATCTTTTGGTCTTTTACCAACTCAAAATACAAAGTTAAGTTTTCAATTCCATAATGTACTATGTCAGAATCTATCTTATATATTTCACAATTTAAACGTGTGCCGTCAAGTGTCTGTAACACCTTAGCTATAAGAGATGTTAATTTTTCAAAAATGGTTGCATCACATAAATTGGAAATATTGTTTAATAAGGAAGAGAGTTTGATAGCAACTCCTTTCATACAGAATGAATATTTATTTAATGCAGTAAATAGTATCTAATAATAGGTTTAGATAAAAAGTCCGATAAATAGTCTTGACTTTGAGCATTAAAAACAAGTGTATTATGTGTATTTACTTTATGGTCATAATATTCAATGTAAACTAAAGTCCTTGAATGAAAAGATAAGTAATGTAAAGATGAACTTTGATCTTAAACCTGTCCCTATTCAATCTTTTTTGACTTCTTGTATATTTAATTTTAAATAACAAATTATGTTCAAAGTCATACAGTTATATATTTTACATTTGGAACTGGTCTAATGTTTTTAAACTAAAAACTAAAAATGTTCCTCGTCTAAAACACTACACTTAGAAACAAAAACAAAACAAAATTCCCACAAAATCCAATACTAAAATAAATTTTAACAGAAACTCACTTTAATGGTTGTATACTGTTAAACCTCTCTATATGATTATCAACATTTAACTCTCTAATAATTTCAGAGAGTTAGGTGTATATATATACCCATTCAATCATATTTCCTCATATTTAACCTTTATAAGAAATTAATAAATACAAATTGAAAGTCATCCCACACATGTTAATATACAATACTTAAAAAAAAAAAATTGTAAGTTATGATGTAACATACTTTTGGCAACAGTATTTAACAATATCTTTGTTTTATTATTTTAACAGTAAATACTTTTCGCTGACCTTTCATTTATTTTTGATGTTGATTAATTGTGTATAGGTTAAAGGAGATGGGAGGTGGTACAGTATTGGACCTAGGAGCTTACGTCATGCAACTAGCAATACTTGTATTAGGCCGTGATCCAACATCAGTGCAAGCTCTAGGACATATAAATAAAGATGGTGTGGATGAGAGTATGACCTGCACAATAACTTACAAAGGTGGACGAACTGCTGTCCTCTCAACACATACTAAAGTTGAGTTACCTAATTCTGCATTTATCGTTGGCACTAAAGGCACTATTCAGGTAAAAATGAAATAGCAAAGTTGGAGAGTAGTTTAGGGTGCACTAAGGTTGGATGATTAGTTAAACAAATTCAAGACTTGGTAATGTCCTGAAATTTTGGTTCTTAAAACTATAAGGGCTGATTGGAAAGTAAGTTCTGTTTTGTTGTAAAAATACACCAATGCAATTAGAGATTTTTTATTATACACAAATTAAAGTTACAACTATTACCTATTTTTCCACATAATTTCTTGCTACCTTAGGCAGTTGTCATATCGGTGTACAAGTTATAAAGCTCACAGTAGGACTCTGCTGCTGTAAGCTATGCTAGGAACTGTAATTATCACTAGGAACCAAATTAGGACTGTACGGAGGATTAAGCCTTGTGTGCATGGTGCAATATGTGGACAAGCGTTATTATGGAAAAAAACAATACCGGAACTCAATATGCCATATCATTTGTTCTGTTTTGAATAGCTTTTTTCAGATACCATAAATTGTCACAGTCACATAAAGTGTTGTAGAGTTTATTGTAGTGCCACTTCCTATGAAATCCTAAAAAAGACAGATGCCATGAGTTTCTTTTTGCAGAAAATGCTTGCAAAAAGTTTAGAGATTTTTTCACAGTTAACTAGTCCCCATTCTATAGAGTGATTTTTTGTCTCTTATTGACATTTGTCACCCAAATCTCATTACATGTCACAATATGACTGAGAAAATCATCACTTTCCTTATCATAGCACAAAGAAAAGTTAGAACCACACCATCCTCTTGATTTTGTGGTCATCAGTGAGAAGTTTAGATATCTAGCTTAAACCAAACTTGTGATAGCCTAGTTTGTACAAAACTGTTTGTGACACCAGAAATAAAATACAGGACATAAATGATTACCATATTTATAAGATAAATTATAGGAAAAATCAGTTGGAAAATAGTTTAATTAAAATTTAATAAACACATTAAATAGTTAATTAATTAATATAGGTGGGTTCTTTGACAGAGGGTTTTGCCAAAAGCTGTATAAATTATGTGTGGTACAAATTTTCAAAACGATTCCATATCAGGACCATAATACTTCTCACCAATTTTATAAAGAATAAACTACTTAAATGTTTTGTGCAAACCCCATATTTTTATTAATAGTTTGGTCATTAGAGTGGTTTAAAATTTAAATCTAAGTTAAATCTCTTCTTTTTTTTCTCTTTCAAAATGTTGTATCTTATGGATAAAGTATACATAGGTAGGCTTGGTTAGGTTAGGTTAGAGCGTTAAATACATAGGCTTTGTATCAATTAGATATAAAATATAGAATTTTGAAAGTGTCATGTATTGTCTAAAGCAGTCATGTCAAAGATACGGCCCACAATCGCAATGTGTCACAGAAAGAAGAATCATGTTTTTTAGAGCTTTTAGACTTCACTCGATTCCTCTACGGAAGTTTTAAAATGTGTACACTACATTTATAAGTATTTTCAAGGGCAGCGCGTGCCTAGACAAGCGAGAGGGATAGACAGTAACGCCATCTCTTAGCAACAAGCGGAAATACCCTATTATTATTTTTTGAGAACAATAGAATCTTCCACGAGCTTCAAATCTAGATTAGAACCTTCCTTATCGATATAAAAGGAATGTGTCGACACGACGTGAGTCAGTTGAGTAGAAGAAATCAAGGTGTTGTAACTAAATTAAAACAGAAAACATCAGGGAATTTTGTGGGATTTCACTGTATAATTCATCAGGAATCATTGGCACCCAAACATTTAAAAATGGACCATGTCATGCAATCTATAATTAAAATAGTAAATTTTATAAGGAGCAGAGGACTAAATCACCGACAGTTCAGGCAGTTTTTACAAGATTTGGACGAAAACTTTTCTGATGTCCCTTACTTCACCAAAGTTCGTTGGCTCAGTCGAGGAGTAGTTTTAGAAAGATTTTTTGCATTACGTGACCCTATTCAAGCTTTCATTTTAGAAAAAGGCAACCCAATTGATTATGACAATGACTTAGGGATTGATTGTGCCTTTTTGGTAGATATGAATAAACACTTGACTGATCTGAATGTAAAGTTACAGGGTAAAAATCTGATTGTCACTCAAATGTATTCATGTATTCAAGCCTTTGAAATAAAGTTGAGGCTGTGGAAAAATCAGGTAAAAATCAAACTTTGAATGATTTCCCTCATTTAAAATCATTTGGCACAGTGAACCAAAATAAATTGGATCAATATTATCAACTTCTGCAAAATCTGATCACGGAATTCAACAATCGTTTTGAAGACTTCCACAAAATGAATGAAATGAAATTCCCAATTTTCAACAATCCATTCGATTTTGAAGCTTCACAGACACCAGTTCATTTGCAAATGGAGTTGATAGATCTTCAATCGGACAGTATTTTGAAAGAAAAATTTAAAGAGGTTAACGCTCTTACATTTTATACACAATATTTCAATAGTTTGGAAAACTACTTGGAATTAAAAAAGCACGCAGCACTCATTCTGTGCATGTTTGGTAGCACCTATGTATGTGAGCAGATGTTTTCTGTCATGAAAATAAATAAGAACAAACATCGCACAAGACTTATGAATGAACATCTCCAATTAATTCTTAAAATAATTCAAATGAATATGATACCTGACATCAATGAGCTTGTCAAAAACAAGAGAAGTCAGGTATCTGGATCCTTGAGCTCAAAATAATTACCCTCTTTTATAACTTTGGTATGATTTTTAACAACCGTATATTATACTATAAAATTTAATAAATAAAATGTTATAATAATTCAGTAATTTTTTTAAATTTGAATCTGGCCCACATACACATTTTAAATTTAATATATGGCCCTCTGCAAAATTGAGTTTGACACCTTGGGTCTAAAGGATATGAACAATATGTGGCTGAAATAAGTCAATTCATGGTGGATTGAAATTTTAACAGCAATCATATATTTTTTTAATAATTATAGATCTAATAATGAAAAATCAATTTTCATGTATTTCTTTATTTATAACAATCTGTAGTTTTTAAGTACAAAATGGAATTCAACATCAATATTTTATTGAATTTACCTATTAAAATAATGTTCTAAAACCACCTTAAAAATATTATTTCACTTGATAAGATACTCACAATGCATTTTTAGCAATTTGTCAGTTCTTTATTTTGTATACTTTGAGTATTCACTACTAAAATAATATCCAACAATGTGTCATCTAGTTAATAGATCCATTCTGGAAACCTACAAAGATGATAGTGCTTGGTAAAGAAAAAGAGTTTCCTTTGCCACCAGTGAAAGGAAAGTACAATTTCTCAAACAGTGTTGGACTTAGTTATGAGGCTGAAGAAGTGAGAAGGTGTCTTCGATCTGGTAAGATGAATTGATTTATTAAATTTGAATATTAAAAATGTATTGAAAACAAAGGTATTAATGTTATTTACTTTATGGCCATCATATATTCGTTTTGTTCAAATTCTTTAGAGTGTTGGCAACTGGAAGAGTGACAGACTCAGTGATTCAATTAGAAACCTGAGTGTGGTTGTGAGCCTGTCACAAATATTGGAGGCTTATAGATCCTTCTATATCAGTTCCATAACTACCGAATTCCCTAAGTGCCTTTGTAATCATTATGTTTCAAAAGCTGACTCAATATTTCATTACCCTTACATCTGTTGTAAAATGGGTTATACTTCTCACATATTTGTGAGATGTATGTTTATAGGACAGTATCTGTTAACATACTAGCATGAAGTCTTCTCTACTCAGTTTGGTGATTGCTTTTCCTCTATCTTCATCGAGCCCACTAAACTGTCCCCTTGCCAATTTGTCCATGTAGTTCACACTTGATGCACACTTCATATGTAATCTCCTGAATATAGCTGTTGATGTTATTGCCACTCTATGTGGTTGTTTTGAAAGTACAAGTTCTCCCAACCTTACCTCCTTGTTATAATTCTTTTTACACTAGAGTAACTATATCAAACTTACTTTTTTTACTCTTATCCTCCACAAGCAAGGTCCCTACTCTCTCTGTCACTATAGCTTGACTATCACAGTACGTTAAAATGCTACTTATTTCTATTGATCTGAATTAAGTTAGCTATGCACTTTGTACAATAATATTTAGCTATATTTTCTTCTTTTTCACTGTGGAAAATATATTAAGGGAAAATCTTTGAAGTCGGTATTTTATTATGAATTTAATTTAGGAAACTTACAATATATGATTCAAAATTACACTGCAATATTTTGGGGCTATTCTAGAGTTAAAAATAAGAAACAAGTTTATATGAACTTGGGTCTGGAAGAGTTTTGTTTTCCGTCTTGTCAGATATTTTGTGTTTTTTACAAATAAGCATTCCATTCTTGTTGTAGTTTCCACTTTTTTGCTGTAGACAATTTATAAAGTTATATAAGAGGCATAATACTGAATAAAAATAAAAAATAAAATAATACAAACATGCCATAAACACATTATGAACAATCCCACGAAGTCCAATTTATACACTTTAAATCACAAAGTAAATAAATAGTATAAATATAGACGTACACAACATACAATAAAATACTTTTTGGTAAATTAAAATCAATAACAATAGCAGCAAATTAACTTATTCCATTCATCATTACTATTATCACACCTAATTAATTGTAAACATCTCGAGAAATATACAGTCAGTATATCTTGATTCATCACTTCACATGCTCAGTTAGGTACTATAAAAATGTTTAGATTATATTACTATTATTTAATGTTGTATATCTGTTTTTTAGACTGTATGTTTATTGTACTAAAACTTGTCACCTGCAGCCACCCCCAATATATCCTCCCAGAATCTCACCCACCTGCAGTTGTTTCTCCAATGAGTCACCTACTGGTTGTCTAATTAGGAGGATATATATATATATATATATATATATATATATATATATATATATATATATTAATATGATTATTTTAATCATTTATTTGAAACCCACTAAAAATTTATGGAAAATGATACCAAACTCGACTATGTTGTCAACACATTCAATATAATTTTGGCTATATTACTATTTTTACATTACAAAGTTGTAATGTACACAAATAACTATTTTACAAATGATTTTTATAAATTTAATAGGAATAACTATTTTACAGTAAGTACAATAATAACCCTTGCGAGTGACAACTTGGGAGTATGTCTGCTTGAATAAGTAAGTCAGGTATCATTTTCCATAACTTTTGTAGTAGGTTTCAAATAATATTTTGATATAACAATAGGTGTGTGACAAAGTAGCTATAGAGATAAAAGATAATATATTATTCGTATTATCTGTGTAAAATAGTTATTCATGTTAAATGTATAGAAATTATTTGTATTAACTTTGTAAAATAGTAATTTGTCTACATTACAACTTTGTAATGTAAAAATAGTAATATAGCCAAAATTATATTGAATGTGTTGACAACATAGTCGAGTTTGGAATCATTTTCCATAATGTTTTTAGGAGGTTTCAAATGACTGATTAAAATAATCATATTATGTTTTATAAAAAAAAATATATCTTCATAGTAAGATAACCAGTAGATGACTCATTGGAGAAACAACTGCAGGTGGGTCAGATTCAGGGAGGGTATATTGGGGGTGGCTGCAGGGATCCCAGCTCCAGAGCTCAACCAAATGGTTAGTGTAACAGAGTAGGGCCTATAATAGTGTAGTCAAGATAGTGAAGGATTATGTTTATTTCTAAGGAAGTAGCACTGCATGACTCATCAACCATCTTGTCAATTCTATGCCTGTTCAAAGAGTTTACAATAGTTATATCTTCACACAGGTCATAATTAGAGTAAAATTTTAAAAGGGTAAATATGTTTCTATAGCCTTGTCTTCTTAATAAATATCCCATCATGACAGGCAATGTTTTAAACCTTAGATTACAACCACAGGTAAAAATATCATGTTTATATTTGAAAGAGATTTGGATGATTTTGTTTATTATCTTCAAAGCAAGTAAATCTGCCAAAACAGTATTTTATATCATGTTTTAAATTGATTTGTAACATGATCATAGTATTCCTTTTTATAATTAAAATGTAATGAAATTATCAACACCTTCAGCTCTCATTAAATTTAATAAAATTGTAATCTACTTATCTTCTTTATTGTCTTTTCAAATATTAATAAATAAATATCAAGATTTTTTTCCAATTTTTCTTCAATGCTCTACATTTTCCCATTGAAAAATTAGTTCTCGATGACTTCTAATAGTGTCAGTTTTTGAAAGTTATAATAAGTTGTCAGAAAATAGTGTAAAATTATGTTTTTGTTTATTTACAAATATTATTTAGTCTAATATGTTATATTTTGCAAAATATATTAGTAAATATGTAAAATAATAATTATAACTCAAGAAATGCCTATTATTGTAAATTCTCTGATTTTTTGTTTTAGAGCTTTGAATTCATGTTAATTATAACAGTAACATATATTTAAGGGCCATTGTCATTATCTATCTATTTGTATTCTAAACAAATCGAATAAATCATAGTAATATTATAATAAATATCTTTTGTTGAAATTTAGAAAATCCATAGGTTGAACAAAATGAAAGACTTCATAAAAACCTCAAAAATTGAATTGAGTTTTTCATACGCTGTGCACAATGGCACATATCTATTATAAATGTTAGAAATATGTATTTGAAATGTCTTAAATTCTAAATATTTTGCAGGTTTGAAAGAAAGCCCTACAGCTCCGCATGCAGATAGTTTAGCACTTGCTCGACTCCAGGATACCGTTAGAGCCAAACTGGGAGTACACTTCCCTCAAGACAATGATCCTTAAAGGAATAAAAATGAATCCAAATTACATATAAAATATAGCATTATTAAAAGACAAAGATTTTGATTTAATATATTTTGCTACTCAATATAACAATATTTTATAAATTTATAAATAAATAACAAAATTTTTGGCAGTATTGTAAATGTACCAAATGGTAATTATTAGCTTAAATGTAAAAAGAGTTAAACCTGGTTTATTTGAACTAGAGTAAAGTTCAAGTAGTACTTATGTTTTTAAAGTTTCATTTAACACTTGTCATTGAAAATGAAATTTCATTTTGTAAAACAAAAATAATCACAAATTAGTGCTCATTGTATAAGATAGACATAAATTAGTAACAACATTGTCTTCAGCTTTCCAAAAATAAAGAATATTAGAGAACAATATCAGTTCATAATAAAAAGGATGAAATTAATGTAGTTCCTATTTAAAAATTACTTTTGGTTTATGATACAAAAACATAAAAAAAAAAAAAAAATGGTATTCATTTGAATAATAATAATAATAATAAAATCATATTGTATTTTGGGCGTTGTAGTTTGTGCCCGATTTTCATTTAATTTAGCATAAACATAAGTGAATTAGTCAAATTTGATATCCAGAAAAAAAGTAATAAATAGAGTTTTAGAAGAAAAAGAAAGTACATTTTTCAATAGAATCTCACAGTTTGTTAATGATTTTATCAAAAAGTTAAGTAAAAAGTTAAATAAACAAACATAACAACATTGAAAGTAATAGTTCTGAAATGTAAATCTAAGAACCACATTTTTTAATGTATTCATAAAATATATTATTATGTTCTATATTATTAATAATTTAATTTACCAAGCATTATTTTATGAATATAAGTTAAATAAATCCTTTGGTTATTGGTATAATTCTGAGATATGCATTTATTAAAACACTGTGTTTTCCAACAAACAGTTTGTTTACTTGTAATCATATAACTTTAACTACCATCTTCTGGCTATATTGTAGTATACAATATTGTAGAAGTATCAATATTTTACAATTGCATATACAGTAAACAATTATCTACAAGAGACCACTTTAGCTAAAAGGACTCACAAAAGTAAACAAATTGTTCAATAATGAATTATTATCTGTAAGTATATGTTTAGATTTATTGCATGATGAAGTTAACAGTATTATTTCTTTTTAAATATTCAAAGTGAAAATACCTTTTGTAAATATATTACATGTTTACACTTTTATACGCTCTATAGATGTTCTTTTTTATGGGTTACTGATAGCATTCATAAAGATATGACAACATTGAGTACAACTGCAATTACTACTATTAAGTGACAAATGAAAGAAAACACAATTTTTCACAGTAAAAGCTTTATTTCTACCATTACATACAAGACAAAATTTTATTGACTAAGTCGATCAACTTTAGTTGTCTACGTACATAAGTCCTCCGGAAACTGTAGGCCTACTAATCTTAGCAAGGTTACATATGAAAGTTGAAGTGGCTTGCAAGTGAATACTATTAATTTGGTTTACAATTATAAATTCTAATGAAAGATATAATGATAATTATAATAATTTAAAAAAAAATCTTAAATTTACTGGGTTGTAAAATGCTTTAATAATGTGTACTGTTTAATTAACACGAAAAAAAAAAGGTTTCTTCAGATACATGTACTCTGAAATGTTACATGTGTATATATACCAAATTAACAACCAATTTCAATTAAAAAAAAAACCACAATGAATATTTCTGTTGCAGATGATTGAGTAAGTTGAGGTTCAAGTAAGTGACTAAATGTTTGGTCTTAAAAGAACTATAATCCAAAAAATATTATATGAACACATACAGTAGCCCGGACCAACATGCGAGCTTGTGATGTCAGGAGCCAACAGTGCTGTAATGTACATGCACTACTCTTAAAAAGCATGTAGATTTTCACTGATGTTGATGACATAAACCATATTATTTATGCTTGTAA
The DNA here is from genome assembly GCA_963513935.1 of Aphrophora alni. Taxonomy (NCBI): domain Eukaryota; kingdom Metazoa; phylum Arthropoda; class Insecta; order Hemiptera; family Aphrophoridae; genus Aphrophora; species Aphrophora alni. The sequence goes on from OY740770.1 coordinate 28,763,333, forward strand.
ACAATGATAATTCTTAAAAAAATGACTATTAAGAACCATGTGGGACCATGTGAACTACTTAAAAATGACATGTGGGACCAACATTTTGCAGAGACAGTTTGGTGAAAATTTTATTGTAGAATAAAATTTTTTTGTGTAGTGATACAGTACAAATTTAAGGAAAGGAATGTGTTAAATTGTACAAACAGGTTTTTATCCCCATGCCAATAAATGTGAGGATCAGATAGCAAAGATAGTGAAATTGCTAACAAATTGCATTAATATCGCTAATTCAAGTAATGGTTTTGTTTATTAATACTTTACAAAATATAAATTCATTATTGTGATCACATAGCACAAAATTATGAAGAATATCTTTAATTTATAATTTTTTATTCCAGATAGTTTTTTTAACAATGTTTTTAAAATATTTAAATATGAGTGCCCTGATATGAAGAATACATAAAACAATTGTATGTTAATTGGTGTTGATAATGTAGATGTAGGATCTTTATTCTTCCCACAGATAATCAGAGAAAATCTTAATAAATGTTTTATAAACTTAAACATAAATTTTAAACTTATAAACTTAAATGTTTTTAGGTTGTGTAGTAGGGCACTGTGGGCTTGTGATGCCATAAGTTCTTATATTGGTTAAGGGGACTGTACATATCTAAAATAGACAGTGATAAAAACATTCTCTATAGCAGCGTTTCTTGAAGGGTTAACAAAGAATAAATTACAGGTAAAGCAGCAACTTCCAAACATTGAATATAGGAAGAGGAGATACACGGATGCCATTGAAAAGTTTGAAATTTATAAATCTTTCAAAGATAATAAAAGTGATTTATTGAATGACAAACTTAACTTCCGATCTAACTCTTTATACGATACGGCGCGCGGCGATGACGTTGATAGATAACGCAGTAGACAAACCAAGATAAACAATTTTTACTGCATTCTTACTTGAGCTGTTGGTGTACACCTGTCGCGCATTTGAGTGTTATTTGTTTATTGTATGTGATGTGTACGTTTTGTAGTGTTTTAAAATTTTAATATTTTAACAACCTCTCAGATGATGGAACATACGTTCTGAAACGCGTAACATATGTTACAAAATAAGTCACAAAACGGAGGAAGTAAGATCTTAGATTAAAATCAGTGACTTGTACGATGACTCAAAAATGAGTTTTAATAACTTAAAAAAAAGTTTAATCAACACTGATACAACTTCAACAATCTCTTTCTAATAATATTACAATATTAAACAAAAGAACTTCATCAATGTTTCTCCAATAATATTTCTTCCAATGAAATATAAAATAACACTTCTACAGATTCAAAAGAGTTGAATAGTATTTCTAATATCAACAGTGAAATAATAAGCAACTGAGGTATATTTCTTATCTTTTTAATGAGCAAGAAATATATAAATTCACTTCTGATAAGAAAGAAATATTTGAGATTGTTAAGATGTTTAAATTAAATCGTTGCATTTATCAGCTTATCTACGTATTTAATATTTATCAGAAACAGCTTTCGTCTTCACTAGTTCTTCATCATTACTACACGTCCTCTTGAAGAACAATTAATTGATTTCCTGAAAACAATTAGTTTTACAGAAAGAGAGGAAGAGACGTGACACCGTTACTTTATTCGTGTCTCGTTACAAAGTGATTAGTTAACGAATTTAACTGTAACGCCACACAGAATTAATTGACAAAATACTTTAATTACATTTTTTTAAGCTAATAAATATTCAGCTTGGCTTCTTAGATGTTTTACAGTTAAAATAAAACTTGAAAACAATTTCTCACAAATGTGTTTCTCAAAAATCAAACTGACAAACTATAACTATAAACGGTTTAGTGTTAGTATTAGTTATAGTTTGATTATTGCAGCTCTTGCATCACTGAAGATGGCAACAAAACATTATATATTTTTCTTTCAGTTAAGTTTCATTAAATTTAATGCTAATTTTATTTTAAATTGAATTACTTCTTTAATGTTGTAGGTTCTTTACTTACTAAACGTAATCTGATTATGTTATAAAATGACTAAAATAAAAATTTATACACCATCTTGTTGCAATTTCATTTATTTTAATTTTACGTAATTGATTATTGTACACTAATTGAGACCACATTAGATATCGATATTATAAGAAAATATAGCTTATGTATAAAAAAATAAGTAAAAATAAATTCATAATTAAATAGAAAATTTATAAAATTGTATTGAAATGAAGGATTTTGAGTAATAAAACAGGAATTGTAATATATTAAATGTTGAGCTTGACTTAAGAGAAAAACTATACAGTATAACAACACACAGAACACAATTCTCATAAAAAAATACGCCTAAGTATCAGACGCGTTTCAAGGACAAGGTCGTCCTCTTCAGTGCTACACCAAACACGAGCTACACCAAACAAACTGTAACTGAATCTATATTTTACAAACTGAAGGGGGCGTGGCTTATCATTTTACACTGCCAAAGCGATAGTACGCGCCACGTGTCAATTTAACTATTTAAGATTTAACATATAGCTGATACAAAATAATCGAACTAACCCTACATTTAACATTATACATTACATTTTACATTAATATAGAAATTTGTATAGGTCCTAGTTCATTATTTACAATTATGTCCTGTTACTTATTAATATAAAAAGTCTATATATTTATACAAACTCAAGGGATATTGTAAATAATGAACTAGGACCTTGTATTATCATTTACAAATCACTAAGTATTTCTTATTCATTAAACACTTAATTAACAAATTAATTTGATAGGTTTATAGATATCAAAGTAAACGTTTAGTCTTAGAAAATTACACGGAGTAAATTACTCTGATTGTGTTAATCACAAGAGAGGATAGTTTAATCTTGGTGGATTGGTTCACAAAGTCCCATATGATTGTTAACCTAATTGTTGGACATCTAGGTTGGGCCAGACAACCAACCTATATGAGCATTGTTGAAGTAGGTTGAGCATTGTGCTATATATTTTCAAATGTTGTTAAGCAAATTATGAAATCAGATTATATACTGACGTGAATGAGCTTCTTTCACTTATAAAGTATAATAACAACAACAATAGTTTTAATAAGAATTAGGCCTATTACTTATGTTTTATATTTTAGCTTCAGATAACGTATATAATAATAGTAATAATAACAATAATTTTTCCTTCCTGTTTATGTTTTGAAAATACGATTAATCGTGAAACAGCTGTAAGCACGTCTACATAAATTGGATATATATATATATATATATATATATATATATATATATATATATATATCAGTTAGTACATTGCTTTGTATAATGCTGTGTACAGAGGGTTTAATATTTCCATCCAGTTCGTTATATAATACCCATTGTACAGCGAATTGTAGTGTGTTTTACGCCTATGTAACCAAGGAAAACTGTAAATGTAGGAAGCTTTGGTCGTTGGATGCATTGTGTAGTTTGAGCTGTGGGTCGTTCCATTTTCATACGATGTAGAACTGATTTGCAAATAGACAAAAGTGATTTCCACAAAAGCAGTATGTGTTAATCTGTAATTCGATTCTATGGATAGGCTGTAGTATTAGTTATTTGTTCTCCCTTTGAATTGTCTTAGAATTCAATATTTATTTAGCCTTCTTATTTGTGTGATAAAATACAACTTGATAATGAATGAACAAAGTGTTTTATGATATATGACCATATTATGAAGCCCACAAACTAAATTTGAAAATGAATTACAACTATTTGAATCATCATCTTAGGTTTAATTTGAAGGTTACTTGATTATAATTAGTTTCTTAGTGATGTGTTTAAAATTTATTGTCGTATTGGTTACTAGTAATAACTTTGAAGAATGTCAATTTGTATAAAAAACAGTTGTAGCAAGCCATCTCATAAATTTCTGTACACCAAATTAAATATAATACGTGAAACTACATAGTTTTTAAGAAAATATTTATCAACGTGTAAGTTACTTAAAAAAATTAATGGTATCGTTTGTGCTAGTTTAGGTCAACTTTTTAAAGCGAAGTTCATAGTTCATTTTCACTGTTTTGTTTAATTCCATATCACGCACTTTAATGTAAATGAAAGTCAAAATTTTGTATTTAGACTTCTGAGGTTAAAAATAAAAGTAAAGAATTTCATGACAATTGTTTTTTCCGATTTTGAGAAAATAAGAATTTTCTATCATGGTAGTTTACTCCATAAAGTGTGTGGAAGTGATTCATATATATATATATATATATATATATATATAATACTACTAATGTTCAATCAAATCTATAAAACAATTTATATTGTAACTCTATCAATAAACCACTATTCGATATAACAGACTGAAGCGCATCACTAAAATATATATTTTTGTATATCAAGGACTTTGTGTTGATTATTTTTCTCGAAAACATAATGGAGCCTTTACATCATAATGTATGAACATGTCAAAGTAGAATTTACGAACTTTTTCTCATCTAAAAAACAAAAAACAAAAAAAACAAAAACAAAACAAAACTGGAAAATAAATTTGCCTTGAAATCGTTATATAACGTGCCTAAATTCAGAAGATGTAAAAAAAATTGTAAATGGGTTAGAATCATTTTTTACTAAAGTATAATAGAAATAACTTTTAATTACTGTTCTAAATTTAATTGGTTAAGTTTAGGGAGAGTAAATATGATGAAACTTGTTCATTTTGTCTTTAAGTCTGTTAATTGCGATTTCACAAAATTTTCGATAGCTTTTCTCTTTACTTGGTTGTATAGATTTTTGTAAATTCTAAAAATAAAAATGTTTTCGATTAGATTTTTTTAGGGGTACCTGGTAACAAACAACAGTTTAAAAATGTTGACTTCTGGTCCATTCTCCCTTTTCCTGGCTGAGGATAAGTTTTTGAAATGCGTGAAAAATTGAATAAATTTTTAAAAACCTTTTTAATTTTATAAAATTTCATTATAAGAAACAATCAGTTAATTTTCGGTACTCCAAGTACTTACAAGAATATATATATATATATATATATATATATATATATCACCTAAGCTATTAATTTATACTTTTTAACAGCCTGACACAGAAGTCAATAGTAGGCAAATATTCAGCACAAAGGCGTTGTAAGAATTCGCCCCCAAACCAACTAGTAGTGTTCTGTAAACAAGAAAACAATTACATTATGAAAGCTTAAGTTCAGGTACTTAACTTAAATAACTTTGGTATTTGTTTAAACATAATTTAAAATGATTACAATATACTGAGAAGTAGCTACAGAGTGCACTATTGTACAAAAAGTTTGGATTATTATTCTATTATTGTGCTTGATTGTGACGCGTTGACTGTTGTGATAGTTTCTAAGTAACAAATCTTCAATGAATAAAGAATATGAAGTTTTGAATACAAATTTGTTTTACTTAGCATAATATATTCTTCCTACAACGTAAATGTGAGAAACTAAAACGGAGGAAATAATTGTTCATGAGCCATGTTAGTTTTGTTATTATAATAAATCATTTGTTCTAATACTAAGCGTTGTTACATCTTGGGTTTCTTATGGGAGAAAAGTGGATATGCAGAAGACAAATCTGTAGTACAGTATCCCGCATAGAAAACATTTTGCCACATACCTCAATTCTATGTTTCAAACAATTTCGATGAAAAGTACACTTTAGTCTTTATAAAAGAAAATGATGTTTGAACAAATGAAATGATGCAAAAATATCGCACATTCTTTCTCACTCATCTATCCCAAAAACCAAATAAAAACCAATTAAAACTAATCATCACTATAATTGTCAGTTCAGTAGTTTTTAACCAAAAAGTGAAAATGTATGAAATGAACAATAGACGCATTATTAACAAAAAGCAAAAAATAAACAATATATATTGTTTAATAAATATATAAGTTTGCATAATAATAATCGATTAGATTAACGCTTATCTAATCGATCTACAATTTTGGGGTGTAGAGCGTTAGACAGAATAAAGACAGACATCATTGAAAAAACAAAAACAATAAACAGTTTCATAAACTCATTGAAACTCAAAATTGATATATCTCACCATAGACGTATTCCATTTTTACCAAAATTTAATTGAAATCGCCTGATGAAATTTTCAAAATGTATATTTGTTAAAAAAAACTAATCTGCCATGCTGGCTTTATTGTTTCATTTTCAATATTTGTACGAGTAACTCCTGACACAAAGTTGGATTAATCGTTTTTGTAACTACTACATTGTAATCTGTTTATAAGAAGAACAATAAACAACTACTGTAGTTTGGAACATATTGTAAGACTTATTTCTCATCAGAAAATATTTTATTAAATCGATTGAGGTTAGTTTGTTAGTTACACACGGAATCCATGGCTTGAATCAAAATCAATGAGTCTATTTATGTTAATTCCACTGAACTCAATAAGTTTCCTGCTGAAATAGTTGAGATGATTCCGTAAACGTTTTTGGTATTTTTAATACATTTTAAAGTTTCTTTGTTTGACGGTATTTATTTTTAAGTCATGGTATGGCTTACTTTGACCTTTCATATTTTTGATTGGAAATGTTCCAAAATATATAAATTTCGCTCTACTCCCCCCCACCATCCCGCTCTCCACAATTAGATATGTTTGTAAAGGCTTTAGGATTAATTTAACTCACAGCTTTTATTTATTTATATCTAAGGCGCTCGTACTTAAAAAAAAAAAAAAAAACAAAATTTAATTATGACTAATATGTATTTTTAATATACGGTTTTGTGCGGTTGTGTGAATATTTTTGTATTATTAAAAGTTGTAAGAAAATTAAATGAAAGATCAAGTCAATGAAATGTAGGTACAATAGCTGTTATAATAATACTCACTCCATTAACAGTATACGTCGGAACTGTATTAAGTATTGGATCTAAAGTCAATGTTTTATTTCCATATTTGGATAGAAGTTCATCACCCTCGGTACCTAGGAGGCAACTATTAATGTCTGTAAAGTTGGCACCAACTTCCTTAGCACACTGAAAATAAATAAAAATATTTGAAAGTTTTGCAGCTTGTTTTTAAAGATGTTTGTGAAGTGAACATTGGTAATTATAGTTTCCTATGTTTGCTTACCTAAAAAATTTAAAAAGTTTTATTAGGTCTCCAAATTTTGCCTTATATAAGTGTATGAGTGACACCCTTAATAGTTTTTTTAGCAATCACAAAAGAGTTCATGACTCGATCACGGATTTATTCACCACATGTTTATCTTAGGAGAATCGAGAATCACGAATATACTGACAATTTATTAAGCTGTTGAACACTCAGATTCTACAGTTTAAACCGCCATATTTGGAAAGTTGATTCATCACTGAACAAATTCTGTTCAAGTAAGTTTCATCCATAACCATAGCCGATTTAATTTCTCATAGTCATAGAAAATGCAACTAGTTTAGGTTGATCTGCGTGCTATTTAAACTGGATTTTCTAAACACGCAGTTTCTAACATTTATGAAACACGCTTTAAATAGTTGTTTTAAGAACATTATATTCCGATAGCTTTGTTGACCTGGGGATTTTTTGATGTACACTTTTACAGATTTTTGAAACATGATTAACAAGTTTTATACAACGAGTAATTAATTTGTTTGTGGATAAATAAAGCAAAAGCTTAAAGTTTCAAATATTTTAATAGTATGAATGAGCTACAATTGTTTCGCCTTGCGGCATCTACGGGCAACTGATAATTTACAAGTATAGACAACTATATAAACATGAGTAACAGGAAACTGAAATACAATAGAGAAATCGGGGAAGGTAGGAGGATGACCTAGCAGGTAGGTAAAGGTTAATGAACTATGTTACGGATGGGTTTTAGAAGAGGTGACGAATTTAATACAATGTGGTCATTTAAGTTGAGAATAGTTAATACAATGACCACATTGTATTAAATTCGTCACCTCTTCTAAAACCCATCCGCAACATAGTTCATTAACCTTTACCTACCTGCTAGGTCATCCTCCTACCTTCCCCGATTTCTCTTTTGTATTTCAGTTTCCTATTACTCATGTTTATATAGTTGTCTATACTTGTAAATTATCAGTTGCCCCTAGATGCCGCAAGGCGAAACAATTGTAGCTCATTCATACTATTAAAATATTTGAAACTTTAAGCTTTTGCTTTATTTATCCTTGAATATGGAGTTTCAACAAGAAATATCTGCTATTACATTAAAGTTAATTTGTTTGTTTTTGAATTTTCCGAAAATGTTTTTAGTCTGTCATCACGGATTTAAATTCAGCAAACCATAAAATAATTTAGCTTTCTGTTGCACCATCTCCATTACTAAAAGTCACTACTGCCGGACAATTAGTGAGGAACGATTCGCTGAGCAATAGCGTCTCTCAATGTTTATAAACGGTTTGTTATTGAAATCAAGAAGATCGGTTGATTAGGGCTCATTACGATTTAAATCAGACACCTTTACTAATATGGTAATACTGACCACTAGATTAGAAATATAGAGAAGACGAGTTGGAGTTATTGTTCTATAGAGTGCTTACTTACGTGTTTGAAGTGAAAGAAGTACGTGACAAGAGTCGATTCTCAAAATCAGGTTAATTAATATGAGTACAGTATGTTCTAACCATTCTTACTCCACTGGTGTCTATGGTCTATAGAAGTTTATTATGTAATGTTTAAAGCAACATCTCCTTAAACTTATATATAAATATTGAAAACAAATATACTCTAATATGTGAAATATTAATTGTTTTAGATGACGAAAGTTTCTTCATTGACTGTGAAAACTAGAATACCCTTTGAGAATAATCAAATTAATGATATACTCTAGGGGCCTATTATATATAATAGCTTAATATTACATATTATACTTTTTTAACGTTAGCTAGTACTTACCTTATTAAAAAAATTATAGGCTACCATAACTTCAGAATATATAACTTCTGTTTTATATTAATATTTGCTTTATTTTTTAATAATGCAACTGCTAAGAGTACTGCCAATAGTTCAATCATTTTGATTTGGACAAAGTCCTACCTTTAGTTTGCATTTGAATACAATTGGGTTCTAGGAACATTGTAGACTAGTACTGTTACATGTAAGTGAATTAATTAAAATCCTCATTAATACTTGCTCCAATTTGGAAAGCTTCGTTAGTTCGACATCACTCTACTAAGCAAATTAGCTCAATCTGTGTTGAACCAACCGGTGTCAGTTGGCCATTTCCTGACAGTTGCATTTGTAATTAATTCATACAACTTTGGGGTAACTAATTAAATACATTTAACTATCTTCAGTATTTATTTAAAAGGCATTGTTAGTTCCAACAGAACTAGAAAAGCTGTTATGAGATACTAATGGCTAATAATTATATATTTTGAGATCTTTTACTTAATAAAATATTACCGTTAATAATTTAAAACTAGTTAAATAAATAATCAATTTTATTTATTAAATAAACTCTCTTTGATATACTAGGTCGAGCTGATTTGTAAACAAAAATTAAACCGCATTAACTTGTTTTGATAAAATTATTTAAATATTTTAATCCAAAATATAAACAATCTGGTTTACAAGGTCTTAAATAAATATTAATTAATCATTCTTTCTAATAAATAACTGTAAATATCACCGCAGAAATACTTGAAACTCGATACATGGATTATTAACCCTTGATCTGTCAATGTTAATTTAATTTAATTTTCTTCGTTTATTTAAAAATTAATAAAATATATTATTTATACAAAACCTAACTTATAAGATATCATTTTTTTTTCAGAAAGATGCGTAGAATTTATCTAAGTAAAAAAAAAAAAAAAAATACGGTATATGAAACGGTTTTGGAATAAATTAAGTATGTTAGGTGTCAAAAAATGAAGTTAACATTTTTCAGAAAAAACCTGTATCATCCAGAATCAATAGCTTACCTCCTTTTTTAAAGATATACAAGAGTTTTGTATAATATTTGTGAATATATTTAGAAAAAAAATTAATTTGTTACATTTTCAAAAAAAAATTGTTTTACGAAAAAAGGGAAAATATTTTGCCTAATTTGAAAAAATCACTAACAATAGTAATATTATGGAAAACACAATTTCTATATATCATTATATTCAGAAAGGTGCATAGAATTTAGTTGTGTAGTGAAAAAAAATTTAGATCTAAAAAATTTTGAGTTATTAGGACAGAAATCAAAAAAATGTCCGGTGACCGAGGCAAAAATTCTACAGAAAAGGTAACGTACACCATACAATTAAAAAAAAATTTTTTTTCAAGTATTACTAGAGATTTGTAATATATTTGCGGATAAAAGTTATTAAAAAAAAAAAAAAAATTGTTACATTTTCAAAAAAAAAAATTTTACAGAAAAAGGTACAACCTTAGGCCTCATTTGAACAAATCACCAAAAATAGTAATATTATGCAAAACTCAATTACAAATTTTTATTTCCTTTAGAAAGGTGCATAGAATTTAGGTGTGTAATGAAAAAAATTTAGATCTAAAAATTTAGAGTTATTAGTTCAGGAATCAAACAAATCGTCCGGTGGCCGAGGCAAAAATTGGACAGAAAAGGTAACGTACAACAAACAATTTTGTTAAAAAAAATTTTTTTTTCAAGTATTACTAGAGATTTGTAATATATTTGCGGATAAAAGTTACTAAAAAGAAAAATCAATTTATAAAATTTTCATTAGTTAGTATCTCAGAAATCAAAAATTCTTACGTCTAAATGTAGACGTCCTTCTACCAACTATAGCAAGTAGTTACCTATGAGAAGGCAATGTGTGCGTCGCTACATGTATTTTTGGAAGTAAGTATAAAGGTTATTGTTTCAGTTTTAAAATTTGGTCCGTCAAACCAAACAGTACACCAAGGAAAGTGTTTTGATAATTACTTACTAAATTAAATAATATGGGACTTAAATTAAGTACCAAATTTACTACACTTTCCTTAACCTAATGTTAATGTAATTTTAGACACAATTATAAATTTTACATGTTACTTAAATATGTTTTAATTCCAAACTTTCTTCTCTAACTCATAATCTGCATACATGTGTGTTCAAAGTAGTTTCGACTCACTTTGTTTATCAATTACCCACAATATTCTATTATTATTCATTTCTTTGTACTCTAAATATAAATATAAATAATAATAAAATAAAACAAAAGCTTGAAGTTTCAATATTTTAATAATATAAATGAGCTACAATTGTTTCGCCTTGCGGCATCATCGGGCAACTGATAATAAACAGGTATAGACAACTATTTAAACATACACAAGTAACAGGAAACTGAAATACAATAGAGAAAATAGTTTAACAGGTATGTTTAAATAGTTGTCTATACCTGTTAATTATCAGTTGCCCGATGATGCCGCAAGGCGAAACAATTGTAGCTCATTTATATTATTAAAATATTGAAACTTTAAGCTTTTGCTTTATTTAATCCTTGAATATAAAGTTTCAACAAGAAATATCTGCTATTAGATTAAAATTAAATAATAATAGTTAAGTTTACAGTTTGAAACATACCTTCGGTCCACTGTCAGGAGGAGAGTAATGTCTATTTGAGCAAAAAATGAAGTTAAAAGCCTGGTCACTAGTATTGTTAAGCTTTTCAAGGGCACAGGCATGCAGTTTATTTCCAACGCACTCATTCTTACCATGTTGGCACTTGAATGTAAATTGTCCATCTTTCATGATTTGCTGTAAAATACGTAATTAATTAAAGTTGCTTAACTATAATTGACATTAATCTCATAATCTTAGTAGTGTAAATCGGTAGGTAGATGTATCTTTCACTTAAACCCATAATACAGTACACATTAAATAAAATACAATCCCCTACAAACAATAAAATGTAACACAAAATAAAATAAAAAAATAAAATAAAATAACAGCAATATCACTTAAAACAAAATGGTCACATACAAAACATAAAAAAATAGTAAGCATTAAACAAAATAAAATTTCGAATATTATAATCAATATGAAATTTTTTAATGTTTTTTACGCGTTTCGGATTTTCAACTATTCCGTCCTCAGATAATCGCCCAATTTGGTCGTCAGTTCATTAAGATAAAACAACACATAACAACATACACGCCTAAAACAAACAATATATATTACGTTAAAAAATCTAAATATAAATATAAGCACACCGTACATCCAATAACATTTAAAATAAGTTAAAATCTAAAAACGTAACAACATTGGGACAAAAATCTGGGTTATATCGAATTGGTTGAAGAGATTGTGATAGTTTTTATATTGGCCAAACTGGAAGAATTTAAAAAAAATTATATAAAGAAAATTTACCTAATAATAATGTAATTTCAAATAATTTAAATTATGCACGACACATCATAAAAGTACCTAATTGTAATTAATAATAATAATTAAAAAAAAAAAAAATGGGGCATAAAATAATAACTATTTATTTTTAAATTTAACAAATTATTAAAAAAAGAAAAATGTTACAAAAATTTTTTTTGTATTTACACACTTATTTATTCATGTAATTACGTTATTTACAATGAAATCATTCCACCACATTCAGCTCAATCCATGTTATAAGTGTTAAGTGTTTTTTTTTGCAAACTGAACAACTGTATTTAATATCACATTGTAAGTACTGTTTATGGATTGATCTTAAATATCAGTTTTTAAATAAATATTAGTTTAGAGTGTAACATGGAAAAAACACTTCCAGCACTCATTAAATTGAAAACAGACTGGATATAATAATTACGAACTCGTTATATTTGTTGGAGTGTCACAGTGTGAACAGTAAGTAATTATTAAAGATTTAGTAAGGAGAGTCCTAGTATAGAGTGCTAAGAAATCCTGGAAAGAATGCACGCTTCCAAATTTTTTTTTGTAAATTTCAGCTATATATTCTGTTAAATTTATTATATCCTTAATTCCATTCCGAAATTTTAAATATTTTAAAAATATTCAAAATTTTCGCTTGCAATTTTGAGCTTATGGAAAGTCTATTGTACTAATTATTTAGTAATAATTCGTAATAAATTATACTTACAGTGGCTTTTCCGAACGGCACCCAATCGATACTGAGATGTGGTTTTAGATTACTCCAAGCTGGATATAAATAATGTTCAATGAAGCGAGAGCTATCAGGACATAAGGTCTCATAATACATTGATATTACTACAGTGTTCTGAAACATATAATTTTATGTAGTAATATAACTTCATCTAGGTGTGCAATTTAAGACTGTTACTATGTAAAGGAAATTAATATTTACTTTGTTAATGTACTTATGGGATTTTTAATTTATATACCTAATTCATGAGCTATTTTTAAATAATACCATAAGCAAACTCCATTTGTCTGATTTAACGATTAAAAAAAATCATTAAAATTAAATATTGGTGCTTGAAAAATTAAAAATGAGTGGGTAGAAAATATTAAATTAGATCTATAAAATAATGTTAAATCTCTTTTACTTATTTTTCTTAAATTTTGAAATATCCGTGCATTTAGTTTCAAATTAGTGAGAAAATTATGACAAATGAGAAGGTCAATAAATTACAAGAGTTAATTCTAAATTAATCCTTGAAAATATTTATACAAAAATTGGCAGAAAATAATAAATTACATTTATGATGGGCATAAATCAGCCCATTCGTGATAATGATGTTATTTACAAGTTAATTTCTTTGTCATGTAACTATATATTTTCTAAGAGAAATTATTTAACTGAAAAAAATAAGCTATTATTTTAAAATATCAATTATAAATACTGAGAAGAGGCTGCCTTGTAAGTAGGTAACAAAAACTGTTCAGAACTCTTATTTATTCAAAAATTAACCAAATATTGTTCTAAAAACTAATTATAATAGGAATACATTTCAAGGTCACAAGTGAAACTAGTCGCTTATAGGCTCATCATTGCTTACACTCTGCAAAGTGGAAATCTAATTAAAATATTGTGCAGTGCAAAGTTTACAACATAGGTCACTTTATTTGATAATAAAGTGTAGAAGTTTAGAGCTGGCAATAGTAAAAATTGTTTATTAGAACTAATTTCAAATCGCTAAAACTATTATTTAACGATATAAGGAATTTTAAGAAAAAGCAGAGATTTAATCAACGGGCTACTAATAAGGAAAACTAGTGAGATTTATTATAGTTTACCTCAGTAAAAATACACTCCAGTAACCTGTGAAAAAATGGAAGTAAAATCTTAAAAACTCTACAAGTTCCTAGTCAATTGTAAGAGGGAGTAACTCCTATGTAATCGATAGTCTAATAACATCATCCATACTTCATTGTAAATTAAAAGGTAATATCTAAAAAAGAACGTTATCTATTGAAAAGTAAGGTTTTCGAAATATACATATAAACAAGAAAAGAAAATGTTAATACAATGTAGTAAGGTACGGGAAAATAAACGAAAATCGACAGATAAACAAACACTTCGCCTTATATTTTATTTATTAAATTTTGTGGAATATGTGGTAAAATAAACTCAGAACTAATTGGGGACATGACATCCTGATAAGGAACTAAGCCAGTAATTCAGTTATTTAACATACACAATGTAATTAATTCTTTCGTAACTATATATATATATATATATATATATATATATATATATATATATATATATATATCTTACATGTTTTGTTTAAAGTAAGGCTATACTTACCTTACTTTTTTATTTTGGAAATCTTAAGACAATGCCTGAAATTAAAAGTTAAAAATTTAAATAAGAATTAGGATAATAGCTGCCCTTTATTAAAATTATATTAAAAACTAAATATACACCTTCCCGTAGGCTTTGCAGTACATAATTATTTGGAGAAATATTGTATTATATCATCATTTCTGAACTTCATTTGACCTTAAATTAAACGATTTCCCCTGGGTATATACAAAGCTCCCTCTATACTAATTGCATTCTATAATCTCTCTCTATCTCTCTCTTCCACCTTCAGCGTGCCCACTCTGTTACTTATTCCTGGACCTACTTCTGCTTGTACATATAATTATTAAAACACACAAACTCATACACACGCACATAAAAACATACCCATTAATCCTTATAACTCCTGAAAGAATTCAAACAAATATTAACAATATAAAGTAAGTTGTTAATTAAAATCTGATTGACAATTTAATAAAAAAAATGGTTTGATTTTTTATAAATATAGTTTGTACCTATTCATTTAATGCTGTTCAATAATTTCAAAATATGTTTCATATTATTTCTTAAATTATTAATGAATTTACCTAGAACAAGTAGTTTAATTAGGTAAAACTTTTGGACAGATATTCTAGACTTATATAATAGTACTAAACTCTAAGTGCCTACCTCGCATGATGCTATAGAAACTAACGTGATGGAGAGGAAGAAAGCAAACAACATATTCAAACTGACTAAAATCATGTACTGACAGTATTTTTGCTGCTTATCTCACATGAACAACATTGACTATAGATAATAAATGAATCTTTCCTTTCAGAACCGTGACCCATACAATCTTAATAGTCTTTGTTTAAAACTAAAAACAAAATTATATGAATTAAATCGTTCACTTTTTCTCTACATCTGTAAGCCACATCGGCTGTTAAAATATACTTCATTTTATTTATTATAATTGCTATAAAGAATGAATTTAATTAATATATGTATAGATATATTTTTAAATCGATATTTTTTAAAAATTGTATACATAAAGATGCTTTCCTAGGTTTATGTTCACATTTGATAATGTTGAGAAAAATAAATTGTACAGTTTTTAAACACACCATACGCTCTGTGGATAGATTGAAGTAGAGACTCTCGTAACAGCGGGGCGTAAATGTTTGTACATAATTTAGAAGATGAAATTATTATTATCGAAATAGTTTCGATACTTTTATTTCACCTCTGTATTTATGATTTAAAACAAATTTTATTTATAAATAAAAAGTGATGGATTTTGATACACTACTGTATTAAGATACGCTGAAACACTATTAATTTCTTATTTCCGAAAGAGAAAAGATTTACTGTAATTTAGAATGTCATTCTTCTGCTTGTATTAAAAGTAATTATTTATCGTCATCCGTATATCCCACTATTCATTATGATTAATATTTGTCAAGAGAAACCAAAATGCCTGAAAGAGCGCACCAGTTTTACTTTTACAAAAATAAAAATGTAAAAATGGGTTTGGGCTTTGTGGTAACGCAAGTGTTTTATATTTGGTAATGAATTATTACTAGAATTAGTTTTGGTTGGTCTGAATATGAAATTTAAAGGAAAAAATACAATGAATACTGAACATAAAACTTCCTTTAAAATCTGGAAATTTTTTAGCACAAACAGGTTTTGTTTTTCAAATCTCAAAATCCATATTTGTAATATAAAAAATAACTTATAAAGATCAAAGACAAACTTTTTTCACATATAACTCCAACAAATTGTCAATTACTACTAGTTTCGATTTCGATATGATTTTTAATAAAACGTGAAGATCAGTTCACCTAATCAATGTTAGAAACCTAACCTAACCTAACCTAACCTAACCTAACCTAACCTAACCTAACCTAACCTATCCTAACCTAACATAACATAACCTAACCGAACCTATCCTAACCTAACCTAACCTAACCTAACCTAACCTAACCTAATCTAACCTAACCTAATCAATGATGGAAAGCGCATATTAAATGACAGTCATTGACAGGGATACTGGAGTAGGTAGTGTGAGAATGTGAAACAAATACATGTGTAAGAAAAACAAATTTTACACACCTGATTCGAAACACCAAATTTGTTATTGTCAAATCTGAATGTCAAATGACAACAAAGTAAAGTCATCACTCAAAATGTCAAGTGATTTACTTGATATTTGAGAAGTAAGACAAATTGGCCCTTATAAATTCCCAGCGAGGAACAACAAGTTCCCACGACTAACAAGTGAACAATGAATAATTATTACCTCAAGGGCTTTAGAGCACACCTAAGAAGCAGTGGGAGTATAAATCTAAGATTTCATTCTCATGAACAGCATGCATTAACACCTAGGTTATAACAGAAACAAATTATTTTTAAAAATGAATCATGTTTCTATAGTGTTACAGTTGATTTTGTTTAAATTATCAATCACTATACCTAATACAGTTTGCAGTATAATTTTAGAACACATTACATATTGTTTATAACGATGACTGACGGTACTTGATAGAATTCCATGTTATTCAAATAAACACACACCCCCACACACAAATTCTTTTGTAAATTCTACATTTATTCATATATTCACAATCTTCAGTAGCCTGTGGTACATTTCACCATATGTAAAACGCAACATCTCTCTGTCTGTTTGTAAGCTTATAAACTCAAGAACCGCTGTTACGATTGAAATGCTGTTTAATTTGCTATGTAGGTACGATAACTGGTTCGAATATGTTTGTTTAAAATTGGTTCAGTAGTTTCCAAGTTATAACAATTTTAAAAATAGATTATCCACGAATTGCGACAAATTTTAGACATTGTCTTAAAATTTTCATTATCAAGATATGTATTTTCAGTGATAAAATTGCTAAATTTCCTCATCCCAGTTAGCCACAACCAAGAACATAGACAACCCAACGCACAACCGAAGATTTAACCGTAACGGTACCAAGATTCCAATCACTCTGTGACGGGGTAACTGTCCATTGGAACGTATCACATTTAAAAGTGATGTAAATCACATCAAAATAAGGTAGCTGGAGTTGATCTGCAAAGCCTAAGCTTCTTACAAAGCCAGTGATTACAAAGAAGCTTACAGATAAATGACTTCTCTAATATGTCTTTTCACTTTTATCTCTCTACCTCACCTATTTCAATTTTTAAAGGGTAAAACAAACAAAAAATAACGGGAATAAACCAAATTTCTAGTAGATTCAATTCACTAAAAGGCCACGAAAAGGATACTTTATCTATTTAGCTACAAAAGTTAAAATTAAACATGAATTCTTCAATACGCTATTCTGAGTTTCAAACACTAAATAATGCAAATTGTGTATTCCACACAGGCAGAGACTAAGACAAATTACAGATATACACACAAAGTACTATTTTAATGCAGCAAAAAACTAGTTAAAAAGATGACCGAATCCATAAAGACACGCAAAAAACATACAAGATGTTATTATTGACAAAAAAGTAATCATCTTAGATAACACCAAACTACCCATTGTTGCATTCAAGAAACAAAATTACTGTTTTTGGAGTTATAGATATAAAACTGATAATGTATTACTTATGGACAGTCTGACGTTTTATAAAAATTTGGCAGTCATTTGTACAAATCAAAGATTTATCAGATAGAATAAAACTCGAACACACGATCTCACAAAAATTACGTATAATTAATAAAACGCGTTTCAACAACAAAGTCGCCATCCTCAGTGATACATGAGCTACAATATCTAAATTATAACTGTTAGATATAACAGTATAACAGTGGAGATTTTGTCGTCGAAACGCGTTTCATTAAGTAAACGATATTTTTGTGAGATCTAGTGTTCGAGTTTTATTCCATCTAATAATATCACATAAGTCAAGCTCAATATTTATTTACAAAGTTTTATCCATTAATACAAATTACTATTTCCACTTTTGAAAATATACACAACTAAGTTTTAGTTATTCTTGCTGATGCTTCATACATATTTGTTTTCGCCATTCCGACTACTGATTAATAATTAGATATATTATAAGACTTACCGTCACAATAGTCTATGTTGACTATTGTGACGGTAAGTCTTATAATATATCTAATTTTAGTTATTGTTATTGTTAATTCTTTTGAAAAAGTTACATGTTTTAAACGATTGTAGAGAATCAATATTACAGAGATTAATGTTCCCGTCAAAGAGTCAAAGGGTTGAAACAAAATTCTTGTTTAATTCCATTTGACACGTGAATGTTACTTGCGTTGTACATAGATGAAAACTGTAAATTAAAAGGAATTTAAACTAAGTTCAAAGGTTGGAAAGGTTCGATCTAAATTTAATAGATTTAACAGTCTTGTCTTGTAAACCTACGTCACTGTTTTATGCATACTATTTAATTGCAATAATCCATTGTCTTACATTTTAGAGTATGATGGATTATTAAGGTTGACCTATTTTTTGAAAGAGATGGTTTGATTTGAATTTATTTTATCATAGAAAAAATAAATATTAATTACAGTAGCTCTCATAGAGGGACAAAGATAGATACCATATTCACCGATCAATGTTTCTGAAATACGGTGATTTTTTTTTATACATGCGGACAATTGTATATTTTTGATTTTGAAAATGCAAATGAGTTAAGGCTACACAACCCTATAAATAATTGTAGTTTAAGAAAGATTATTTTTGAAATATTAGCCTGTGAAATACAAAGTATAATCCTTATGCTCATTTGTACAAAACCATGCATTACAAGATTTCTGAAGAAAAATAAAAAGCATTACAGGAAAATCGTTTGCAAAAAGATTTTATCATTGAACCTAAATCAGACTCTATTTGCTACAACAGTCGAACTATTTATATCGGAGATTGCAGCTGTGTTTGAAAGTGTTGATGGAGCTCCACCTTCTTATAGGAACATTACAGTATACCCCAAGAAATGGATGCAGTAGAAAATGGATTATAACAGTATACATTGTGACTCAATGTGTTACGTATTAATATGGCCGAATGGCGAACCTGGATGACACATTTCAATGTTTACTGGTGGAATTCGCTAAAACCTGAGTATGTTTCATACAAACTTGCTATTAGGTGAAGTCCACCGGCTGGAACCGGTGGACTTTAATTCTATTTTAAATGCCGACAAATTAACTCAACAGTTATTTATAGATTATTATTGTCAATTGAAAGTGATGGATTGAAATATATTCGTAACCAACAATGTAAACTTCGTGTGGATACATATGTAGGTCTTGCAGATGCTTTACACGTACAAGATGACCAAGAAGGTTTAAACGCGGCTACATTGTGATACTACCTTCTTCATTTATAGGAAGCCCACGTAACATGATGCAGAATTATCAAGGTATGGTGCGAAAATTTGGAAAACCAGATATCTTTATCACATTTACGTGTAATGGCTCTTGACCCGAAATTATAAATAGCATCCAATCCTACCAAACTCTAAATAACAGACCAGATGTAGTAGTTCATGTTTTCCATTCTAAGATCAAAGAACGTCTCCGTTTAATATTAAAAAAAAAAAAAAAAATTTGGAGAATGTAAAACCTTTTTATGCACAGTGGAATTTTAGAAAAGAGGACTGCTTCATAATCATTTATTAGTAAACCTAACAGATGAGTGTAAACTTGAGAAACCAGTGACATTGACAAAGTTGTTTCCGTGGAAAAAGAGAATTCTATACAAATTAGTATCAAAAATCACATGGTACATGGACCTTGCGGTCACTCAAATGTTGAAGGGCCTGTTGGTACAGGGAAAACTTTTGTGTATAAATGCTTAATACATTATTGCAAAATACAAAAATATGGGGTAATACCAATAGCATGGACTGGACTTTCTGCAATTTTGTTACCGCCAGGACGTACTGTACATAGTCGTTTTAAGTTACCTTTACAGTTAAATGAAACATCAGTATCATCATTAAACATAAACCGCGAATTTTAGAAATAAAACAAGCAAAACTCATAATATGGGATGAAGCTCCCATGGCCAGTGTCCATGCCCTCATGGCTGTTAACAGGTTACTTAAAGACATAACATGTAACAATGAAGTTCCATTTATAGAAAAGTAAAGTTCTCGGGGAGGCTTCAGACAAGTCTTACCTATTGTACTGCATGCTTCCAGACATACAATAGTGTAAAACAGCAAGACATTTTCACAACTGTGGTAATTATTTAAGGTATTTAATCTTACTGTAAACTTAAGAACAAATAAGGATGAAGTAGTCTTTGCTAGCTTTTTTTTTTGAAAATAGGTAATGGTGAGTACCCTACCAGTTCAGTTGGACAAACTAGGTTTACATCTAAATTGAAGATGATTACTTAGTCATTGAAACGTCATTTTGTACAAAATAAATTTGATGTTGTTGAAATTTGTCAAAATATTGTGAACAAAATTAAAACTATTTTAACAATAAACGTCACACCTAAAGCAGAAGAAAATGGCCTACTAAAATTGATCATCAGGAACGCATGTTTAAATGTGATTTTGTTGTTTCAGAGCAGATGTAATCCCCGAATTCTTTGGTTCACCAAATTTAATTTATTATTGTATATTTTATTTATATATTAATTGTGTATTCCTTTTATTTTTTTATAATCTTATGGTTTGGCTATTTTAAATAATAATGTTGCAATTAAATTGTAAATTAGTTATGTTTTTCTATTTTAAGCTTTGTTGTGGCTGTCACTATTTGTTTGTCAGTATTGATTCATGTTTTGGCAATGCTCATGGTTCTATTATACCGTACTATTATAATTATGTAATTGTTTATATAATGGATGTTTAATATCTTACACAGATGAATATTTTCTTAAAATGCGAATATAAATTGAAGATTCACTCACTCTGAAATAATATTGCTTAACGAACTGTTAGGGGCCTAGGTATACATCAACCGCACAAGTTAAGCGTCTCTATTGTAGGACGGACCGTTATAGAGGAAAGCAGAATCTGTGTTGTGTGTGTGTGTGTGTGTGTGTGTGTGAGAGAGAGAGAAAAGATATTAGGATGGTAAGGTGGAAAGAGAGAGATTGAGAAACAGACAGTCAGTGAGAGAGGGAGAGCAGGAAACAGTTAGTGAGAAAACGAATTGAGTAATTGAGGGAGACAGAGAAAGTAAGAAGGATGGAAAGAAAATGAAAAAAAAAAATACACAGAGAGAATGTGTGTGAGAAAATGAGATAGAGAAAGCGAGGGAGCCTGAGAAAGAGACACTGAGGGAGAGAGGGTTCTATTATTTAACCGTAAGCTCGTAAACTCAATGAACACTCAATATGAACACTTAAGTCCGAATAATGGGTCTTAAGCCCAAAGGAGTTTGAGACGGCGCGCATTCACTATTAATTAGTGATGTATTAATAAACATCCTCGTCCAAAATAAGTGAAATGGTTGATTAGGCCGAATCACATTTGGCCTGGTGCAATGTTTATATAAGTGTAGGCCCTAATTACGTAGTTACAATTAGCATTAACATATATTAATTATAGTGTTTAATTAGATTAAATAATAATAAGGCTTAGTTTGGTGAGACAAATCTAAAGGAGTTGCGAAATTAAATCGGTGATTCATGTTCCTCTGGGCAAGCCTCCTCACGCATTCTTCCTAATATTATGGTAGTGTTGATATAACCACTTATAAGTGGCTAAATGATACAGTTTTCAACCAAGGGTGACCTACCGTTACAGTTGGTAGCCATTCGGTTATGAATTTTCCTGACTCGTTGTTTGGAACATGTGGTAAAACAAGTTTTTTTGCATTCACCGACATGTCTCATTGGGCTAAGCCGACATGAGTATAGAAATTACGTCTGTCTGGAAATGTAATTTTGTTTGTCAGTTGTCATTCAATTAACCCAAATGATTATAAATATTAATTGTTTCCTAATTATTAGTTCCAATTATTTTTTCGAGTAATCTTTTTTCAAAATTCTGGTCTTTAAATAATTTTTTCTTCGCTAGCAAGTTCCAAATAAATTTAATATTCCTCCTTCGTTTTTTTTTGATAAAATTACACTATGACTAACTTTTATCCGTTAAAAGTTTTTTCCCTTATATTTTTTGTAAACAAATAATCCCCCTATAATTTCACCGAAATACAATATTTTCTTGGTTTACTTCAAGAGGGCTTTCAATTTGGTTAGTCGGACAGGGCTCCTTTTTTGTGGTACTGTTCAGGTTTTGTATGTGCGCATAATAGGTA
The DNA here is from genome assembly GCA_963513935.1 of Aphrophora alni. Lineage (NCBI taxonomy): Eukaryota > Metazoa > Arthropoda > Insecta > Hemiptera > Aphrophoridae > Aphrophora > Aphrophora alni. The sequence continues at coordinate 28,786,228 of OY740770.1, forward strand.
AGCGACATATTTTTTGGTTTATTTGAAATTGTCTATCTAGCAGCTTAATTGAATCTTGTGTTGCAATGTTTACATGATTTTACAGGATTTATTTGTTTTAGTTTATGAGTTCCACATTGATGTAATATTTTCCAATAGCTTAGTTACTAATTTTCAATAGTCTTTAGATTTCCCATTTGTGGCTATACTCTAAGTAAATAGAGTTAAATTCAGTATTTTAAAAACTAGAAAAAAAAGAAGAAAAAAATTACTCCGAAAGGTTTCCTTTGGTCATAACCTATAAGCCACAAGTGGAATAATTATTTTATTTCTTTTTGTAACAAAAGTTTCCTACTGAATAACCAAATTCATAGAATTAAAAAAAGAAGTTTTCCGTAATTTTTTTCTCTCTCTTTTCATATTCAGTATATTTCAAAGTTAAAGTAGTAAAATTGATAACTAGTAACAATCAGTTTCTTGAAACAGCTGACGTAGGAACTACAATAGATCTAGTTTGAGATAAGAAGTTTACTTAATGGCATTATTGCTCAATGTATGACAATCTAATTATGTGTACATATTGTTATATTCTTTTTATCTATAATGGGTTATTTCATGATTACAATAAGTTAAACTGCCTCGATTCAATCCTGTTTAAGACTGATATTTTAACCAATGATTTGAGTGACATTAATTTGGCGAGTTAGGTAACATTTCACAAGCGCGCATAGCACCTAGTCTTGGAGCCCAAACTTTACACATATTATTTAGACTGTCCAACATACTTGTGTGAACTTAACAAAATTTTTTTCACAAGCACTCAATCCATTTTGATGAATTAAAAAAAAATTGTATAATTCTCTTATAGGTTTCATGATTTTTTTTTAACGTTTTAAACTGCAGAAATAACGATCACCAACATAATCTAAAACCTACCAACCAAATAATAATTAAACCATAAGTTGTTTTTCGTAGTTTATTGATCATTCCCAAAATAATTATCCCCATCCCTTGGGGAATTTGAGAATTATGTATAACAGTACTGGTAAATAATTTAGACTTAAGACTATAATTTATGTTCGCCTCGTTTAATATCTTTCCCTACCCCCATTTTATATTTAAATTTATTTAGACCCATATGCTCAATATGCCTACATAATGAAAATGTTATTCGCCCCTAATGGTTTTGAGCTACAATTATGAACAACAAATCTAGATTCGCCCATTGTGAAAACTTTCGGATGTAACGACAATCTGCAGGACGCCGGAGGGAATTAGAAGAACTTAAATGGTTTAATAAGTTAAAAAATATTGCATGAGATTTCAGTTTATATGGTAATTATATTTTACTCCTATTCATAATTCCTTTCTTTTTATGGTTCTTTAGGTTTGCTGTAAGTCGCAGGGTACTGGGGTTTTCTTCCTTGGTTCTGTTCCAACATGAACGCCAGTGTTCCCCTCTTGATTTGATTGAGGTCGTGCTTTATATTTCGCTTTTTCAGTCGACGTAAAAGTATTTAACTATAATCACAGATTTATTTTGTTCAATTGCGTTTTTTTTTTAATCTTTGCGATTTGAAGTCGTGCGACCTCTCAGTGAGTAAGGTTGTGATTAGCAGTTTGACATCTATTATTTAACCGTAGGCTCTTAAACTCAAATAGACACTTAAGTCCGAATAATGGGTCTTAAGCCCAAAGGAGTTCGAGCCGGTGCGCACTCCCTATTCATTATATGAGGTATTAATTAATATCCGGGTTCAAAAGATTCGGTTGATTAGGCCGAATCACATTTGGTCTGGTGCAATGTTAATATAAGTGTAGTCCCTAATTATGCAAGTTACAATTAGCATTAACATATATTAATTTTAGTGTTTAATTAGATTAAATAATAATAAGGCTTAGTTTGGCGAGACAAATCTAAAGGATTTGCGAAATTAAATCGGTGATTCATGTTCCTCTGGGCAAGCCTCCACACGCATTCTTCCTAATATTATGGTAGTGTTGATATAACCGCTTGTAAGTGGCTAAATGATAGTTTTCAACCAAGGACGACCTACCCATTACAAGACATAACCCTTAACCATTAAAAGTATCATACTTTTTTGTTTGAATAACACCTTAAATCTTATCTAAGAGCCAGAAACAATCATGGGAAGGTCTTTAAACAAAATAATGAAAAGAGAACAGAGATTTAATAATTTAATAGGAGGATTATCAAAGAGTTAAAAGATTAAAACTGAGCCATGGATCTAACCCCCCCCCCCTCAACTGCAGAAAAAAGTAGTTAGTAGATGACTATTAAACAATAATTTATTATTAAAATTAACCGAAAAAGTTTTGACAAAAAATTATTTATAATTTATTTCATAATGTAATATAAATATTACAGTCAATCTCACTATATTTTCTCTTTTTGAGTCCTTGTTATATTGTCACTATACTATAAACTTACGTTAATAACGAAATCTCAGGAAATTTTCTAAATTGAGATCTTGAATCTGTATGATCTCGTTAGTAGGATTTTGCAATTAGGTCAGGCAAGTGACACCTTTACTCATGCTTTTGAAGTGCAATAAAGTTTTCATGATGACAGAGTGAGTAGAGGGGAGGGGTATTTCTATTACAAGTAAAAAAGATTTTATGATTTTGGTGCAAAATGAAATACAAGGTATCAGATATTAAATAAAAGGGAGATAGGAAACCAACTTCAACTATTATTTAAATAGATGAGTTTAATTAATAATAATTGAGAGATTGTGTTGTGCGTTGTAAAGTTTAAGTTACAGAATTATTTCTGATATGTAATGACAAAATAAGTAAACATTTTATTATAAAGAGAGTGTCAAAAAGGTTGGAACTCCTGAGCGTCATAAAGCCAGACAATTTCAAAAACATAGAGACAACATATTTCCAAATAATTTTTTCCCTTGCAATCGAATGCCGATATCGGATTTTGGGCCCAAGGTCCCTAAAAGGTACGATTTCTGGACGTATTTATCTATAAGATCAGTTCCAAGTAAAAAAACTTGGAATAAAATTAATGTGGAACCGCTGTTAGGTTGCAATTTTTATAATTTGCTTATTTATTATAAATATAATATTTGTGAAATATTATATGTCTTCCAGTACAGTACTTAATTTGTCTCATACTTAATACAAGTACTATTTTAAATAATATTATATAAATACCTGAAATAATATTTTCTGTAAAATATAAATTAGATTTTAAAATAAAATTCTTAAATAATCTAAATAACTAACTTCATACTTGTTTCATTTCAAAAGCCATTGTTAATTTTCATCTTGTCATACGACACATCAATTACAAACAAATTTACGAAAATTTAATAATATTTTTCATTTTTGTGTAAGTAATTAAAATTCCATTCCTATTAATAGCTTAGAAATGGGAAAATTATTGATACTGTTATCGAAAAAAAAATCATTATGGGTTCTGACAAGAGTTTCTTACACTAAACCGACTTTAAGACATAGAGTTTGCATAAAGTTTCTGACACTCTTATATCACAAATTACCAAAGATTTCATGATATAGAAAAGGGTCCTTTCCGATACATTAAATTATAATCTAAGGTTTGTAAAGTATTTAGAAAGTGTAATACAAGAGATTAAGTAATATTGAAAATTAAATTACAACTTTCTTATTTTAATGTGGAGTACATCGACATGGAGTCGAAATTGTACGAAAAGTAAACATAAAAGAATAATATCTTTAAGGAGTTAATAAATAATAATTATTTGTTAAAAATGGGATTCAATCAATTGCCGTTAGAAATTTGTTTGTTGTTAAAAGAAATTAAAAAGTTCCATATTTAATAAAGAAAGAAGGCTTATAAATTCGTTCAACAATTAATTGACCAATTAACTATTTTAGGAGAATTTTCAATTACTCTAATATTATTCTACTTTAAGAGAAAAAAGACTTGACTTTATTTTTTAGAAATATTAAGACGTGGGTAAGTAATTAAACTTCAAACAGAACTTATTCTAAATTAAATTTGGTGTTAATATATCCTATAACATTTGTGATATTTTAATATTTAGATATTAAATCCCATTTACACAATACTAACGTGAATACTGTTCTTCAATATGGGATTGTAACCATAATTAACAGAACGAAACAAACAGTCGAATTTCATATAGTTAGTTAAAATTTGGTGGATTACGTTGACCCATTTCTTGGTAATCTTTAAGATGTAAATTGGAAGGTAGCCACTGAAAACGATTTAAACTAATTAAAACGTATTACGAAGTTGTTCGTAGAACTTCCAGTTATCTAAATAGCTCGACTTACGTGTTATTCCCATCATGATATTAGCAGCTTAAATTTGGTCACTTCATTACTTGTTCTACCTTGAATTAGACGACCATCTCTTTTTTTGAACAGCATATAGGATCGTTTGGTACATAATATGGTCAATAAAAAAGTCTGGAAGTAAAAACACCTGGGGGGGGGGGGGTTGTACCAAATCATGTATGATTGGTCATGATTTTTTTTAAACATTCATTTATATTTGTTTTTATATCTCTACTTCCCAAATTCCATCTAGGTTTTGTAACCGAAAATTTAGAGTGTCAAAATCGTCATCACTGCTCTGTAGTCATTCTATTCACTCTTCTATTGTTTGGTTGTTGGATTGGTTGAGTAAGATTATTTCGTTAGTTATATTATTTGCTGAAGGAGACGATAGTTAATTGGATATTTGTATTTGGGTCATCGTTAGACGATGATGGCTTGTCCAAGACACAATTCTCGACGGGATTAGCGATATTATCCGAAAGTTGGTCACAAATTTCGTTAAAAATCTATTCATTCTTTCAATTTCTAGCCTAAGAATTCCAATATCTGTCATTTTTACTGGCGTAAGTGTTGCGTAACTATTGGTTTTATTTTAATTATCTTTATCATCATCTGAACTTTCACTCAGATCAAAATAATCAATTACTTCATCATATTTCATTTCTGGCACATTACCAAGCTTTAACATATCTTAGGAATCACATTTACTTGTATTTCAATTCATCATTTTATGATGGAATTGGTTATAACTAGAACAGAATAAAAGGCATCGTTTTAAAAGTATGTGTGCATTGTCGGAACTGTAGTTTCTTAGTGGTTATAACATGAAACAGCTAGTTTTTACATAGAATAAAACCATCAGAATTTGACAAATAACATGTATCATATATATAAACCTAATCTATGTATTGTAAGGAAAATGATAATTGAAAAAACTTACCAAGTTTACCAGAAAAAAATACGCAAACAGAACTGTAAAACGTGTAGGAAAGAAACTGATATAACCTAAAGCGATAAAACCTTGCTTCCCAACAATTCTTATGAACCATGCAACGTTGTAGACAAGTGTTGTTTTTTAAACCACAATAAAAGTGGGCGGAGGAATGATGTACTCAGTTAAACGTTCACAAAATATTGATCGAAATCACTTGAAGCGACTATGAGATATTCAAACGTTAAAATGGTGCCTTATTTCAGCATTTATTTCACAGGAATAAAGTCCCTAAGTAATAATCTAGGTTTGGGGTTGTAATACTGAGGATTGTCACATTTGCTCTATTGGTTATTACTAAAGTTAAATTTCTGGGAGGCTTTCACAAGAAATATGACCATTAATTACAACGAATACTGTGGATAAAACTAACCTTAAAATGTTAGAATAATTATATTACAACAGGTTTGTTTTGAAAATCTGCAATTATTATATTTTTTAATCGTAGCTTATAAAACATTTTGTTCTCACGTAACCTCCAAAATTTTCAATTTCTACTGATTATTGTCCATTTTAATTCTGATCAAATTTTAATAAAAAGTGAAGGTGCCTAACCAATGTTTCAAAACCGATACGTTAAAAAGACGTTACAGGTACGTAATGAAGCAGTTAAATAATGCAATCTGACAGGCGTACTATATTTGATAGAGAGTTTGCGTATATGTGAGATGATGAAATTATAATAATAATGTAAATACATTATTAGAAACATCAAGTGAGTTATTGAAGAATCTGAATTCCAAATAAAAACAATGCCATCATTCAAAATTTCAAGTAATTTGCTTGATACTTGAGACTTAGTATAAATTTGACCCTCATAAATTCCCAGTGAGGTGCACGACTAACAAGTGAGCAATGAATAATTACTACCTCAAGGGCTTTAGACCATATATAAAAAGGATTTCTAATTTGTGAATTGTTATTGGGAATAGCACTAATATTATAAAATTAAAATAATATTATTTCCATTAATAAAGTCATGTTTCTATTGTAGGCAATTGTGTTACAGTTGATTTTGTTTAAATTCTGAATTACTGCAAATAGTATATTTTGTGATAAAAAATTTATGATTTAAAATTGAATATAAATATTCGCAACTGCTGTAAAAATAAAAAAATTTAAAATAAAAAAGGATATATAAACATACAACATGGCTAATAACTGGTATCTTCCGGGGTTATTTTTTAAAACTTAATTTAAATTGTAAATTACATCGGATTTAACGAAAGCCACAGCTTGGTACAAGTCGGTAAATATTAGTATATTTTCTACTTAAGCTATCTTTGTATTTCACGTGTGAATAATATTCTACGACGACATTGTGATGTCACACATAAAATACTACCAACGATAACTACGTCTGAGTTATTTCTCAGTAGACTGTGATTAGTGTTTGAATTTAGGTAATTTCCTTAGTGAAGATGTTTTCATTACAGCTGTCCTCGTAGACAAATACCACCACCGTGTAATGTCTTGAACATATGTGAAGTTTTCTAAAATTTCAATATATATATATATATATATATATATATATACGTGTGTGTGTATTCATATACATTAATTAGTGTAATCATTAGTCACATTTTATGTATACACATTGTTGGAAAAAATTAACAAATTTTTAGCTAATTAGTAGGTAAGTTAAGGTTTAATTTATTGGCCAATTTTAACAGAAAAACACCAAAAATTAGAAAACAATCTACTACTGAATTTTATCGATTTTTGAATATAATAGCCAATTTATTTTTCGTCAAATTTTGATAATTTGCTTACAGACAATGAATTTTGCAAGGGTCTAGAAAAAGAAAAACGTTGGCTGTAAAAACCCTAATTTTTCCAGTGGCTACACTTGCAGCTGAAAAATGGACTCAACTGGTGAGAATAATGCACTAATGGAGTTTGAGAGAAGATTATTAAGGCAAGTTTATGGTTCTGTGAAAGGCGGAGATATGTAGCTAATTCAATTTACCTGGGAAATTGAGGAAGTGATAAAGGGGAGGAAATAGTGTGAGGTCGAGTCGTTGAGTTTGAGACGGTTGAGACAAACGGAGAATAAGAGAATGTTAAAAGAAATACTCGAAGATGGAATTGTTGGACAAAGAAGAAGGAAAATACCGAGAAGGAGATGGCGACAAGGTGTTGAAGGAGATCTGAGAGTGATGAAGCGCTTAAATTGGACACGGGTTGTGTTGTTGATAGAAGAGAAAGAGAGAGAGAGAGAGAGAGAGAGAGAGAGAGAGAGAGAGAGAGAGAGAGAGAGAGAGAGAGAGAGAGAGAGAGAGAAGAATTGTGGCTATAGAGGGTAAGGTGAAAACAGAAAACATTAAAATCCGACGTTTGTTTTTAACAGGCGATTTTCAATGTTAAGAGATATTTTGAAGATAAAAGTGATTCTTACGTTGGTAATTAAAAAAAAAAAAGATTAAACAATTTTGAGTTATATAGAATATATAGGAAAAATTGAAGTTAAACTAATTATAAAATTATATACAATTCGTAATCTCCAAGATATCAAGGAAAATATCTTTTGTAAATATTTATTCACAGAAGTTGACGTCGTTTTAAAACAAAACATATATTAAGCTATCTCTTTTAAGTGGTAATAAAACATCTAGTAAACTGTAAATACTGTTTTCAGAGCTTAGGGGAACGTTATAATTGGGGTGGAATTATAAAACCGCAGAACCATAACATAAATCATACTTATATCTCCTGTCGTCGAATTAAGTAGGATTTTCTCTTTTCCAACTAACAAGTGGAGGGAGTGTTGTGGTGATATCGAGTTTTTGACGGGTTACAGAAAGGCTTAGTCACGATTTCATTTATTTAGTGAATACCATTTGGTTAAATATTTACCACTGTTATATTTGAAGAAAAACTGCCACTCTTAGTTGCCTGGGATACATATGCTTTTGAGCAAATCAAGTAGAGTCAAGTTCCACTAGTAATAATGTCATTTTGATATATTGTAATGCAAGGGTGATAAATATAAAACAATGTCGAGTTGACACACAAGTAAGACGATAAGCCTCCCAGACTTAAGGTTAGTATAAGTGTGTGTAGATAAAAAATGTGTGTTGAAAATATATTGTAGAAGTATCCAGTTTTATATTGATATTTATATAGAACAGCTGCACAAAGTGAAGATATGTTATCATCAGTGAATGTGAAAAGTACGTCTAAGTGTTATATCTTAAAAGAACAAATACAGATTTGATAAGAAATAATGACCAATCCTTGTAATATTACTGTACATGTTTATAATCAGACACACAAACACACGTTCAGCTATACACTATTATACAAATATCAATTGATGGGAGAAAACAAAATTGCAAACACAATATCTTGTAATACAATGCGAAATTTAATGTGAACTAAAAAAAAACGTTTTGTTTCGCACATGTATGAGGGAACCTCTGTCTTTTCCCATACCTTATTTGTGATCAAACTATGATTTATTGAATCTAGTCTTAGGCCTAACTAGGATGTAAAGGCTTAGTTAGAGTGAGTGTGTATTTCCTGACATCGTCTTACGACTTAGGTTATTGCATAATCCTCTTAGTACCCAAGTTTAATGTAGTTAGACATTAATAAGCTGGATAAGGTTATTGGGTGATGTCTAGTATCTGATATTATGGCTCATATCACAAACTACCCTGGTCAAAAGTAGTTATAGAATATAAAAATAATTTTAATGTTGTTGCATTATTTAAATATGACCCTCTCCCTAATTAAACATACCTTACATTATGTCAAAAGTTCAGATCATGATGTTATCAACCCGAAATATCTATGGTACATAATAACGAAGTTATAACCAAGCTTTTAATTCGGACCTTGAATGTCTAACAATTTTTCAGTTTGGGTATTTTATATAAAAACCACAAAGTAATTTTTTCTAAAATCAAATTCACTTAAATCTTGTCAGCTTAATGTAGCTACATTACCCTGGCTATTCTTGTTTTCTTACAAATGATTGTTACGTTGAAAGTGTGATGATTGAAGCTGTTATAAACTGTTTTTTATTGTAAGGTGAAAGTATATATTACATATTGTGCTCTTTTGCATCCTGGCAATATATTTTGAGAACTGGTTTGCTTTGGTTCACATGCTCAGATTCAAATAATTTACGAAATTTTTCCTTTCAACTCCTCTAATGGTTAAATTATATTAGGAGAAGTTTTATTTAAGCATTATGCATTTCCCCAAACAGACACAAATGTATTCACAGTTTTTTAATATAACGTTTGTGTTATTAAAAATACATTGGGAAATTAAAAATATGAGGTTTTAGGTTTGTCTATATTGATCAAACTTTGTATTTTCCTGACAACAAGTTTATTCATTCAATTTATTGTTTAAATTTTCCTGAAAGAATACTGTATTGCCAAATCAGTCACCCTTGAATATATTCTTGATACAGTTTTGTTAAATACATTTTATGACCTATATGTATAGATTGATATAGTGGTTTTTAATGTTTTCGAAGGTTTAAAAAGGAAGACAAAATTTACATTTTTCAGTTGATAATATCACCGAGGAAGACATTAGTATAATCGGTCCCGCTGTTTGGGATGAAAAAGCAATACATATTGGCCTCTTGATAACCCTCATTGTTTTTGAATTTGGATAACGAAAAGTTATTAAGTTGTTTAGAAAATGTTTAGATATTTTTAAACAGAGTATAAACATGTGTCCATGTATAACCATAAAATTACAAAAGGGTTTTCTGGTTTCGCAGATAGTTTTTATTATAACCAAACCATTTTAAAAAGTTGGGTTTCCAAACGAGTGTGAATTTTATTTTTCAACACGGTTTCTTATAACTAAAATTAAAACAGAATAAAAATAATATTTTCATAATATAAGATATACAATAGAAGTTTTATTAAGCACAAAAGTTGTAAAATATTAACAGTAGAAATATAAAACCTAGATACATATAAATGTTAGATATCTGCAGACTTCATAATAGTATTTTTCATCACTAGGATCAAACGTGAAGCTTTCCGATACAAGCTCAAGTTTAACGGCTGAGGCGGAGTCAAATTCTTTTGATTATAGTATATTTCATTATACTGCAAACAACATAAGAAAACAATTTCACAAAAACTAAAATGTTATATTTACCTTCAAAAGTTTGGACAAGTTACACAAGTTTGCAGCTATTACATACACCTGTTTAGTTTGTGTTAGTGGAACTTATTAATAAAATCGATGGTAACAGCTATTTTATCTGTTATTTTTCAATCGAGATTATCGGTTGTTTTTATAGATGCTTTAAAATCGTTAATTAATTCTTATAAGCGAAGAAACATCTCATGACCTCGACCTCAGTTGATGTTTTTAGGTCTTAGTACTAAAAACAACAACTTTAGCACTCAATGCATGTATTGAAACAGTTGCTTTTGAAGCAGTGTGATGATAAAATAATTTTTTATAAGAAATTAAGATAAAAATACCTATATTAATTTAACTGGTATATTTAAACTCATATAAAGGCTTCTCTTTTATTTTCAAACATTAAACCGGAGTTTGTAAACACATTCTAAATAAAGTCCCGGTAAATCGTAAAATCAAGGTATTCCAGTAAAATAAAGAAGCTAGGATATTTATTATTCAGCAATCTCTCCTTGATTCACGCACGTAAAATATTTTCAGGGAGTATCATAAAACTTCTTTTAGTTCCTTATCAAGAAAGTTGTAGCAGTCCATGTACCAATCAACAACAGGTAATAAACAAGCATGAATATGGTTAAGTTTTATGAAGTTCAGAAATAAAAGTAAGTTGTGACTTTATATAACATTCATCATACGGAGTATATCTCCTCTGTTATTACACCATAAACAACTTTATATCGACAGAACTTTTAGAAATTAAAATATGAATAAACATTCATATTTTAATTACTGTTCAACAATCACCCCTAAAAATAAATGGTGCAATAACAATGTCACTTAACCATGTCTAAAACCAAATAAAAACCAACAAAAAACTTATTGATACTAAATATGTCTTTTCGGTACTTGTCAATTAAAGAGTAAAAATGTACAATGAATGTCTTTGGTTTTTAGGGTAAATCAAACTTGATTAAAATTGAGTTTTTAGGGATGTTGGTCATAGTACACTTTTATTTTTTGCTAGTTATTCCTGAAAGTTAACTTTTTGTTTGGGTCATTATATTTTCATATTTCACTATAATTTGAACGAAATCGGTAGGGCTGATACTAAGATATTATGTATTTTAACAGCTCGTAAATTATCATCCCTTACCAAAGCTTAGTAATCATTAAATGGCGTGAGATACTATGGTGGGTTAAGAGACGTAGGTAGTTGATAGTGACTTTACACCCAATTGCCGGGCACCCAGATAATAAATTTCGCTCGAAGTGAAATCTAACCTGTCAATTTGTGAAGCCTTCTTGTGGTATCCAGCTGGGAAACTCCTCGATAGTGATAACTGAATCGAAGCTGTCAGGTACAGAATTTTGTTCAAAAGAGTTATTTACCTTCTACTAATGGTTTTAATATGCAAAGAAGATACTATAACAAATTTTCTTCACACATTTATAATTTAACTTTTTCTTTAATTATTCATAACATTACGTTTTTAAAAATCTTTTACAATATAAAATCAATTATTGTCCAAATCTGATGCACTTTATACTTATACACTAACGTCTTAACCTACTGCTTACAGTATTCTATGTATATAGTTAAAATAAAATTCTAATTCTACCATATCTTAACCTAAATAAAGAAATAAGAGTGCATCATATTTTTACTTTTAAATTTTTTACTTTTAATTTATTATTATAAAATGCTCCGGCTAACTGAAATGTACTATTAATTTAATTTCTCTTTACGGGTTCGTGAGTTTCTTTGGAGACTATAATTTACATATAAAATAGAATTTGGTGGTAGTTTATTTAATCGAGATTGTCCATTAATTTTTTACTTATTGCTTGGAAGTTTTTCACTGCTCCAATGTTTCTGGTTCCCGTGTAGACTGCCGTAGATGGATCGATTTGCCTTGATCTTTTCGACAAATCTTCTTTTCTTCTTACACTTATTTCTCACTCACTTTCGTGACTACGTTTACTTTAATTTTTTGTATTAATATTCCTGTTCAAACACTTTTATAACGACGCAAATTTATCACACACTTCTATGACGACGATTATTTTTAAACTTATAACGACGATTATCTTTTAAACTATTCTTCGGAGATTATTATTAATACTTATACAAAAAAAAAACCGACGCAGATACTATTTTGATTTGACGTTTGATCTCGGCTAAATCTTTCACAACGATCTTCTTTTCTACTAAAAAAACACTTGCTCCGGAACTCCCTCCTACAATCAGTAACAACCAAAAAGAATGAACCTCGTGCGCCTCTCTTCCACCCCTATATATAAGTTCTAATTTCAAATGTTTTCTTCCGATCCTCTTCCTTCATTGGCTTATTTTAAATCTTGTACGTTATTTCGAGACTGTCGCAATTTATTTCATTGGTCCATTTCAAACATTTTCGGTTGAAGGCATTGACTTTTGGAATGGTTTATTTGACTTCTTGAGATCTGTGACTAATGTTAGAATAGTTTTTCTAGCTGTCAACCCTTTCAACTCTTTACAATTTATGGCCTGCCGAGCACTGACCTTTTGGGAGCCCTCTATTTCGTTATAATATTAAAGTAATTCATTGGATGGGGAATCCCTGGAATCAATGCAGACTTGTTAATTTCAACTTTATCAGTATTATCAACTAATAATTTATTCAAAAATGAAAAACAAATTAGAGAAATTCAAAACTGTTTTTAATTTAGATATTTAGATGGAAATGCAATTACATAAAAGATTTTTGTGTTTCTAAATATTGTTTATAGTTTAAAAATTAGAGAACTTTTCTGAATAGAAGCATATCATAAAGAATATTTTTTTCTAAAAATCAATTGATATTGTACTTTGGAATACATAAAATGTTACGTACGGAAAAATTTAAAGAATATTATAAAATTGTAGGCGGTTCTATAGAGGTGTTCCGTTAGCATGGAATCATAAGACATATTTATGAGACACAGTTGTTCTGATAATATTAATAACACTTCTTTAAACCTAGTTGTTGAATTTATAATAACGAAGTTATGAATTTGTGGTGTTAAATTTAAAATTTTTGGACTATTTTATTCAATCCTCCCCACACTCAATATTGACAAGGGGTTTCATCACAGTCCAATATATTGGCTCAGGCGATGATGGTAGATAATATTAATATCCTTGATCGGGTATTGCCTTATCTGCAACAATTGAATTGATTGGTTATATTTTACAGCATACAAATTATTTTATTAATATTTTTGCAGGTCCCCTTTACAGTCCTGTAATATGTGATTTATTATTTATTTTCTTAGATCTTACTTTTATTTTTTAATTTTAAATTATTGTGTTTATGTTTTTCGATATTTATAGATGGTGTTTAGTTTGTAGTGCTATGCACAAGTGAAAAAGTGAGTCCCTGTGTATTGGGGGGGGGGGATATCAGACATTTCTGCATGAAAGATCGTTCCTTATATTGATTGTTACTAGAGAGTATTGAGATAAAAAGCAAATCTTAAGTATAGCCGTATAATACTGGACAAAACATATATTAAAAACATGAGTTGGTTATGAATGGAAAGAAAAATAGATGTTGAGATTTACTATCTATGTGTTATATTTCACATACATATTTTAGAGAGGATAAGACTGAATTATAGTCGTATGATGGCTATGAAACTTAGCAACCTTGTTATTCATTTATTATTCTATATTTGATCTTCTTTAACTTCTTTCCACGGGAGTTAACATTGTTATATTTTCTACACGTGTTATTTTAAAAATAAAAACGCACTGAGTATTATTATAATATGACTAAGTAGGTTAATTTTTAAGACTAAAGACTAAAATTTAAGTTAAGAAATTAATAAAATGTACTCGAATATATATAATTTTTTGTTTTAAATACACAACCAATATAGGCTTAATAATAAGAACAAAAGATTCTCAAATAAAACCACTGAATGTATGATGCAAATAATAATTCTACCAGTTTTCAAAATTATTAACACATACTGATAACACTAATTTAATTCCAACTATTACAAAGAAATCGGCATTCTTTTGACTCTCAGTCAGTTTACCTGAATTCATTTTCAATGGAATTACTTTATATTTTTGCAAATTCTGTTGGGTTTAATTATATTGCTCTTGTTCAATAAATAATAGTTTATTAAAAATTAGGATTATTTGTTGTTTAAAACATTATTTAGGATTATATGGTTTAAATTTTGTCATGGTCCAGAGTCTAGACGGTGTTTTTCTCTGAAATGAATAATTCAACGAATTTGTTTAGGTTAAGGCTTGTTTAAAAAGATAAAAACAGATTGAGCTGCAATATTTTACTTTTTAAACGACTGTAAAGTTTTATTTACAGTTTAAGGCAATAAAATATCACATTTGCTAATTTACTCTGTTATTTCCATTATAGACTACAAATAATATTTTGGGATCTAAAATTTTATTCTCATTTTAGAAAAAAGTTTCTGTGTTTCTGAAAATATGTAAATTTAATATAAGTGGCAATTTAAGATTTTAGTTTTTACGCCTGGATAAGCTACCAGTGAGCAGCGAAACAGTGGTTTAGCAATAATAAAATAAAAATCACGAATTGTAAAGATTTAAACGCCTTATTTGTCAAATCAAGGTATAATAATATTGAATTACAAAATTATAAACATTTTCACATAAATATAATTTATTCGGTCCTCTTTAATTCATTTTTGAATTTCTCATGTTTGACAGTGTCTTGACTATGCCAGTGGGGTAGGTTTCTTTCTGCAGTGTTTTCTGTTTCCCACTAGGAGCTGGTTAACCTTAAGTGTTGCCAACTTTGTTTGCCTAAAACACATAGTTGATTCCGTAGTAGGAATGTGGACCCTTGAACATGTTTCGAACAATTTGAAAGCAAGAATAGTATGCCAAGTGAATTTGGCTGAAAAATTTGTATTTATACATTTCCATGTATGTTATTGATAAAAATGGTTATTTTTGTTTTACTAGTAAGTAGTTAGTTTTACTACAGATATAGTTTTGTTTCTCCTAAGTTTCATTTCATTTTTTCGTTATAAGTTTGTAATAAATAATGTATTATTACTTATTTAAAATATAGTTGTCTGTTTATCTTAATTCATAAAGCACTCCTTACCACGAGCAGACTACATGGCCCATTTGGATCTAGCTTCAGTAATATGTGTTTAACATCTAATGGATTAAATACGATTCTATTCAGTTTAATTCGAGTAGTTTTAGCAAGATTATATTTTTAGAACAAATACTTTAGTTAAATAATATTTTTAATAAATATTTTAATTGTTAGCAGCGTAATGATATTGATTAATTCTTAAAGAATAATCTTGGAGATAATTTTAAAAGTACAAGTAATTGTAAAATTTCATTTTATTTATAACTATAATAAGGCTTCTTCTTTGAACTTATTTTTTGTGTATACGAGTGTGCGTTTGTCTGTAATAAAATAAATATTAGGATAAGAACAATCTGCAATTCTCAGATTTCTTTAAATGAAAATATTTATGTTTTCAAAATAATGTGACCACTAGAGGTTATGTTATACTACTTTTCAAGAGAGCCGTTAAAAATGTGGAATGTTACATTACGGTTTCAAAATAGTACCAGTTATGGTAAAATTCTAGTTCCAACATTATTTTAATAATAATAATAATAATAATAATAAAAGATATTAGTAATTAATTTTGAAAAACACATTATTGATAAAATAGAAGGTTTGAGATGTCATTTACAAAGACGTGTGTTGCGTTTATAATTTAAAGTAAACCTTTTAATAAATTTTAATAGTTAGTGCCATATATGTGTTTAGGATGTAGTGTGTTATTCGTAAAATAAAATTGTTCAATCTATTAAATAATATTATCTTTTATTTAACATTTATTCAATGTATTTCTTATGTTAGAAAATTATTTAAGTTATAGAATTACATGAAAAGATTTCTTATGGTTTTAAATTTTTTTTAGTGCGGTTAAAAATATTTAAAACATTGAATTTGGACGATTAAGTTCTAATTACATCTTTAAAGAAAGGTTAACAAGTTTTTCTTTCTAGAAATATATGTCGTCTGTTGACCCAGGATATGCACTGTCTAAAGGTCTTCCCATTTCTACAATAATACTTTCAAATAAATTGTTCGTTTTGTAATTATTATTAAATTTTATGTATTTTTAACGTATTTTATTCTATCCACTTTATTATTTGAAAAAATGATTATTGTTAGTTTTTAATTGAAAAGTCTATTTTGGGAATTGCATATTTGAAACTTGTTTGACAATCTCAAATATTTTCCTGCTGTTTGTATGACACCGTGCAAGTTTATACATGATTAAATACTGGAATTGTAAATAATACAAGAAATAAATTTGTTACTGAAAAAATCGGTTAGATATGAATTTTTAAAATGAGTAACAAAAAGAATAGTTATATTGCATTCTGATATTTTACATTTTATCTCTCGTAAAATCAATTTGGAATGTACTGTTATTAATATTTTTGAGCCCTTGTTTTACCTGTTTCCTTTCAGTAATTTCTACAGTTCTTATGTAAATGATACTGAAAATGAGGCTATTTGTTTTTATTTTTATTCTAAAGAAAACGTAGATAAATAATTCCTTTGGAAATACAATTTATAAAGTTTGTTTTGAAACCCAAGTCTAGCGAAGGTAAGTCGAATTTGCTTTGAGTTTAGTAAGAAACAACATCCTCTTACTTTCAGTGTTTGAAGGATTATTTTCCTCTACGTATATTCCTCAACTAAAAGTATCTTACTCAGAATCCGTGGTTGGTCTTTTAAAATAATTGTAATATTTGTTATTAAGAAAATGAAATTTTAACTAATTATTCGTTACTTCATTTTACTAATTTAACAAAAATAGTATACGTTACAATATTAGTTATTAATTACAAACAACGTTTAATTTGTAATTAAATACATATTTTTGTTAATACTAATTATAAAATAAACCATGTTTTTAAGTTCTACACATACCGCGCTTATGATTCCATGTTCTAGAAATTGGATATAATTTTGTCCATTTATACGAAAGGTGGCAATATTTGACCATAAAATTAATTAACTGTTTGTTGGGGTTACCTGAAGGATATCATCGTTTTTTTATCGAATTGTTAATGTAGATAATGTAGTATTGCTAGTTTCCTTAATGAAATGGCGTTATTTGAGACTGTCAAATACCAGTCAGTTATTTTTTATAATTAAAACCAAATAGATAGTACGTAAACTGATTTAATATAGACTGATTAAAAAAATTATAGACAAACAAAACAAAAAACGGAAGAAAAAAACATAAAATAAAGATAGCTAGTTCTCGAATATTCTAATAGCGTGAGTCGGAAAAAAACAATTGTTGGTAAAAGAGACTATGACATTTAACTTCTATACATGCCATATGTTTCTACGATTTTCCAACATCGTTTGATTGGTCAAAGTTAAATAAATTTATGTAAAAATCAGATAAGAACAAAATAGTTGGCATTTTATGGAATATGTAGTTTACTGTTTATTTTTAAAGTTACACAAAGGGATTGTATTTAATAGAACAATATAGTTTGATTATGTTGAAACTTACTTTGGTGTAGACTCATATTTTAGTGGGGTATTTATTTAGTGTTACGTATTATTACGTTTTCTCTTATTTCCAATGGTCACACATCTATCCAAGTGTTTGTAGCGTAAACTCCCTGTAAATAGGTTAAATTAACATAAACATTCTGAGCAGAAAAACCAAATATTATACACCTCAATGGCTCTTGATATTGTGAATGTGTACTCAAATAACTGGTTGAACATACCTGTGAGACTTTACTTTATGATCAGCCAGATAAAATACACTACGGTAACAAACATGGAATATTTATGATATTGCAACAATATTTTACAATTTATAGTCAACATCGAATTTCATTCGCAGTTAATAATAGATTAAATATTAATAGAATAGTTTCAATAATTTGAAAACTGTGTGGATTTTTTTATTAAGAAAAAAATATTGGCTGCAATTAATTCTATAGATACACTCATGACTACTGTTATTACTATTTTATTATTAAACGTTTTAATAATCTCTGTCGAAAATATTACATTTTTATGTTATTTTCAAAATATGAAATCTGATGTACAAGTATTAAGTAATTTGCCTGATAATTCAACATAGGTTAAAATAAAATATTTAAGTATATGCGAAACCATTTATGAAGAATAAACTCTTTATTTCAATTAATATCAAATTCTGAAATAAATTTTACAAATTAACTCTGGAATAAAGTAGAATAGAAAATCCTATAAAAGGAAATTGTAGGAAATTTAATAAAATTGTGACTAGTTTGAAAATATTTAGGTATTAAGATTGTTCATGTACAAAAGGAAAGAGAACTCTGACTATTAAAGTTCAGTTTGTACTAAGTTACAGCTTAAAATATTTACTGTCTAGCAACGTTTAGATACTATTTATTGGTTTCAAAGTTATTTGATAATGAAAGGTTAAATGATATTGTTAAATGGTTTAATCGGACATTCGCCGACATTTTTGTATGTGAAATCTAATATACGACGTTTCGAAAGCATAAATCAACTCTCGTTATCATGTGTAAGACTAAAACATAAAAGAGAAAAAATACTACCATACCCTAGTAGTCTAAAGCTATGTTGGAAAGTAAAATAAAATTTATAATCTAAGAAAAGTATTCAAGCCTAAAACTAGGTCTCAGCAGTCAACGCCAATACTAAAAACAGTCTTAGTAGATTAAATAAGTCTTAACTTTGATGTTCAGGTATAACTTGAAACCGAAAAATAAACATCTCTAATTTATTCAGGTTACAAATGATCTTTATTACTTATCGCTGTAGTATTATACGATTTTTTATATCTGACAATATGGGGAGAAGTAATTTTAAATTTTGTATTATGGAATAGAATGGCAAACCCGCTTACTTATTACAGTAAACATTTTCGTTATTAAGAGTCAAGGTAACATATAAAGTAATCTTGTCAACACGTATTGTTAAATATTTAACACATTGCAATTTTGTCTTTAATTTGTTTTAACGTTGAATATTATAATTTCTAATCATTGTAAGTTTTTGGCATTCACATATACTAGATGAAGATAGAAAATGGTTTTGAAATTTTTTTTTTTTCAAAATAGATAACTTCAAAGTGAACTGTTAGGTTAGTTGATTTTAACAACACCTTAGTTTTTAAAGACTTAAAATACAAATACTTATTTTGTTTTTTATTGATTTTCAAATAATAACTCGGTAAGTCAGTCTCTCTAACAAAAATAACGTTCATTTTGAATCCATATTAATAAAATAAACAGTTTCAGTTTTAACTAAATAACTGATAATAGCAACTAATATGTAAGCTATTAAATAAGCACGAAATATTTTTGTGATATCTATTTAAGTATATTTTAATTAAGAATATTGTATGTGTTTTTAAAAATATATTTAATATTATGTCATGTTAATGCTTCTGCCAAAAGAATAATACAACAAACTTTTAATGAAGAGTACAAACTTTATGTTTAACAAACAAATCCGAAGAAGGCAGCATGCATTTACAAAACTAGTTATACATTGAAAACAAAAATGCAGACTGAGATAAAATTTAATTATTTTATTACAAATATGATTAGCTTCAATAAACAGTTTATAAGACGAAACTCTTGTGCGAGTAATTGACTTGCAATATATTTGTAGTAGAAGTCTGTAAAGGATTTATCATTTAGATAATGTAAATTATTAAACTTTAAGGTATATGTAACATTTAAGTAACATCAACAATCCAGAAATTTCTATACTGAAAGAAATTGTATTAAAATTACGTTCCCATCATTTCCTGTCTTTGAACAGCTACAGCAAAAACCTAGTGTTATAGTTTTAATTATATTACAGAATATTATTATATTTAGTCGGTAATTGAGTTTTAATATAGATTTGTATCTTATGTTAACTAGAAATCATTAACAGCATGAATTAAAAAAAAAAAAATTAATTAAACGTTGTTATATTGACAATAATATCCATTTATTTCCTTCGCTAAAATAATGAGAAGAGAAATGGAGATCAAAACTAGTAATTACTTGTGGATAAACCAGATGTGCCTACTATTGTTTCCACTTGCAATATCCAACTTGGTTGAAAGCTAATTACTAATTACTGGAACCTCACCATAGCTACAGGTTTTGTTGTTTGCACAATTTGAGTTAAAAATGAACTACATTATTTCTTATTAAAAAATAAGACTATATATAGTATTTTGATTTGTCCTAATTAAAAACCCAATGTTTATTATAATACAAGAAGTTAAAGTAAAACGTGTATAACAAATACAATAAGTCAGCATAGTTAAAAAAAATACTGTTTTAAATACTTCTACAGATAAGTAAATAATTGTATTATTTTGAATTTTAACAGTATATGTAACAAAATTAATGTATTCGTTAACTAAAGAACTTATAATCATTAGTTAAGGAAGAAGGAGAGATTCCATCTCGCTACATGTCAAACATATTTCATTCCAACTTCAATGTTCCATTACTCTCAATAAATGAAATGAAAAGACAACAAACCATTACACTCCTGTCAAAACACATTTTGTAGTAAATGTACAAAAGAAATACTACATTATGCATTTATACAACTAAACAGATAATAATTTAAAAATGTTACTTAAAAATTAAAACTAAGATTGTATTTCACTTCGTTTTAATTTAACCATATTTTGTTGTAAATAGATAACTTAATTTTCTACAAATATTCTACCATCTGGATTATTCAAATTTAATTAAAGGAATAAATTTGAGACTTTAAAATATACATGTTATACCACAATATGTTACATTCTGGTATTCCGAAATGAATAAGAAAAATATTAAATGTATTAGTCTACAAAATACAAAGCATCAACAATTTAAAATCATTTGCTAGTAGGAGTGTATCAAAATAAACATAAGAACAAATAAATCGTACAAAACTTAGCACAACTTTTGCATTTACCCATTCCCAAATAGAAATAAAATTAATAAAAAACATTGACACTAAAACTGTCATTTGGGTAGTTGTCAATCAAAGAGTGAAAATAAACGAAATACGTAGTTTTTGAATAACATATTTATATACTTAAATAATGGTCTAGTCTTGTTTTTCTTATAGTATTTGATAAAAATTGGCAATAGTTTTTATTGACGGCGATCAAGGTTATTTTCTTTTGCAAGGAATATTTGAACAGTTATTTTTAAAATTTTTGATTTGCACACGTGTTTAATTTATTAATCTCAAAACTTCACTAAAATTCGAACGAAATCAGTAAAATCAATTTTGAAAAAATACACATTTTAAAACAGCTTCAACCAGATTTTTCGTTTTACTAATAACTTCCAAAAAATTTTTTAGAAAGTCGATTTATTTGTTATTTGTTACACTTAAGCAAAATGAAAATAATCAAAGTTGATTCTTAGACAATTATAATTTTGTGATATTTTTGTACGGTAGCTAGTCTCAAATTTTCCCTTGTCACCAAAAAAAAAAAATCACAAGGTTTGACAAAATAACAAAATTGAAAGTCGGTCCACGCGTTTGGACTGTAGAGGACTGCACGTAACAATTACTACGGACAGATAGACGACGGACAGACTTCATTTAAAATAAAAAGTTTAGTATAATAAAATAATTACGACTAATTACCACACATCACTCGACAGAAAATCCTTCTAGCAAAGCCTAAGGTTTCAGTGGGTTGTGTGGTAAGAACATAAACATATGCACGTTTATGTTCACGCACATATTGCTACATCTTGTGAAACAAACTGCTCCTTTACGAAATTTTATAAAACTTGAGACCAATACTTTCGATGACGATAAAGTCGGGTTTCATTAACGCAATAATTTCTCTGAAATCCATAATCAGACTTATTGTGCTCTGTTTTATTCACTTGCAAATAAAACGTAAGGTTAGATTTATGTTGACCATAATACGATCTGTGATTAAACTCTCTTTATCATTAACTATATAGACATTAAAGTAAGACTAATTTGTATCAAACTAACCTAAAATAACCTTCTAATACTTAGCCTATTATTATGAAGTTATGTCCAGTTTTATATAGTACTATAATTTAAATATCGAATGTTATGTTGTTGAAAAAGTTGGTGATAGACGTTAGAGTAATTCCCAAAACTGATTAATCAGTTCTATTCTATGAAGGTATGCCCGGTTTCAAACTTACTGCTAATGAAATAACAAATCTTATATTATTGAAACAGTTGCTGCGACCCATAATCGAGTTTTACAATTAGTATATGTTTACCAATATATATATATATATATGTTTAAACTTACGTTATTTATATTATTACCTGTGTTATAATATTTAAAATTATATTGGTCTTAATATGGTTATAACACAACTATGTTCATAACATATAGAATAGGTTCCATTTATAAAATTCTGCATAGTCTTCAAACTTAATAAACTAAATTAATTAACATATGTTATATTATTGAATATGTATTCCTAGTCAATATGGAGCTTACCTAATAAACAGTGTTTATAATTAAATATTATTATTATATACGCTTTTTTTTTATAATGGCAGGACCTGAAATATATATGAAATCTCATGTAAGTGTAAAAGTACTATTTTTAATAAAATATCAGAAAAAATACCAAATATTTTACATTAATAATGTAAATAAATAACAATATGTAAATTGAAGCGCATATTTATAACGATTTTATCTTCTTATTCAATAAGCCAGTCTATGTAAAGTAGGAAATGTTTACTGAAGGTTGAACACAGCAGTGGTTTTATTCGCAAAAGAAGAAAGGCTGAAACAAGATAAATAAGTTTAAACGAACCGTAAACTCCAATCTTTACAACAATTCCGTCAATTTATTATCTTAGAATTTTATGAATTATTGGAAATTTTACGATTTTCTTATTTTAAGACGATATCTCAATGTTGAAAAGAAACTAGATAGAAATACATTTCAAGATGTACTTCACCGATTTTAACCAAATAGGATGTATGTTTATTATATTGTTACTATTTGAATAACTTTATTTTGCAGTAAAATTGAATAGTCTATGGTGATGTTGGTTTTAGAAATGCAATTTTCTAAAATTTTAGCACGATATGTTAATATTCTGTTATAAAAATTTAAAGGACAGTAAATTAGACGTTTTATAAAAAATTAATACTGTTTGCAAGTTTCAAAATGATAAATATTATAAATTTGTAAGATATACATTTAAATTTTAAATTAATTTCTATCAATCCCTAATAAATTTAAGTGTGTAGATATAAACACGATTATCGAGAACAGATTTGAAGCCTGGATGATACAATATAGCATATTACTTCATTAGACAAGTTTCTAACAATTGATTAAACGAATGTTTACAAAGCTTTACAGCTACAAAACAAAACAGTGTTTAATTAAAAAACAAATAACTAAATGTCTTATCAACGCTACGATTACAAAATATTTGTAGTTATATTTTCTACTAAAGAGGACAAAACGTTTTTCGGATTCACTTATGATAACCAATAGATAATAATATTTCCTAATAGGAAACACACTATGGCCCATAATTTTTCATATTGATTTATTTTTACATAATTTCTAACTTAGGGTAGTTACGATTAAGGCAAATCAAAATATTACCATTTATTTTCTAAACATATTCAGCTAAGAAGCTTAAATTTTGTATTATTTTGTTTTTCACCAAATGTCACACTTTTCTGTCATGCGTCTAACTCACAACAAAAAAAATGTAATATCATTTTTACACTAAAGTATACAGATCAGCTTTAGACCAAATACAATATAAGAACGACTTTGATTCAGTATAGAGGGGATTCAAAATATAAAATAGATGTCTTGGTCTTTACATATAAAACAATAAAATAATTTATTTATATTCAACCTGTTAGTTATAAAAAATTAAGTTGTGTACGTCGTGTAAGTCGTTAAAATAGTTACAATGTAAATATTAATATCCTGTCACGATTGTAGCTTAAAATTAGGATGAAAACATAAAACAGACTCTCCTTACATCATACTGATGAATTTTATTGAGATATCAGGCGTTTGCTATTGACTTTAAAAAAACATCGGATGGAAATATTATATCCGAAATATTTGTAATATTGTATCTGAGATGGAAATTATAGTAAATTAATTATCTGAGGTTAAAAGTTTTAATACTAAAACTATTAACAAATCTACACATAAAGTTAAGAATATGTTTTAATTGTCATTATTGTTTTGTAATAATTATTAAAACTTTATACTTTATAGCAACATGGAGTAAATTTTTGTTTATTAAAAACAGGCAGTTCAACATTAATATTTATTTATAATTACTTCAATACAAATACTTGAAACGTATATTTATCTTACCACGAAATGATTTGTTGCATGAAGCACCATTCTCAATTATTAGTGTCTTTCGTCTATTATTTCGTTTTATTTTTTCATGGATGTACAATGGGATTCCTGTTTGAAAAGTGTTGTTTACGTTTTCACCAAAGGGTAACAAAAACAAAATCAACATATGAAAGTACTATATACCGTTAAAGAATAATGTTAAAATGTGAAATATAACAACATTCAAAGATATAAATAAATATTAAGCTTGACTTGTGACATAATATTAGATAGAATAAAACTTGATCACAAGAGCTCACAAAAATAACATCGAAAGATAAAACGTTACAGTGCCTAAAACACAACCACTAACAGGATACAAACTACTGTAGTTACAAACATAAAATTGTAACCATCCTATCAACATATTAAATTTTTTCTTATTTGTAATTTCTGGGTTAGAAATATTATTTGCTTTAGATTCCATATTGCTAACCTGGTTCTAACATACTTTGTGTATAATATTCTACAGATTGATCTTTTTAACTTTCTTTCTTGTCACTTTTTGCAGTAACCCAATCTTCAAGAACTCTTAAGATTTTAAGTTTCTAAACTACTAGACCAAGTTTTATTTTTATTTTCTATCTGAAATAACTTCGAAATACTCCAACGATGAAAATTAATAAGAAAATATTTGCTACGATGCATGATCTCAGAAATTTATACTCAACTCAATTAACAATCTAGTTAAATCTTCCTATTCATCACGTGATTTCAATAAACGAATTTAAGTGTCGATAGGAATATGTTCACCATATAGTTATAACATTTAGTAACTTGGATTATGTAAAGGAAAAAATAATCAATTTATTGCTGGCAGAAAAAAGAGGTAATATCTAGAACAAAGCTGCGATGGAAATCAGAAATGGTTTCTCATTGGTTATTAGAATAACATAAATAATTATAATTAAATCTGTCCAAAATATTGGATCCAAACTATTCGTACACTACCTACAAAAGTAAAGCCACTCACCACAACTCAAAAATAACCTCTTATTGATTACATCCCTAATATACACAATGTTCAGAATAAACATATACATTTTGTAAAGGCCAAAGGAAATAAGCATCATGCATCAAATTAATTAAAACAATGTATGTACTAACCTTAGTAGAACATCGGATTGAACCCCAAAATATAAACTCTATAATATCTAAACTCACCTAAAAATAAAACAATCATTCTATTTTAACATTCAAAGAATACACTATGTTATTTCAAAAAGAGTTATTTAATAATGAAATATTAATAAAACAAATATAATAATGAAAAATAGACAACCATATGTCATCTAAAATGATATCACAAGTAATACACATCCAAAAAAATTTTAAGCCCAGATACAAAAATCCAGTTTAATAATAGTGATTTTTTCGTGAAGAAGGGTGTGTTTAATTGTATGTAATTTGTTTCATAATTGAAACTTTGAAATAATATTCTTGAATAAAATTTCATGAATTATTACCTAAAAGTAGTTCAAATTAACGTATCGATTAAATAAAGAAATTAGGTAGAATACTTTTAAATAAATATACTTTATAAAGTTGTTTATATAATAAAATTGTACACACGTTATATTTTACACTACAGAATTATAATCTTCTTTCAATGTTTAAATTAAAAATTCTGAATTAGAAAGACTAGTGAGCCTCACAAATTCTTCCTTAAAAATACCCAGATCATTTTAAATATTGAAAATGCGATATAAAAATAGTGAAAAATGTCTTGTGTCACTGTGAAAGACATTCAAATGTGGGGTGGTTGTAGAATGTAAGTTATCAAAGGAAGAGCTACATAATACATTTATATTTTCACTACAAAGCACAATGTAAATAGCTAACGCACAGTCTACGGCTAAAGTTGTTCTCAAACAATTAGGTCTATATTTTGAATTGAAGTCTGTGATAAAGGGAAATGCTGTGCATTTACTGTTTTGAAATAGAGAATATTGTTACTGGATCCTAAGTGTGTAATTGGTTTAATCATTGTATTATTAGCTTTCATGGCAAGTAGTCTAGAAAATAAAAATTGAAAGTATTAATTTATAGCCGTAGAATAAACGGAAATTAGTGTATAATACGTATTTACTCCGAAATAAGATTGTATTCAAAAATTCCGTATTTTTAAATTGCTGTAAAATACGAACGAAAACGCTTATTTGAATTGCAGAGTATTATAAATAAATTGTGTAATACAGTTAAATAACAGAACAATAAAATTTAAATTAGTATACAGTAGAATACAGTAGAATTACACTACAGGAATATTAATAAATAACTAAATTAATTGTTTATCGTAGAAGTTTTTTTTCACATCATAGAATCTCAGAGTTGCATTTCTACAATTGTAGACGAATACACAACATGAAACAATTCTCTGTGCACTGTACGTCTGTCAGATTTTTATTAAGTATTACAGCATCTGCCGTCATTATGTCTTTTATGATTATGTATAAATAAACTCAAGGAAAATAGTTTTAATGATAGGCCTAATACCGGTACTTAAAAACTACAATTTGTCTAATTAAAAATTATAACAAAATTATAAGTGATAAGACTAGAAATTTATAATTTGGTCTACTTAACTATAAAATTTCGTCTTTTGTATAATAATGTTATTAGCGTACAGAAATACTATACAAAATTATAACTAATAAGACTAGAAATTATAATTTGGCCTACTTAACTGTAAAATTTCGTCATTTGTATAATAATGTTAATAGTGTACAGAATTATAATACAAAATTATACTAATATATTCACCATGTTCACGTAAAGTAAACACCAAATTAAAGTGATAATTGAAAGGATTACAAGATACACAAAATAATAAAAGTTAATATTTTAGTTCCATAGAGTGTGCAAAACATTGGATAAACGTTCTCACTCACGCAAAAAGAAATAAAAGTAGCGGCACAAAAATGGCAGTGATGCTATTTTTTATTATTATTTGTGAAAGTATATTATTTTGTTCACTTGCTATTTTATGTTTTTTAAACATAGCGTAATAGTGTTTATGTCATTAATATTCATGTTTCACTATAATTTGTGAAGCCGATTTAAAGTAATTGGGTATTCTATAACATTTCCATGACAGATTTTCTCTATTTTTTGGTTTATACTGATAACTAACAAACCTAAATTTATGAAGAGATCTTTTATTTGATTTTTATTTAATAGTTATTTACTAACGACACCGACCCCTAATTTTAAGTTATTTCAAAAGTGGAAAAACGCCCCTAGACATCTACAATATACTCATATAATAAATTTGATTAAAATGCACTTCCCCTCAGACAATAGATAGCTGACAGACATTATTTAAAACCACTTTTTAAACTCACGGAATCTAAATAATTATGTCCACGAAATTCGATATAGATATTTTCCCTCCACATAACATTTTGTATACTGTGCATGTGAGAAAGTAAAAAGAAGTTATAAATTGTTCTACCCAATCGTGCATCCACATATTACTTAATCTGAGTCAAGTGCTAGATTACATTGATAAACTCATGTTATACATTATACTGACTAGATTGATCATAACGATTTGTATGGTCGATATAATGGCTAGTGAAGTGTAAAAACAGTTGAACGGAAAATTTAAATTTAGTTTTACGCTACGCTACTTACTCATCATAGACATCTATCATAGAAGTTAGTTTTAAATTATTTGTTCCCTGCTATTTTTCTAAAATTTAAAAATTCTCATCTTATTTATTTTTAATTGCTAAATTTTGTCTTGCATTGATTTCACCAATGTGTTAATACTTATTTTACTTTTGTTAATACATATGCACAATTAACAGTATATTAATTTGTTATTGAAGGGTCGTCTTTTTTTTTGCTCTATCAAGATATGGTTATAGGCTACAAATTATACAATTTTATGCAAGGACTTATAATTATAGTAATAAACCATACCAATCCACTAGAACAATTTAAAAAGAAACTTGTTTAAATATGATTTAATTAAACCATTTACGAAAATACTGCTTTAAAATGGTTGCTGGTTTACAACAATTACGAGTGATTTGACATGAAATCTAGAAGTTCCATAAGTAAAACCATGAGATTATGATGCAACCAAAAATTCATCTTTCCTATTATTTGCTAACAAGGTTCTTAAATTTTACTAGTCATTTTTTTAACTTACAGCTGATTGATTTTATAAGAACTGGCAAAATTTGGAAATGATTGATCACCTTTTGTAGATATTCTGAAGATTGAAACTTGTATTACACTAGATGATTTAACAACAAATATGTTATGTAAGTTTCATTTATCTTATACATATGTAATGTTGAAAATGCAAAGGACCTTCTAATGTATTTATTATTTTTTAATTTTGATATCTTTCGCACTCATTAATGTGTTAAAAAAAGATTCTTTTATAGTTCTCCTCTTATTAACTGATACAGCTAAATCAAAATAAAAACTAAAGAAATGCAGCTTTCCGTTTCATTGTTGCACAACGATATCATTGCAATATATCAAACGGTGAGTAAATTCATGTACAAATGAGGAATTAATATCACTTTAGTCTTACTCCGAATTGCCGTACTTTAGTATTTAAAACAATCTAATAATTCCTGGAGTTAGAGCAATATAATATAATTTATATTTTATCTCATTTGGGCAAAAAAGTTTCTGATTAAAGAAAGTTGTGATATTCTTGAACGTAAATCTCTTGAATTTATTATTCAGGTCTTAAAAGTTTGTCTGTACTCAAGATGATTGTTATTTTGTGGTGTTGTGGAGATTATTAAGAATGTGCTATATTCTGTGATTTAATATAATAAAAGAAGGATGTTGTGACCAAAAAATGAAAACATCTTTGTTTAAATATCAACATATGTATTTATTTATGGTTTATCTCTATCTAAACAAAAATTAATTGGATAAAACTCGTTGCTTTGTGTATAAACATAATTATTAATTTCTGCTTGAGCTGAATCAACATTAAATTATATTTAAGCAAGGAAAGACTCATTAATGTTTTCGCACAATTAATAAAACTCACTCAATAACACGTCCACTTTATATACAAATAATTTGTTATGAAACTCATAGCACACGTTAAAAAAGATAGGTAGTTAAATAATCTTTAAATTTCAGTGGCAATAATATTATATTATTTTAATTATAATTAGACGTCAAGTTAATTGGAATAATAAACAGTATATTCTTAACGCCTGAAGTGTAGAAAACAGTGTATTATATTTTGTTCTTTGTGAAATCTATTATATTATCTATGTTTTGAAAGATTGACTTTTTATTAAAAATGGCAGTGTTTTCGTAACATCTATTTTTTAAATGTGTTTATTACTATGCTTTATTACGACCCCTACATATATTATATTTGACACAAGATTATATAGGTAAAACATTTACAGCGCTGGTCCCTTCTTGTAGGCCCTAAGTATATTATTGAAAGAAAGAAAGAAACTTTATTTCTCCAATGAAATGTTAACATAAGTACAATACAATATGCAATAATACCTGCAATAATATTAACAATATATTGATACAGAAACATAAGCAAATTGTATTAGAGTCTTGGATTACTTATCGCAATGCTCACTACATACAATCTACAATAATATTCATTATTTGCTATATTTTTAACCTAGACATACACATCCATATCGTACACACTCATACACATATTTCCTGATAGATTAAATGTTACAAAACTATATGTTATATGTAAACTATTAATTTATTTCGAGTTTTTTTTTAGGTTGTAATAATTTGTTCCTTGGATTTTGACCGTTAGATGAATGAGAACCACAACTTGTTAATATAAATAAAGATTTATTAAATTTTAAAATCAATGTCTTATAACACAGTCAGTATTATAAACAAGTTGTACGAAATGGAAGAGAAAATAATATTAAGGATCCATGTATAGTGAAACAATGGACGAATTATGTATTAAATATATATACTCGAATTATGCAATTATATGTATTATTAATTATTTTATTTGTAGTAATGCTAATTTTTTGCCATAAATAGTATTTATTCGTTCTTTTTAAGAAAAATATTTAAAATTAAGTGATACATTTTATGATAATGAAATAGAATTATCCAATGGCAAAGCATGATCAGTCAGAAAGCTCTGCATTTTCTTTTTTTATTGACAATCTGTTAAACTGTTGACTAGAATAACATTGTATCCTAGTATGGGAGATAATTAAAGAGCAGAACGATCACTGATTATACTTCGCTTATTTCAACAACATGCTTGGTCTAATAAGGAAACTATAAACTACCGATAACTATACTAATAACACAATCATTGTGAACAATGTAACACATTTTTTATTCTGTTGTTATATTTACATCTGCTTATTAAAACTGAATAAAACAGTGTAAAAAGTATTGCTAATTTTGTAAGATATTTAGATATGTTTAATTTTTAGTTTAGTGTAGAAAATAATGCCATTAATAAGAGCAGTAAATAGATTAACATTAGACATGTATTTGATGTTGATTCTTCAAATGTAGTATAGTCTTCAAAGGTTTCAACTGTAAATTAATTCCTAAATGACAGAGTTTTGGAACATAAGTAGTTTTTGGAAGCTCAATACGATAAGAAAAATGTTCTGGACGTAGATTTATTCGTTAAAAAAAAAGCATTAAAACTAAACTACAATGGAGATGAATGCTCAAATAAAACAAATATGTTACAACTGGAGATAACTAAAACCGGTTAATAGTGCAGAGTAGAAGTCCTGAATATTCCGTACTTAAATAATACAAGTTATAATTATATATGTTACAAGTAATTTGGTAAATTATTTATCAATTTTTTAATAATACTTTTAGTATAAAAAAGGTTATGTGATATGATTTAAGAATTACCATTGTTATATAATTTACATAACTTAAAATTTTGTTATGAAGAATCACTTCCAAAATGTTTTTTGTTTCTTTGCCTTGCAACTTTTTATGACTGTTATTCAGTGTTACTCTATTCCCGTTTATTTTCCCTTTGTTGTTTAAAGCGAGAAACGCATCTATCATCGTCGCTTAAAAAAAAAAAAAAAAAAGAAGAAGAAGGAGACTAAAAAAAGTAAAATATTAACTCCTAGTCTTCGAACGCGTCAGAGTCGGAAGAGAACAAAATTTAGTCAAGATGTACCTGATAGGAAATATGAAAGAGAAGTTTAGATCCAGTTCCAGTTGCTCGGGTTTGCGTCACTAATAATCACTAAGTGAACCCCAGAGGGATATTCTATTTCCAACGAAACAACGTTGGTAAGCTTGTTATTTATTATGTGGCGTCTATTGACTGAGAATAAATAAACCAAGTTAGTGTCGAATGTGTTAATTAAAATAGCTCAAAGCACAGTTCAGAATTAATTACAGAACTTCAATCAATTGTGTACATAATTCCAGAATCAACTGATCAAATATTGCATACTAAAACTGACTACTGAAATTTTATTTTTGCCAAAGTTTATAATATTTATATAGGCGAATTTGATCTAATATATATTTTTTGTTTTGTTTTTTATTTTGTAATGAATAAATGACTGTTAAGAAAATGACAGTAATGTTTTTATTTTCATTATTTAAATAATGTTTTAAATGGGTCAACAATTATTCAAGAGTTTGGTTTTTACTAATAGCTCACGAACCTGAATTGTTTTAGAGATGGCGATTAATAATTTTTAATTTAATCGCTAGAGGTTACAATTGAGCGAAATTTGCCCAATATTTGGAGTTAGAAAAATAATTTAAAAAAACTTCTTGAGATATAGCAAATATCTCTACAGTTGTCAAATTTGATTAAAATCAGTTGATGCATTTTGACTGTAAAACACTACTCAGACGACAGACAGACATTATGGCAAAACTTGAAAACAAAAATATTTACCATAAACTAGATATGGGCTTTTTGACCTACTACATAACTTTCCTCTAATAAACGAGAAAATAAAAATTATAAACTTTATTTTATGTACTTCGTACTTAAACTATTTAGGATATTTGTTTCTATATCTAGACTATTTCCACGTTATAAGTAACTTAATTTAACTTATTAATTTAATAATAATATAGCTTCATTTTGTGATACTAATTGTAAGGTAATCGTAATAACACAATTTTTCCACCCTCGATTAAATCGACGCTAATTGAACTTCACCAAAAATTATCACAGCTAATATATGGTATACTAAGTTAAGAAATAGTTCATTAAACTGATATTAAAAATAGTTTATAACAAAATAAAATAAATTATTTTGCTGTTTTAAAAATCTAGTTTACTGTGATTTAAGTTCTAAATTAACCTTATGAAACTTTTATTATTTTAAAAAAAATATCAATGTTTATAGTAAAATGGAGAAATGTTAATATAATTGGTTCATCACTGTAGCTGAATTGGAGGAAAATATTTAAATAAAATTTGCTTAAGACTCCTTGAGTGTTGCGTGTATACAGTATGTGTTTAACGCATTATTAAATCAATACTTAAAACGTATAAATTACGTTTGGCTATAAAGAAAATTATAACTATAAGTTTGACAATTATATAAAATCTTAAATCAGAATGATAAATTCTATTACAAATACACCAATAATAAACTTTGTCATATAACGTTTCATTTAATGCTTTGATATGATAAAAATACACAACAAGCATATATTTGATTTTAAAAGCAAATAGAACAGTTTTATGGGAAGCATTTGAAGTTTGGTTTCAGCTGTGTTATACACTTAAACGGTCATAACTTTCGACTGTGGGCGTTAATGCATTGACCCATGGTTGCTTATAGACGAATAAAAACAACATTTGTTACAACGTTGCTTCTTCCAAAGATATTTACATTTAGAGTTTCCTAAATTTATTACTTTGTTTTTGTTCACAAGATAATAAAAGAAGATTGATTTTTTTATTACTCATGATACTCACTTTAGATTTTGTGAGTATAAGTAAACATTAAAGGAAATATTCTATTAAATACAAAATTACCTATAGCGAAAAGGAATTCAATTGAAAAATTGTGATTATACTGTATGGATCTCTAGTACTTCTCTTTTGGTTTTAAGGTTGTTTGATAATGATGTATTGTTATATTATTAATATGTCTTAATAAGACTTTGCCATAATTTGTGTATATACAAGACTGATATACTACGTTTCGGTAGTGTAATATAAATCTGATCCTTTTCACTTGATAACGAAGTTAATTTATAATATAAATTTCTATGTTATAAAATTGAAAATTTTTAGAGTAACTTTGTGGAATAATTATCTAAAGCGTTTTTCGAAATTTCGATACGATTATGCTTTAGATTAAATAACAGTCACTTAATTAGGCAATTGTAAGCTACTTTTAAAATATTTTTTGGATAAGATATTTCACTATGGAATTAGCAAAAATATCGCATTAAGTATAAATTTAAATGTACTCAATTGTGAGCTGAATTTGAATTTGTTACATAATTTCTATATTAAAAAAAATAATGGACCGGATACTCTACTGTAATAGTAAAACATACACAAGAGTATTACTAAGTGCACCAGATATTTCAAGGCTGAATTATTTCTCCTCAATTAAAAATAATCTTTAAAGTTGCAATTTTTATGGGCATAATTTACCCTTATCTAAAAAACCTTCATTTCAAATTAGATTTCCAAATTTTATCCACTTTACTGCTACAACTAGTTTCAAAGATTTCACATTTACATGTTCGTTCTCTAGAACTAACTTAAAACTATTTATGAATTCTACAACAAAAACCTATTCCTAATAGTACATTACAAATATGGTTTTCATATATCCTAACCATAAGTAACCTAACCTATGCACATGCTCGTAGTCTGGAAGAACTACATATATAAGCGAGCTTTGGACTTAATATAGTTTTTAAATATTACAAAAAATACTGTTAGTCCGTAATTTAACAATTGACATATATTCATTCTTAATTGCAATATTTCTGCTTTCAAGATACAAAAGTAAAGGGAAAAAATAATTGTCAATTTGTATAAAAGATACTTAGAATTATTCAGAAACTTTTAAAAATGATTCATCCAAATGAGTCAAAGTAATTATCAACTTTAGCGGTAAAATACGTTCATGCATGTATCAAACACCTAAGAATTTAACACTGTTATTTATTAAAATAATATTAATTTTAATTCCCCACTCCCTTTATTCGTGCTCCATTATTGATTTGTTTATAACGGAGCAGTAAATTTAGTTTTGTACTTAAAGAGTTTAAAATTGTTTCATCATCTTTTAATGTATTTCATATTTTAGGGTACAAATTGAATAAAAATTTATTTGGTTAATATTAAGAATGAATTATTTTATTTGTTTTTGCCATTGAAGATGTAGAACCTTTTTTTAAAAATTTCAAGTAATAACTCCCATAATTACACATAGGAATACATTAAAATATATATAAATATATTCCACTTTTATACTTAAAATTTGTTTCTATTTTAAATATATTTTATAAGGAAAGTGTAATCTTATAATTTAAATTTACATTTTATATTATATTTAGTGGAATAGAGAGAATCTTACAACTCCAATTTAAAAATGGTTAGACAAAGCATCTGTCTCAACGACTTTTACTTTGTTGTGGAAGTACTAAAATGTAGGGCGGAACTCATAAAATAAACCTAACCAGGGAAGATGGTCGTTTGCTAGGAAGCATGTTTTGCTTGAAAAGGATAAATTCGCTCTGGTATTTTTCCCACATCATATAGTAGAAAGAAAATTCTGCACACTGACAATATTTTATCGCTATCTATTCAAATTGAAATGTGTAGGTTGCAGTCAAGCTCCACAATATGTACATTAACAATTGAAGTAAAATGATAGGTTTAAATAATTACATCAAGTACTGATTATTGAATAAACTTCTTTCTTTCAAATATGGTAGAACCAATATTTTCAATGTCAGAGGAGGTAACAGAAAGGATATAAAATTATTTTCGTATAAACCATTTTATTGTAATATAAAACAAATTATTGTAATATATATATATATATATTAACAGCAACAAAAAGAATAAGTGTAACCTAACTGATATTATCAGTCTCAGAGGTCGATCCATATTTCTAAAACACAAACAAACACAATACCAGCAGACAAACATCATACGACCTTGACATAATTCAATTTGCAGTTCAACTGAATGTTCGCAGAATAGTTCATTTCCTATGGTAAGGTAGGGTGGATTAGTAGTGTGTGAAATGTTAACAGACCAGCGATAACAGTTATAGTTTGAGCTTTGATTTGACTTGTGCCACTCGATCTTCGAAACCAGTAAGTGTATACTGTCAACTGTCCTTCATCTAACTAATAAATACAGCTGATACTTTAGTCTGTATTGATGATGATGATGATGATATATATATATATAAAGAAGTTTTTGGTGATGAAAAGAATGAAAATTGCAATGACTAATTTTTAATAATGATTTATATTTTTTTGGGTAACTTTTAGAGATAATATTAACTAATAATACACATGAGTAGGTCATTTAACTATTCCATCTGTAAATATCAGGCTTTAATAAAACAAATGTCTGGTTAAAACTATTAACTATAAATAATTCATCCATAATCAGTCTTTTTACGATAGCATTAAAATCACTTTTAAATTATCTTAACCACATGTTCTTTAAAGTGGTTGACAGAGAACTGTCAGGCTCAATTAAAATATTCATAAACTATAGATATTAATAATATTAAGAACTACACCATTTAATCATATTTTGATTTAAAAATTACGTTATAAAATAACTGGTTAATAATGTATAATAAGACTGTTTTTTTTCGGCAAAATAAAAATAAAATATGAATTTAAATGTTTGATTTATTTGGAATACAATATCGATACATATTTTAACAAGTTAAAATGTTTGCAACAGTAAACATTCATGAATACCAGAAAGTTGTATCATTTGTGTAAAATATGAGATGATAATGCTATACGTTGCTTCAGTTTACAATTGAATGCAATTCGAAATTACACGCTGAAGTGGGGCAGAATATCCAGTGGGATGACCACTCGAAACTATTCTGATATTTCCAAACAAATATTAACAATGAAAAGTATAAAATATCCATCTGTCCTCTTATTTAGTAACATAAAATTGCACCACTGGCATAAAGAAACTATTATAATAAATTGTGAAGAGTGAATATATTTCTATAAAAGCAATGACACGTTACTCTCTCGTCTTATCTGAAGTTCAGTAGCGTATTAAGAAGTGAATCTGAATTTATTTATAAGCATTTTTATTAATAGAACTTAAAATGTGTGATTTAATAACGTTAACTATTTAAAAATCACAATTATTTTGCAGATAGGTAACATTAACAAAGCTGTCACAAAACAGCTGTAATTTATAATGGTTGTTAAAATTTGATTGCCTACAAATATTAACCGATATTCCAGATATGAATACTTTCATGAAATCGTGTACTGTAGGCCATCATCATGCCTTTAACTTGTTTAAACAAAGCTAGCAGAGTGTTCACATTTTATGATACCAATAAAGATCTTTGTAATTTTTAAAAACACAAAAGTTTTAACTTTTTAATACAGTTTCTGAAGGTTAACACCAATCGGAACTTATAAATAAACTATTTTATCAGAAGTAATTTGTCTATACCTATTTAATTATTTTACTTTCATCATATGTTTTGTGGGGTAATACAAATATTATGATGTTTTTTTCCCTTAAAATGGTTACATAGACAAAATTTACAAATATTTTGAATAGTCAGTTTTCTTATATATTTATTATAGTTCTGATTCTTTTGATGTTTCATATCTCACTGTGAATACTTGTATTTTTTTTTATTAATTTATTATTAATTACAACTAGGCAGAGCCTATCAAGCAATATACATTTAACATTAAATAACACTGTTAGCCGGAATATCACCCATTGATGCACTCCTCTCATGTGAAATCATGTGTAATTTTCACTAATCAAAGTTCAAAAGGCTTCGTTCTCTTCAGCCGGCGAATCTCCCCAGAGCAGTTTAGTAAACAATTCATTTCATAATTTTCGTGTTGTTGAAGTCTGTGTTTGTGCTTCTCTGCATACCTTCTGATTTCCTCTGCGACGGTATTCATCTTAAGATCACGATGCAGACTATCATTGCGGATGAACCATGGTGCATCAACAATACTCCGTAGAACCTTATTCTGAAAAGTTTGTATAATCTGAACATTTGTCTTCGCTGTGCAACCCCACAACTGTAACCCATAGGTCCACACTGGTTTCAATATTTGCCTATAGAGAAGCAGTTTGTTGTGTAGATCTAATTGTGATTTTCTCCCAAGTAACCAGTACATTTTCCTAAATTGCATATTCAATTCTACCTTCTTTTTTTTAACATGCTCCTTCCAGTGTAGCTTGGCATCTAGTGTCATTCCCAAGTATTTAGCAGTATTAGCCGGAATTACTAAATGGGAATTTATTTTAATAGGAATTGGATTTATTTTTCTAGTTGTAAAATTAACAAAGGTTGACTTAGATTCATTTAATTTTAATCTCCATTTCTTTATCCAGATACTAACTCTATCGATCGCTCTTTGCAGTTTTTGTGAATACTTGTATTGAATTACACTTAAAGAGGACGAAAATTAGTTTATTCTACCGTAGTAAAGCACTTAAAATTCCCATTCGTCATGTTCTCTGTTCTGGTATTATTTTCATTGGATTAATCAGAAAGAAATATGACCAATAAAATATTGCAATTAAATATGGAACAGAGCATCTCAGTTTCTATGTT
The DNA here is from genome assembly GCA_963513935.1 of Aphrophora alni. Lineage (NCBI taxonomy): Eukaryota > Metazoa > Arthropoda > Insecta > Hemiptera > Aphrophoridae > Aphrophora > Aphrophora alni. The sequence continues at coordinate 28,824,893 of OY740770.1, forward strand.
ACTAGTTGAAATTCTGCCACTAATAGAAAATAGTAAACATTAAAACTTCAACGTAGTGGCATTTGTACAACTTTATATTTAATTTTAATAAGAAATATTTTTTGATTTATATTTTAGGATTAATACGATTTATTCATAACGTAAAACAGTGACAATTTATGTTGGATATTATTAACACTTGGTTTACACTTAAAGGTTTGTTTAAAAAAAAAATTAAATATTGGATGTAAATATATTTATTTAACACAATGATTTTTATTCAATGTTGAATATCTGTGTAACATAATAGAAGTATTGAGTTTAAGATCCGAAATATATACCTATCAAATGATTCAACATATTTTATTTCAAATTAGGTCACTATATAAATTCTGATAATTTTCACCACAGTGAGTACAACAAGAAGAAAACGAGGAAAGTTCAAAATTACAAAATAAATAAATTAAATAAAATAAGTGAAAGATGAGAAAAATCTTAAAATAATCAAATATTTTTATGTTTCTTATTCAACTCATTTCTAAACGGATCAAGATGAGTAAACATAGAACTCTGATAAATACCACATGTATTCATGTATTCTGATGTAAATACCACATGTAGTCATGATAAATCAGTCGGCCGACGCACAAATAACTGTTGCTACAATAATTTGATTTTAATTATTTTTAAATGTGTTAAACAGTTTGTCTGTGTTGTGTGTTTTATGTTGTTGATGGATAACTTGAATTTTTGGATAAGAAGTCTATGTAGTGTGTGTTGTGTAACTTGATAATGTAGACAGCGGAGCTCCAAAACCGACAAAATTGCATTCAGAAAGCTGTAGACGGATATGGTAGTTAAAGTCATTTGGTTTTATTTACTTTCCGTTATTTAAATGTTTATCTTTACGTGAAATCATATAGTTATATACAGAAAAATATACAAAAGAAAAGATAACAAATTAAAGGAACTGATAGTTTTTATCTGAAAATAAATGAAAATGTATAATCTGTATTAACAAACATACATAATCCAACCTCATCCATTAAATTAGTTTTTTAGACCACCTAAGATGTGAAAATGTCCATTAGTGATCTGTCATTTTAAATGGAATGAAAATATGCAAAAAGCTTCAGAAAGTGCTTAATTGCGTTTTGCCCTATATAAAATGGAAACGTCTAGATATTTAACTTCAAGCTAAGTACTACTATTTATAGTTGAAGCTTGAATGGAATTTCCTTACAGAAGTGACAAATAAATTGGAGAACAATCATTTAAAATATCATCCTTTCTCGACAAACATAGTTGGTGTTCATAGCTAAATGTTTCTTTTAGAGGGCTGGGGTGGGTGGACCTGTAAATAAGAGTAGTTCAGGTCAAATATGCCGTATTGTGCCCCATTGGAAGATTTTGACCGTAGAAAACAGTACTGCGAGTTATACCAGCTAGTAGTGTCAATTTTACATTATCACCCGTAATATGAATTTAGCCAACAAGCGAAATTTTATTTTCAGTGTTCTCTATTTCCGTTAAAAACGATTTTGATGACGTTCAACAAGACAAATATTTAAAAAAAAATCATTGATTTGTTCCACCCTCCAACCTGTCCAATCATAATTTCACTGTTGTCAAGAAAGCGTAACATAATTTTGCTCACATACACTACAATTGTATTAATTAGGTCTCATTTAGATTTCCTTCTTAATACATTTCAAATCTAGCATAAATAAAGCCAAATCGAATAGATAGTGACAATATAACGATATCCTTTTTAATCAAGATTTCTTGTCTCGTTATTTCTTTACAATTGTTTTATTACTGATAGGGATTGAAGTTAAAAAATTTGTAGTTGATTAGGGTGTTGGGGAAAAAGTAATCATTATTCGAAAATTAGCTTCTTTTGTCCCATCTGTTATTGCTTTAATATTATATTTTATACATTGGTAAAATATTTAGCTTTACATGGGGGGGGGGGGGAGCGTTGTTAAATTTGGTATGTACACTGATTCTAGAAAGAAATGTATTAAACATTTTGATTAGAAGAATTTTAGAAGGTATCCTACGCCTTACTCACCGAGTTATAATTGTAATTTACAAGTGAGACTTCTTGTGTAACATGTATTATATTTAGGTGAATGTACGGTAGCACATATATAATTCCATTAGTGTAGTGGACTTGGGAATTTGAAAATGCACTTTCCTGTCTCATGACTTGGGATTTTATTTGTAACTTCAATTTATGTCGGATAAAATATCCATTTGAAATATATGTTTCAATTCAGTGGAAACCAATGATACATGACATTTGCAGAGATATATTTAGTCAGTAGTTGTTTTAAATACATTTGTGCAGGTAATAGGTTTACTCTAATAAATAACTTGATTGTAGAAGTTTCGAAAATATAACACTTTATTTCACTCATTAATGTTAAAAAAATATATATTCGTATGAATAAAATACTTTATTTAAAAAATATATTAAACTGCAAGGATGGCAACATCCTTGCACTTTTAAGATGTCATTGTACTTGTGGAAAATTAATATTCATGTAGACTACTATTAAAAGTATTTATGGAATTAGGGAATACCAATAGTGATGTCCTGACGAGCGTTTTATGTACTCTGAGGCTTCTAATAGGACTGAAATACTAGGAATATTCATGAACTGTTAAATTTTACTGGACGAAGAAACTTACTTGTCTTATTCGAATTTATACTTTTTCTATTTTATCTCATTCGCCCAATTTTAGTAATTTTAAGGTAGGAATATTGAATCAATATCAAAATTCTTATAAAACAAAATGTATTAAGTAATGTTAAACAGAAAATTCCGATGTAGGATAAGTGAAGAATTTAAGAAATTATAAAATTTGTAAACGTCTTCGCCCAACTAAAATCAAAATACTAACAATGTTTAAATAACATTAGAACGTATCAAATACGATAGACCAGACAAATCTGACGTAGCCTAACAATTAATTAATAGAACCCAATCATGATTTATAATAAAATAATTTTGAAGTAGTTAAAAATGATTGGAAGTTATGATTGTATCCGGAATCAAAATCAATAAATAACAATTTAATGAATTTAACTAAAAGACGCAGAATTTATAGTGTTGTTTAAAAAAGTATATTATTCGAGCCAAGATATTAACCAATAGAGTACGGTTAGTGAAGCTTAGACCAAATTAGTGAAATGCAGTCAAAATTATATAAAGTATATAATTTTATAGGTGTGGGGGGAATCTGAAGCTGATATGTAGTAACACTCCTGTAAGTAGGAGGGTTGATAGACAATCAATTGTCTTAGATTAGATTGAAATACTCATATTGGTTCTAATTTAGTACTCTGAAATTGACAATATTGAAAACAATCTTTAATTATAATTTAATATAATAATTATCAGCTAAAATTCAGAATGAGCTGATAAAAAAGGTAATATTCTACAAGAATTTAAATTTACAAAAAAAATTATTGTTTATTCTTATTTTACTGACTTAGAGCAATTGATTAATTTAACAATCAAAGCTACACGTATTTCGCCATTGTTGATGACTTTATTAAGGCTTTCAATTTCACGTTAAATACAAGTAACACACACGAGCACAAAACACATCACAAATTTAGTATCATATAGTTTAGCATTCATTTCATATGCAATCAGTTATGGTGGTACACGCGAAGAAGAATAAATCATCAAACGGCGGTAAGTCAATGAAAAACTACTAAATCAGACGCTTTACTAGGTTATACACATTAATATTTAGTTAAGTATATTAGAATTGTTTCGTTGACAATTAAGTGTAACGAAGACTTTGAAACAATTAATCCCACCAAGATTGATGTGGTTTCTTATTAAAGTAAAAATAAACTGTTTTGTTTTACTCGCAGTAAATTTCAGACAAGGTAAATAGGTTATATTAATAGCTTTCTTGGGACATGACGTCTTTTCTACAGACAAAGTCAAAGCCGAGGAAATTAACCATCATATTGATCATTTGAAGAGAGCATCATTATTAAATAAAACTTATATCATTATAATATTAATAATACATCATTACCTATCTAAGTGAACTGAATTATCTCTTATAATTAGTTTGTTTTTTAATGTGTACATACTTATTGCTTTTCTATAGTGAACACCTAAATTTTGTTAAGAGAATATATTTCTGGTTTTTAAATATAAATACACAGTAATTTAGAATAATAACATTTTAGAAAGCTATTATTTTGAGTATTTATAGGAATTGATTAAATTTGGACATGTAAAGCCATAAATCTATCTTTGTAAAATAGTAATATTTCGTATATTTTTAATTAAATATAATGAATACAAAAATCATTTGTTTACATTTATGAGAGTGAATTTGTTTATGTCTGTGTTGTTATTACAAGTAATAGGGTAATATTACTCTGAAGTGACGCAAAAAGAGTGAAAACACTATTTAAAATATTGTTTAAACTTATAATCTAATCAAGAACCATGAAACATATGTACGATAATTTTTTTGCAATATCAGGATACTTAAAAAAGAAAGCAAAATTGCAGAAATTATGAGACGATGTTTTTGTTTACTGTAATTTAAAACACAGTTATTAAGTGATTGCTGCAGTTCATTTATACAGAACTATTGTTTTTAATAATCATAATTTTGTGTTCTTATCAAACATAATAAATTGGGATAAGGGTACATATCTCAATACCATCAGCATTTCAAATAATGAAAAAAATATATAAACCGTTTTTCAGTTTTCAACAAGGTTTAATTGGGTTTTACAACAAAATTCCAACTTTTACACCCGATCATACATTATAATTATGTAATGGACATTTTTTGTTAGTTTAGTAATACACGTTTAAGTACTAATAAAAAAATCATTGTAAATAATTAAATACATTAAAAATAAAATTTTAATGAATGTATCAAAATAAATAACAACATTCTTTCGGTTAATTATTTGACTGTTCAATTTTACCCACTAAATCTCCTATTATTTGAACTAAAGGCAATATATTCTGGGCTCAGTAGGTTTTTTACAAACCATCGGATAGATACTTAATCTTCAAAGAGCTTTTCGTATTTACTGAACTGTAATATACACTCAGATTGCTTATGAGAGAACTGTGACTGTCTCCCTTCTCAATATTTAAACAAACATTTAACAAAATGCAAATTAAATTACTAGGATAGAGTAAGTTTCAAATATAGAGCTACAAGAAAAATAACATCAAATACGTTTTTTATTTTATTAAACATTTTTTTTTTTTCAAAATTAGATCAATAGTTTAGTAAACCGACGTGCCAATTTTCAAATACAGGTGACTTTCTAAATTTTGCAAAACAATTATAATTGTAAAACCATACATATAGTTATGAAATGTCTATAAAGTTAAAAAATAATTAATATTCTTATATTATGCGTGTCAGGTTCAAAACAATATTGCCTTACAACGAAAATTTATGAACATCATACCATTACATGATTATCACACAATTGAATGGTTGGTGTTTTATTTATATCTTCTTAATATTGTGAGTTATCATTTAGCAATTGTTTTATTATATTCAAATGTTGAAGACGTAAAAAAAAGTCAGATTTTTATTATATTACTATGCTCAAAAATAGAAGAAATAAAATGTTCCAAAAACGTATAAGTAAAGACAAAGAAATTGCCACACCTATACATTTGTCAACTAGTTCATTACACCAGAACTTAATAATCTTCACCTGTCTATACCTTGATTACCGACCAAATGAGAGATGTATCACTGCTAAATTTTGTTATTAAAAATTAAAGTCTCTTATTACAACATAATATGATTAATTATAGTTGGACACAATGTCAATATCTTTGTAATTATGATATGAGTATAATATTACATAGCTACTTCCGTTAACACAAATAACCAATATGTAAAAAATATGTAGTTGTAATTTACTGAAATTAACTTTAAAAGTAGCACGTTACGGTTTTAGACGCTGAAATATCTTTTATTATTTATCACGAGGCCTTAAAATACATTTGCTAAAATATGATTAGTTTACTAAAATAGTTAAACTGTTTAATATTTAGTTAAAAATAAAAAAGAATAGTTAATGCAGACGTACAAATGTGAAGACCCCTGCACCTGTCTACAGTAGGTCAGCTACGACAGAATCACATAAGTGATTGTGAATTCAAACTTTAAAAATACATCTAGTATTCATTTTTTTAAAGTAACTAAAAGGTGATATTATCAAGTGTTATTTTAATATACTACACAGTTATTGTTAATCATACATTTATAAAGTCAATTGTAATAATACAAAAATAATGTGACTGGTTTGTATTTATTCTTTCATAAAAGTAGTATAGTCTACATCATTTTAGTTACGTTGGTTAGATTGTTTTGATTAAAACTATACATTAAATATAATCATCACAAGATACTCTTGTTTACTGTGTATAGGCCAATAGGGAAAGTCAAGGACATAATTTAATAAAATCATTTTATTTAACTACCTTTAAAAGAAAAATGAAATTTATTCACATCATTATTGTTTTCATAATAATATTAATTTCTTGAGCTACAGATACAACCATATGTTTTCATTGTACTATATGTTTATTATATGTTTTCATTGTATTATTGCAACCGGGTCGTTGCAGAGGGAATGAAAGATAGCGTCTAGTTTGTAACCTCTTTGTGGCTGTGTCGTATGTTTTAATAAAAGTCACACTGAATACTGGATTTGTTTCGTAGCGTTAAATAGGCGATTGTGAAAATATTCATTATTATCGTTGTCGGTATTAACATAAATATTAATGAAATCAAATTATTGATACTAGGAAATATTTTAATATTATTCATTTCTTTTAAAGTTAATAAATGCTTATTAATATTTCTATTACTGAGTTATACAAGACTGCTATAAAAAAAACTACGTTCTCAATTAGATTTGAGTTAAGACATTCAAATTCTTACAAGTATGTGAACGAATTTCATCATATTGACACAAATAAATATTAACTCACTTTAATAAATTATAGAACGTGCAATTGTGTTTGGTATGTTGTGTGATGATTCATATTTGACCAAACAAACAGAGAAGATGGATGACAGGTTGTAGGAGAAGAAAATAGAAATTATTATAATTCAACTGCTCATTTTAACTACAACATAAGATATGTTATGTTGTTTCTTAGACAACAACCCAGTTACATAACTGATTTACCTTTACTAATAGATAAAAAATTAATGGCTTCAAAGTCTTTATTGAACCAACATACTTTACATTATCAAATATTTATTGAGTAAAAAAAGAAAACATTCTCATTTAACAATGTTGTATAGGTGCGTTAAATTTTCAGGTCAACATCAAAGAAGAGAAGGGGGTCAATATTTGTATATTTATCAGTTTTATAAAAAATAACTACTAAAGACACCAGTGTTAACAACGTAAAAATATAAAATCATTATTACGAGTTGTGAGTTTTATTACCTAATTGTCATAAAAGAAAAATATTACTTTGTTTTACCCAATTAAAATAAATAAATAAAAGCTATTCTAAGTCCAATATTTGTAGGTACAGTTGAATGAGTTGTAACTATCAAAATCATATAAAATGTGTTAAATATAGAATGGAATATTTTAGTAACGAAGTATCTTGATAGAACAACAACAGAAAAATAAAAAAAATAACAGCATGCATACTACCAAGTAAGTTCCGTATCACTGTCAATTCTTTAAATTTTATTTTATAACGAACAACTAATATTAAAACCTGGCCGACGGTCTGTTGACTATTGCCAAAAACGGTGTTCGTTTCTTAAATTTTTGTAACTATTATTATTATTATCTCTTAAAAAAGCACATTTTCATTTCATTTCAACTATTACTTAATTAAAACTATCAAGTAATAAAACTCTTATTCATTATAACAAATATAGTTCAGGTCATATTAAAAAAAAAAGAGTTTCATATCCTATTAGAGCTAGTAAAAATCCCCAAGGCTCTGCCTTCGTTGTGGATATTACATAAGTTTTAATAAGTAGCATATTAAAACAGGCTTTTGTAGCGTTATGAAGGCGGTAGTGAATATAGCCACTGTCTGCGTTGTTGCCATACCATAAATATTACTAAACTTCAATATTAAGTATGTTACCCAACTATTCTATTGTCACTATTCCATCTTAAAATATAGTTATAAAAACACTGTTACACTTATTATTAATACTGCTATATGTTATATCTCAACAGATATATCCTACAATAAATCTTTTAACGCAACATAAAATATAACGTACAAAATAGTAAAACATAATTATACATCTTACAAATAATTTCAGGTTGCATCATCCTATTAAAAATATAAAATAGAATGTTTGTATATTGTGTGTTTTTACAATCAATCACTATCATTATCAATTTGAATATAAATTTAGTAAAAATTGCAATCTATTCTAATGTTTGAAAACTATGTAAAAGGTAAAATTTTTAATGCATTGGCATTAACGTAGCTTCAAACTAGGAGTGTGTTTGGTGTAAGGGGCGTGTCCTCCCTTCTACTTGCTTCCCTAGCCTGACTTAACGGTACAACCCATTCCAAGAAAACTAGGTACACAAGTTACTGCTTAGCTACATTTAATTCCCAAAGTTACAACTTCGTAACAAACTGCATCTCACTTATTTTCACACAATATTTATTTATAAAAAGTAACAAAGTATAAATTTGTGTAAAAAAGTAAGTTATGAAATGATAAACCGTAAAAAGCTTTTACGTAATAAAAGTAATGATAAACATATTCAACATGAGAAAAATTTATATTTGTTAAGCTAAATGATAACTTCTTGCAAGAAAGTTGTAGATATTATTTTGTTGGTAGATTATTTTTTTACAATTAATTATATTAGGCGCAATCTAGAAGTATTCGAATGCATACTGGGCGAATACATACTTGGCGAATTCATACTGGGATACTTGAATATCTAAGAATGACACGTAGGCCTAATATTTACCATATTTTTGTGGGAAACGCGTACGTTACATTACTGTAAAATCATGTTGTGTAAATCAAAAGACACAAGTCTGGGAAGGTTTATATGTATTATTACGTTCCCAGACATTTGTAAACATATACAAGGTAATGCAGTTGCAAATTTGACTCACGTCGTCATTGTACACATTTCTCATAACCCATATAAGCCTTAATTTATCGTGTCAAAAGTGTCAGTTTCTCAATATTAATGGATCATGACACTTGAAAATTGTTTCACGTTGTTAAAAAATATCTAATCAATGACAAAAAAAAACTTTAAGTGTGTATAATATTTAGCTACCAAAATTTAGGGGAAGCTTCAATACATAAGTACACTTGAGTTTAGTTTCGAGTTTTACTGAATTATATACATATATAATTTATATGTTATATTTATATGAATTATATATTATAGATTTTTGTAGACAACCTTTTAGATATATAAATATTTAGATATTAAATATTCCATTTAATATGCTGATAGCATGTGTTTCTTTGGTTAGGCTTTCGTTTCCTTATAATCTAATATATTCTGGAACCTTTGCGCCTAGGATTTGTTAAGTTCCCACCGATGCACCCACATCACTGAAAATGCCATTTTCTCAAAATTATAAAAAAAATTTAATAATATTAGTCAAATAATGTCTTGAAATTAAAAAAAAGTGCAAAAAAGCAACGCGTTAAAAATATAAAAGACAGGTAAAGAATATACCAAGTGTCCTAAAAGTCCCACCCCCCTATTATTTTTTTTAAATAATGGAAATAGACAGATTTGCTTTGGGGAAAGTTTAGATAACCAAAGGAGGAGTTTTTTGAAGTATCAACATTTTCAACCCTTACCACCAAAAAATGGGGTAGTTTGGGGGGTAAGTCAAGAATTTTAAATAGCAACCCCTATTGAGTGATACCTAATTTTAAACGCCTTTTAAAAATAAGAATAATGGCGCAAACCAGAGGTCTCTAAGTTCATCCTACCTGACATAGTAACCAATCGAATTATGAATTTTACGTTAATAATTAGACCGGAAATGTTACGAAATGTACAAACATGCTTTTGAGTCCAGAATCTATTTCTGCCAAGAAGTAAATGGTAGCCATTTCGAGAACTTAATCTGAGCTAAAAAAACAAGGTAAGGCTCTTACCATCATTTTACCAACAGAGAGCAGCAGTTTGTTATGTAATAAAAACAACCGGAGTTTGTAGGTTAACATTCACAATTCGATTGGTCGCTATGTTGGATAGGATGAACTTAGAGATCTCTAGTTTACGTCATTACTCTTATTTTTAAAAGACCTTTAAAATAAGGTATCACTCAAGAGGAGTTGCTATTTAAAATTCTTGACTTAACCCCAAACTACCCTATTTTGGGGGTAAGGGTTGAAAATGTTGATACTTCAAAAAACTCCTCCTTTGGTTATCTAAACATTTCCCCAAAGCAAATCTGTCTATTTTCATTAATAACAAAAATAATTGGGGGGGGGGGGGGTTGGACTTTTAGGACACTTGGTATAAAGGCAACAATTAGAGATACAAAATTATTATTGAGTTACTTTATATTAAGAAGGTCAATGCAGAGAAAATAGTTAAGAAATATCGCAACTACGATGATTATTTCATAAGATTTGTACAATCATTTTAACAATGGCATATGGATCTAGCAGGACTTTATTTATTATTAGTCTCTTGATTTTAAATTTTTTTGCCACTATACAAAGGAAATACTCTACATATTTATGGCCAATTCGTTGTATTAATGTAGTAATGCTCATTTTTCTGAGAACTCCTGACAAATAAATTTTGTATTACATTTTTGAAAACAAAGGAAATACTCTACACATTTATTGCTAATTCCTTGTATTAATGTAGTAATGCTCATTTTTCTGAGAACTCCTGACAAATAAATTTTGTATTACATTTTTGAAAACAAAGGAAATACTCTACACATTTATTGCTAATTCCTTGTATTAATGTAGTAATGCTCATTTTTCTGAGAACTCCTGACAAATAAATTTTGTATTACATTTTTGAAAACAAAGGAAATACTCTACACATTTATTGCTAATTCCTTGTATTAATGTAGTAATGCTCATTTTTCTGAGAACTCCTGACAAATAAATTTTGTATTACATTTTTGAAAACAAAGGAAATACTCTACACATTTATTGCTAATTCCTTGTATTAATGTAGTAATGCTCATTTTTCTGAGAACTCCTGACAAAAAAAATTGTATTACATTTTTGAAAACACCATTTCTTTACTGCTTCTTAAATTATAAAGCTCCGTTTCCTAGTAAGTAAAAATATATTATCTACCATTTCCAAGAAAAGATATAACTTTGATCTTTATTTGAAGAATAACGACATAATTTATTTATTCAGGTTTTCCTTATGGAAAATTAAATATAGAAAACAGGAAATTAGTTCATTAATTTTATATATAATGACTCAATGCAAGAATGTTATAATAATAGTTTAAATGTAATAGCTATATCAATTTAAATACCAAAAACAAAACAAAAATGATACAGTTCTATGTAAATTATCGTACAAACATATAACAATAATACACTCATACGTTATGTTAAGTTTACAAGTACCAGGCACAATTTAATACTTGTTTACGTTTTATGTAGACATTTTGTATGAGTATTTTTTCTCGCTTTGATTTTGGAACAGTAGATGATTTACGGCATATATTATATAAAAGCCATTACTTAAGTACTGAGGGAAATCACTGTAGAAATTATCATTTTACCATCAAATTTATTTATTAGGAAAATTATTATTTTTGGGAAGCAGTATTTATTTATGTTCTATTATATTACTAAAATAAGACTAACTAGAAAACTATTTTATTTCGAAGTAACTAAAAAGCAAACATATACTACTAGCTAGAGAAAAGATACAGGTTTTTTTTCACACTGATACTTCGTTTTTAAAATGTACGATTTCCATATATAACTAATTCAATTATTGATTTATCGATTGATTTATGTTAATTAACAACTCAAACGATCATTCATTTTTATAAAATCGTGTGATAACCCTCCAGACAGAAATAAAACCCAAATTTAGTCTTACAAATTTATTTACTTTAGCAGAGTTGTCTGGAAGGAAGCATACCATATAATAAATTGAAGTAGGTATTTAAAAATCGTCTGTTAGGTGTTAAGGCAATTTAAAAATAAACTCGCACAAGTAGCTCTCTACATGTACTGCCTTATATCGCAAAATATAAAACAAGTCTTAGTCACAACGTAACAAGAAATATTGTATTAAAATATGGGTTTGAAAGTGTAGATATAATTTTTAAAAACTTGGGAATTTTTAAACACAAAAATTTAAATTATTAGACTAAATATGTAAAAGATTCCATAAATTTAAATAGACGTGAGCATTTTGATAATGTATAGTTTTTTATTTATCAACTACTTTTCTACCGCTAAATACATACATCCTGCACTTGAAGATGTACATATAGTCAGACAGGCCTAAGAAGGCACTTCGCAGATCGGGTGAAAACGCTGTAGTATTCTGGAAGGAATCGTTCGGTATTCCTTATACTCGACCACTCAACTGGCACTAATCGGCTTAGTGCGGCCGAGCTCACAGGGTATTGTTTAGGCATCCCTTACTCACAATGGCGGAGGCACGTGTTAGGAATATATTTATTAGTCCTAGTCCAATACCACTAATGTAGGTTTGATAATCATAAAAAAATCAGCAAAACAAATAGTTGTACGAGCTTTATTGAAAAAGTGCCAGGAATTTCGGTATCAAATTTCAATTAAAGCTGTCTATTTTTGCTTTCTGAAATATTGAATTAATAACCCTACATACAAATTTAGTTAATTTTTTATTGATTCGGGGGCAAAGCCAATGTTTGTTGAACGTTATTTTCCGCCATAATCCACCTCTTCCTCTACCGCCCCGCACCGGGCACACGTGCCTTCTTAGGGCTGTTTTATTATATATTGGCACACGTATGAAAATATACTGTCCTTGAAGTACATGTAATATAATTCCGTACACACTGTATATGTCCACTTAATATTATTACATACAAATATGTTTCTTTACCAAGGTTACGACAGGTTTATCTTTACCTTGACCCTACTGGTATGTTCGAGGACAAGGAGTCTCTATCTTATGCTTATCTTCCATCTTGTTTTTAAGGCGATAATGATGTGAAGTTTTTACAAACTTTAAACAACAATTACAATGTTTCCGCCATCTATCTTGTTATATATTTAAAATGAAAGGTAAGGGGGGGGGGGATAGACAAATTTAAATAAAAAAACAGCAAACTTAAGTATTACCAATATATTTATTTAGTTAAAATCTGTTAAAATAACGGATGTTTTACCTAAAGAACATTATTATTTACCCGTTAAAGCTTTTTGTAGTTATTGGTCAATTAAATATAAGCATCCCAGTTACAGATATTTAATTTGTTAGGAACATATTTGATCATCTAAAGTTTGAAAATAGTTAGTTAATTTACAAAACTTAAGTCTTAGGAGTTATGATTAAAGGTATGTCATCACTCTTCAATGCAAAAGTAGGGAGAAAGGGACGAAGGTAAAAAAATCAATAATACGAAATATTCAAAATATTTATTGCTAGGGTATCTTTAACACCCAGGTCGCAATAAATGGTTGAATCATATAAGAAAGACCAAACGACAAGGATCATTATTTAAATTCTGCCAAGTGACTTGACAATGAGAGTGCATTTGTTCTTATATGTCAGGAGTTGAAGGCTAGATGAGAAAAACATGTTTACTTGTAAAATTGATTCCAATATTCCTGAATATTTGTAACAAAGTTATTTATTAAAGTAATATCTCTGAAAATCTGTCCTCGTTTCCCTTATTATATGTGAAATAACTCGTAAAAGGTCAAGATATGTTAAAATTATCTATGAATGTAATATTTGTAAATGATTAATGCTTTGAGAAGTTAAATCCTGACGTTTGAGACGATATGAGTAGAAGTAAAAACAATTATCTACAACTGTGCGAGTATTTGATATATAGACTATTTATGTTACTACAATCTATTCTAATTGTTTAGTCACGAACTAACTTTATTATGATTAAATTTCGCAATAGAAAAACTACATCTGTTTCTTAATATTTAATATTTATTTCATTTTAAATTATAAAAATTATCGAAATCTGCTATTGTAATGTAATATTAAAATATCATTTTCGTTCAAACCTGTCACACTCTTTGGGCTTTTATCATATGATTTCTATCGTAATAGGAATGTTCATAATAAATATTACGTCTCATAATAGATTATTAAGGAAATAAAAAACAGATCTTAACTACCAAGTAATTTTATACATAAGGTTATTTATAACTTTTTAAAACCGTTGAAGAAGTTAAGTAGTAACAAGAATCATTAATGTTATGTTCATCATTAATTAACTGATGAGTTCTAGGAAAATTTATAAGTCGTAATAATTATTTTACATATTAATCTTATTACGCTTTATCCACGTTTCAAATTTTATGTTTGTGATATCTGACATCTGAATACCCTTGTGCATATGAACTTTCTGATTTGAGTCTAACAGCCAGGGACCTTGAACACGTACCTGGACAACCAACCACTCTGTATAAAATCATCTTTTGTTACAATAATGAATTGAAATTCTCGTGATATTCCCTCCGGTGTCTTTTATATTCAGCACATCTTCTATAGGCAATATAATAGAGTTAGCCTTTGTATTGTTGAATGCACAATCTACATCAATTAACTCCAAAGCAAATTGTTTTTGATTAATTGTAGTGAGGTATATAAAATATATGATCTGCCAACATATCACTTTCAAGTTAATGTGGGGTAAATTTCTACAGTAAAAATCTTATTTAAACGCTTAAAAATCACAAACCTTATTGAACTAAGAACTGTAAAATATGCGTGTTTCTGGAAAAACAGCCAAATGCAGAATTAGATTAATTTCAGACTATCAATCCGGGAACAACTACTCCAGACTGTTACATCGCATATTCAAGAGATAATGTCAGGTCATTACTTAACACCACCCCATCTCCAGATATTTTCTCCTACAAACAATTCAATATTTGGTATATAATCATAAATATTTTGAGTTACACCGACAAGGTTTTGACATAGTACTTCTTAAGATCTCAAAGATAGAAAAGCTTAAAAACATGGTTATGAAATTTTTCGTAATCACAAAAATTAATGAGAAAAAAAAAAAAATGTATTCGACACACGTAAAATTGAACGAAACTAAAGCAATATTTTGTATTACAAGCTAAATGAATATATTTTCCAATTCAATTGTTGGAATTAATGTTGGCTGTCCACTGACGTTTTGACAGCCTAAACATACTTCAGATGTCACTCAAGTTTTTAGTAAACAATATATTTAATAAAGCCCACAAAGTACGGAATATCCATAAATATATAATAGCTCAATACAATTTAAAAAATACGAAAATACTGACATAAATAAAATAAAAATTTAAAATTTATTGAATTTTCTACAATGTTACGGTTATTAAAGAAAACAAACATAAAACATATTGATCTACATACTGTACCTATCTTTGACTATAAAGATAGTTCAATTTTCAACTATGTAATGAAAATAGCATTAAATTAAAATAATTGTCCTAACTTAAAAAGTTTATTATGGAAATTGAATTTATTAGTAAACTTTCACAGGAAAATCAACACACTAATTTGGAATCTACTAATCCTGTCCGTAAGATTAACTTGGTAAAAATTTGGTTCGTTGTATTAACGTAAATATATAGTTATAAATTCCTTCTTGTTATGTCAGAACAGTTCTAATTTGTTAATTTAATTTTTGAAAAATACTACTACATTGTTTCGCAGTTCACCGGAGTCTCCACCAGGTGTAAACTTGTCATTTAAAACTTAAATACCCACACTAAACATATAACTCACAATACAAGCATAGTAGATTTCGAGTCTACTAATAAATATAAGATTGGCTGTGAAGATCTGGACAAACGAAAAGATAGTAGTCACATTGCTGAAGCTCTGGAAAATGTTATGACCACATTTCCTTTCCGTAAGTTTCTACTTATAATAATAATAATAATTTATTTTATTTCTCATGTGCAAGATTATACACTATAACAAATACAAAATTTACAATAAAACATACCACAACAAATAAAAATATAATACATTACTGTAAATAGCTTATTTAAAAGAAAATAAAATTTAAAAAACTGACACAAACAAAATTGCACAGGAGAAATGTAGGAGGTCCTAAGGAAAAGCCTATATTGGACCCTCCAATATTGGATATTGGATATCGGATATTGTTATAATTACTTATAACAGATAACCGGAGATTTTATTTTATGTTCATAACTATGAATACTTTTTTAAATTGTACCAGTGACTAAAAACAAACCTTCAAAACTAGAATTGTACAGGCACACAAATAAAGTATTTTAAACTATTGTACTGCTATTCAATAAAGGAAGACAATTTTAAAGCTATATTATTTTGTTCGTAAAGTATGCATGTGTTCTATAGTACTATAGGTTGTAATTTTGGTTGAATAATGAATGATTACCGATGATATTTTATTGTCCATTCAGGATACGCTATTCAAAGTCTGATTATTTTATTACTTAGAACACGTATGACTTTTTATATTAAAACCAAGTCTTTGATTAGATGTATATTTAAAAGAGTGAAGATATTATGTACATCCTTTTGAAGGTGGAGGGGGGGGGCGAATACGATAATACTACTGTATGAGTTATATAAAACTGTGAATTTAGAATATTATATATATTACAAGTAAAGTTCCTTGTAAAGGTTTATCATTCCATGGCAGTGCCTGTACGGAAACCTAAATTTTGACTTAATAGGAGTTGTTGTTTTTTTTTTATTCCTCTTAGTTTTGTTTAAAGCCAAATAAATAAAATATTTGAAAGTTTATGTAGTTAGAAATGTTAAATTAAGTGAAAATCTTTTTAACCGTTTTCACTGTCTTCCTAGCCTTGTTTTTTTATGTAATTGTGATAATCGCGGTTTCACATCCGGTCACATGAATGGGGTAACCCGAAATGAAAAACAAGGATTGGTCAGACAGTGAAAACAAGTAAAAGATTTTCGGCTAATTGTACGCTTTGGGGTGTATATTTATAAATATGTTAGACATATATATATATATATATATATATATATATATATATATATATATATATATATAGGTAGATAGAAAGATAGATGTTGCAGGCCTAAACTGATGTTCTCAGAAGAGGCGTGGACTTGAGTAGATGTTTACATCTCACGTCAGAACAAAATTAAAGGGATCCTGTAATCAAGAGTTGATTGAATGTTTCTCTTAGTGAAAGTAAGCAATATAAATAAACTCCACAAATTAACTTCATATCAACACATGCCTTAATGAAGAAAAATAATTTGAAAAATACGTACAAGTATTTAATAATAGGACAGGTTCATTTAATAGTTTATATTAGTCATGTAAAAAAAGAAGGAATATTATATTATTTATGTATTTTGGAACAATTAGTTCTAATCCGACATTGGTTTATTCTTATTTGACCAATGGTATGAAAACCACAGTGCAAGAGATATCTTCTTTTGAATGAAATTATACAAAAAAGGTGTTTCAAACATATTACTTATAAACCTAATACTGTACATTATTTTTTCACCATTGATTCTCTACAATACTGTAGTTTAAAATTACTTTATATATTTGCATTAACTATAACACATAATTATATAAAACGTGCTTGGTGATGTACTCTTAAATTCTAAGTTTACATTTTAGTTGTCGTACCTTTTATTCATGTTTCAAATTACTTGTTTTCCTTGTACGTTTTCAAGTTTTTTCATGATCACACCGTATCCATTATTAACTTATTAATTGTCAGCCGTCTTTTAAGTACAAATGGTTTCGTTAGTAACATTCTAGTTTTATTTAAAAAAATATCAGAATTGTTTATTTTAGTAATAATTGACAGGTTATTGAAAAAAGTGTTGAGAATAAGGTGTTTTTGTGTAAAAAGTATTGATTTTGAACTGTTCAATTAACTATCTTACTATTATTTTAACAGAGACATTTTTGCAGTATTAATTGTAATTTATGGTTACAAATTTAGTTTATGCTCCTCTAATAGGCTCCTATTACAACTCATGTAATAATCAATAAATGAAATGAAATACTGTGTTCCCTAAATAAACATGCCTTGGAGACTCTATGCTTGATATTCCTGTTAATGGAGACTTTGTCGTTTATGAAGAGTTATAAATCAGTCTTATTTATGCTTCCAGAGGACGGAATCGCTCTCTATGATTGGTCGGAAATTTTTGGTGATAGATAACAATTATAAAAATAAAGAGATTAATTATATTTACCTTATGGTTCTTATTTTTACACTAAAAAATAAACTTTGGTTCTAAAAAGTCATATCAAAATCAATCATGATTCAGTAATCATTATTCATATCCGTATTTAAGATATTCCTTTTACTTTCAATTTTATTATCTAGTATTTGTAAAATATAATAAAAGTCAGAAATTTATTATTCAACATTAAAATAAATTCATTGTTTCACGAATTTCGTTAAAGAAACAATGCAAAACAATCATCGGAACACACCAGGATATTTTAAAAGTATGTGGGGGTTTTAAAACTAAAATGGATAACATATAGCAAAACAAAACAAACTTCAGTGATTCAGTAATGATTTTAAAGAAGTGTTGTAGGAAATAAATGATGTTAATGTATGATCCATGTATACAAGTAGCCGTTTTTAGTCCAGAAAACGAATAATATGTAACGGATAAGAACAAAATAGTCACTTCAATATATATATATATATATATATATATATATATATAAATGTGTACAAAACAAAGTTTTTAGACTGCCATCACTCGTGTCTCCTGGAAGTTAATAAGTATTTGTTTCAGATTTTAATTATAATAGTAAGTAACCAATCTGTTGACGTTGGAACAATATCGAAGTAACGTTTAATAATTCCGCAAGAAAATTAACTCTCTGAAGTGCTCAGTAAATACAGAGTGAAGTGAGCTTAACACAACTGAAGATATAGAAGTTTTGGGTGAACATTTTTATACCGATGAGTCTTGGTATATAGATCACAATCAATTTTATACAACACTGGGATTGTATACGTACTGCATGACAATAATTTATATCCCGAAAGGTTGCAGTTTAGACAACGATTTTGCCTAAGCATAGACCATATTGTAGTTTACTAATACCAACAGCTCCGAGAGATTTACTCAGATATGATTTCTCTATTCATAATCTAACTAGTAAATGCATAGATGCGTAGTTGTGACGTACGTAATTGAATGGTATTAAACCAGTCACATGATAATGGTCAGTTTTAATGAAGTATAGTGTACAGATTTATTTTTGCAATATAGTAAAAAATCATTTTAAACTGAAACATTTCGTACTGTTTAAAATAGAGGTAGCAATTAGTCCCTTACTTTCATCTAAGTATATATAACCGTTTGATTTTATTTTAATTTATATTAGACTATAGAAAAAAAAATTCTTTTTTTTTCGGTTTATAAAATTAAATACTGATTTACCAATAAATCAAAATGTTTTTACTGTCTTTTTTTTATATTTGAACGTATGAACATAGTTAAAAAAAATATATATATAGTTTTATTGAAATTGTGTTAGATTTACGTTTTAAACTAAAACGAATCTTTTATTTGGCTTTTCTTGTTAGAAATTTATTCCTAATAATAAAAAAAATACTCTAATCGCAGTATTATTTATTGTGTATAATGTGTGTTATATATGCATCATATAATATATTATTAAATTTATTTTTTCCCATAGTCCTTTCTAAATTTAAATATATACATATTTTATTTAACCTTTTTCTTTAACTAAAATTCACGTACCTTTATCTTCTGTGAGTAGTTTATATTTTTTAATAAAATGGTTGTACAAGTCAAAGTGAAACGATAAGAACTTAACGAAATCCTTTCTCTTGGCAACATCTACTTCTCAAACATATCAATATTTTACATTTTAGCAACGAATACTGTCTTTTCTGTGTTAAAAGACAGGTAAAAATATCTGACTCTGCACTATGTAGACAATTTGATGGGTGCCTTCCTTTGGTAGAAGCACAGGATAAGCATAACTTTATTTAGTCCCTTTCTGCATTTGTATGATTTGAATTGTTTGGTTTAGTTTTTGTATTTGAGTTAAGATTAAATAATATTCTCATTTTTGAGGTTTAAAATATTGAATAGCAGTACCTCGTATTATCATAAGTTAACAAGTCAATGATGTTATTTTTTAAATTAGTTTTTTTCTTCTTAATGTCCATATATTTTTCGATAAATATAGTGTTACCGTGGTAATAACACTATTAGGAAAGTATAAAAATAAAATTAGTTAATAAACCAAATTACAATTATTAATTGCAATCATTACATAACAAAAAAACATGGTAATAAATCGTAATATATGCTAGTCAATAATAATTGTCTTTTCCTCTCCCATAATATTATAAATTATCGCTACTTTTTTCTGCACATGTAAAAAGTTTCTATTTTTACAATCAACATTATTAATTTTAAGCCTAAGAATTTTATTTTGTAATATATAATAATAACAATACGTATTAATTGGTATTTATATTGCAATTCATCCTACATAAAGTGGAGGTTAATAATAGACAAACAAAGTTTTAAATCTTCTAATAAGGTCGAAATTCTAAAAGAGAAGAAACAAGTTCTATTCGCAATGATTATATAATACTAGTATTACAGCCCGGGTGTTTGTGAGAGGAGAAAAGACAACGTGAGTATCAAATGATCCAGTACTAGGGTTAAAACATCAATAGAAATAATCTGTGTTTATATTGTAATTAGCTTCGTGTATGCTTCTAAAAGTCACAATATTAATCTTGCACACCCCTTTTGTCCTTGTTTGACTATAACGTCTTTAAAAAAAATTATTATAACTAGGTTAATACTTATCTTCCATAGTGTGTTAAATAAAAGCTTTTACAAAGTTTGGAGGTGATTTTTTTAAGGAGGTGATAAGTGGTTGAAGTAAGTTGATTTTTAATATATATATATATATATATTGTATACTGTTCTTGTATTTTATCAATGCATCTTCAGAGCGGTTATTTTTAAATTTTAGTGATAGACAGTCAGATAAATGAAGTAACTGTTCTTTTTTATTCTCTGATGAATTTAAATTACGGGAGGATTTATTTAAAGCAGTAAATTGATTAGTCCCATCCAAGGGGCAGGCTCAGATATGTTCACGTTTTTTTAATATTATATTTTTCTTTATTAAAGTAATCAGAGTGAAATCAATATATACAAATATCTGATAAAATAAATAACTTTTATAATAAATAAAAGTGACGTTTATCTATTGACAAACATTTTCCTTGTAAAAGATTCAAGCTTATAAATTCTTTTTAAGCTCAATTTGCATTAAAACCGATGTTTCAAGTGGGTGAGTTCGATGTGGAAATTATTTAGCGAAAACGTGTTTCCCTTAACTAATGTGAGTTTATTTGTTGAATTTACCTTTTGAGCTACCAGAGTTACTGAAGTGTGCTGTATTGCTCAATGAATTAACCTGTGTACGTGAAGCTGAAGAAGAACCAGTTTATTTCAATATATATTTAGGATAAATTTTGATTTTACTTATTTATCTGTTTTTTTTTGTATGTATTTAGATGATAATTAAACCATCTAAGTAAGAATGTATCTATACTATGAAACTATTACATACTTATATCAGTAAAATACTTACCACATAGAAAGATATTATGATATTTTAAAATCTCTTTTCGTGTTTTCACACCCTTTTAAATGTCGATAATAGATAATAGTTCATTAATCAAATTAAAAGGGGTCAAAGAATTGAATACTTAATAAAAAATTATTGAATTATCTTTTTAAACGATTAATTGGAAAATGAATTGTGGAATTAGAGTAGGACAAAAATACTGAATTATCCAATAGTACTGAGATTAATGTTTATTTATAATATTTAAAATTAAAAAAATAAAAATAACTCACATAAAATTAAAACAAATATTTAAAGAGACCTGGGGTTAAGTTCCAGGACATCCATGGGGAGAATAGACCCTATATGGAATAAAAAAATTTAAGTTGGCCTCGTAAAGGCATTTACTAACAATTGTTTTTATTCTTTGTCTGAATACATGGTAGTTCATTGTAGAGAAACTGTTTTGATTATTTATTGATCTTTGAATTTTTAATTGATTATGAATGTATTTTAATATTATCTATGCCCATTATGTTATTATATTATTTCATGCATTCTCCTATTGTTATAACTAATTTTTGTGTTGTTTAAGTGTGTAAAGTGAC
This sequence comes from Aphrophora alni, assembly GCA_963513935.1. Taxonomy (NCBI): domain Eukaryota; kingdom Metazoa; phylum Arthropoda; class Insecta; order Hemiptera; family Aphrophoridae; genus Aphrophora; species Aphrophora alni. The sequence continues at coordinate 28,847,318 of OY740770.1, forward strand.
CGTCTGTAAATTGAAATGGTCAGTTTATATTTAAATATGTTTTACTGAAGCATCTGATTTTATTATAATGTAAAAATTAGACTTATTTAAAAATTATATTTTTTATAATGTATATAAAGAACATAAAAAATAACCTGTTGACTTTTGTAATTATGGTAAATTTAAATCAGTTGTACGTTCTCTAATGAGATTTTTGATATATACGTAATGGTGTTTGTCAACAACAAGAGGAAACATTTGAAAATTAAATGAAATGTACTGATGTTATGAACCATCAAACGTCAGTTTGGTAGAGGAGTGACATCTTTGATGTTCCATTGTCCTTAGCAATAGCATTACGTAAGTCAGATTATAATGCAGAGTAAACAATATTTAAGAAAGAAACTTCTGTATAGATTTACTAGAAAAATCACTATTGATGATATTTCTATTCTGGTTTAAGGGATTTAAATGGAGGAAAATAACAGTAAATATACATATTAAAAGATAATTTAGATGATGTCGTCTAGTAGAATTTTGGAAACTCAAACATATTTGGTTTTTCTATGAATAAAACAACACGGGAATCTAGGTTTTGTCTATATTATTTATGAAGTGATTGTAAGACTTATAGGAATTTAACAATTTAATATTCAACCTTGAATCGACGGGATAACTCTACATTTAGATATTACTTAGCTAATTGTCATTAAGTGTATTTAATTGATACATCTATTCAAAGTTTAAATCCTTAAGTGTAGACTAAAAACATTTAAACGTAGTCAATTGCTACCATAATGTTCGATCATATAAATGCTTCTTCCTAATGTTAAGTGAAGTGTTAGTGTTGAACGTAATGCAGTATATACTTACTTCATGACAATGATAAATTCCTTGGAATTCTATGTTTAAGTCTTATGAAGAAGAAAAACATAAAAAGAATAAAATGGTTGTTTTACATTGTCCTGACGACATCCATAGTCTTCTAAGTTATTATTTATAGATTAAACGTGAAATTTACAATATGTTTTTAAAGGTGTTATTTTTAAATATTATTTTAAACCACTCAACAAGGATTTTCAATTATTATTAAGTCAAATGTTTGGTAAAACTAAAATACGTGTCCGTGTTTATTAAGTTTTAAGTAGTAATCTATAAATGTGAAATGAGAATCTGTGGAAGAGAATTAATTCTTTTTCATGGTCTATACAAAGATATCCCTTTCATATACAATCATCGCAGAATACAGTATATTCCTGTCATCGTTAATGTGTTGTGTCAACTTTTCCATTATTATAAGATAATTTTGTGGAAATTATTATTATTGTTATTCATTGATTTTTAAATAATTTTAAATTTTACACTTTTTTCATAAAACATAATAAGCATAAATATGTCTAATTTTATTATTATAGAAGGCGTGAAAGTCTCAACTTAACGAAACTAATAGTGAGTTGAACTTTCTATCGAAAGCAAATCAAGAAGAACATTTCAACAGTCGTTTCAATAATGGACTTTGGTCGTCTGAAATATTTTCAATTTACTCCTAATTATAGACTTATTTTATGAACTGTGGCATAAAAGCAAGATTACTGCTATAAAGTACTTGTTAAAAATAGTATGTTTGATTATATCTTCGTCAAGTCTCCTTTATCTTGTAATTTAGAATAATCTATTTATAATTGATAAAAATGTTAGTTATATAAAGTTAAAAAAAAAAAAAAAGTACGTGAGGTATGTACCGAAAAATTTGGACCTTTTAATTCTAAATAAAATCTAAACTCAGTCTAAAATGCAAAATATTTAAATTCATCATTATAATTATAAACAACGGTCAATAAATGTTTGCTGTGTGATTCTCGTTGATTATAAAGAAAGAAAATCTATGATCTAACGCCATCCTTCGAGAAATATTAAAATTTTGAAATATTTTACCAATCATATTTATCTTGTTTTTAAATTATAATTTTACGCAATTCCAAAGGTTGTTTAAAAATATATAATTAATAAATTAAGGTTCTAACTATTTACTACCACTTATAGGAATATTTTATAACAAATTTGAAAAAAAAAGGCTTAATAAGCTAGATTAGTAAAGATGAAAGTTTAATAAACCTCTATGTATATTTTCGTTAAACAGCTACAATCCTTAGAAGGATATAAACCAATATTCTCTCTGTATTAGTTTTTATCCCTCTTAGGATGGTATCTATGTTACCGAAATATACATTAATAAACATTCAAACGTTAATTGTATTAGTGTTTATTTTTTGTGATTTCGGGATCACTTATTTCATAATATCCATTTAATTTGAACATTTTTTTAGTTTCCTTTACGTTGTAATTTAAGTTTCCAATTTTATGTTGAATATTGATTTCAACATTTTCAATTGTGCTAAACTTACTGCAATTTTGTATAATTTTAATATTTTTAATGTCTATTATATCTATCTCACCTTTCTAACAGTGCGAAAAATGTCCATAGTGTCATTCAAACGTTTTGAAAATACAATTTTTTTTGAGTTTAGGCTTGTGTCCCTGTTCTATTGGACAAAGTATTTATGAATGCATTAAATACTACTCAGCTGGTTTGCCTTATGTCTGTGACTCGAGCCTATGACAGATTCCACTCACTGTTCTCATGTCAATATCTCAACTCGGTAATACCTAATATTTTTGTGTGGGATAGTATAAATTAAATACTTCCACAATAAACATAGTATTGTTTATCAACTATGGAGCACAAAATATTAACAGCTGTTGTTAAGAAATCGATTGGACACATAAACATACATTTTTGGTAATTAATATAATTTCAGCTGACGTTAATATTCATTTTGTGGACAAATGTTTGGTGGGCTAGATTTGTAATATAATTCAAAGTATGAAAATAATATTTGACCACTAGAAGTAATAGTACCACACGAAGAGAATTTATGGAAGATCTGGACGCTTGGGGCTCAATATGTTGAGTAAACGTCTAGGTAATCTCGAGTGTGCTTAACTGATTCTACATCTTTCTATCGTGGAATCTAATAACTTAAATTTTTCTTATTATGTCTTTCTTGACCAATATTGTTCTTTTATGAACCTGCAGCTATTATGATATTCAAAGGGTAGGGGGTATTAATTTATCTTCTTTTCTTATATGGCAATGATGACTGAGTTTTTTTCCTTCACTTAATGAATATTGCCGAAAAACAAAAGACCTTTGCGAAAGAGTTCAGTACAATTTTATTTTATTTATGGTTAATGTGATAAATAAAATTATATCCAAATAATCAAATTGAATTGCTATGGCAACAAAAGTAAAACTGGTGTAAAACATCATTGAACTTACATGATAAATTATGGAAAATTGAAAGGTATTACACAACTAGGATCTCCAAAACAGTTTTGTGAATAACGTTCGTATACTAAACAAATAGTTCTCATATATTTGCGTAACATACCACTTCAGAATTGTTGTTTCATTTTAATAAAATTGTTGGAATAAATTCAATATTTAAATCCACATTATTTAAGAGATTTAAAACTTCATATTGACGGTTTCATATCATATGCGTCCGCGTGTGTATGTTTGTTTGGGATTATTTTTTAAATAATTTACGATATGTGTTTTTCAATTTATGAGAAACTTGTGATAACCACTATTTTTAAAACCACACATATATTTTGTACATCTCTTTAAAACCAAATTGATTGATAACCTCCTTGGTACTACAACTGTACTAATTTGTTTAGTCTCTAATACTATGTACATGCATTTTATCACCGAATCAGATACCTGTTTGAAAAAGAAATTACTACATTTTTGTAAAAAGTTATCTCTACATCCAAGTTTATTTAATTTACTTAGGTAAATCTTGGGTTTAGTGAAGAGTAATTTCAAAGGGAAATACACAGAGTTGTATTTCGTATCTTCACTTCTGTGAAAGGAATTAATCACGTTTGTACTCTTCAGTGAAACCAAATTAACTCAATTTTAATGAAACTCCTAGTGGTTCATGTTTAAGCTTTCCACTTTTTTTATTTTTGTTTGAATATGATCCTCGTAGTATCTAGTAATTGATAAATATAGTTTTTAATTATAATGGAGAAAGGTAATTAATTGGTCTTCGTACAGTAATTTCTATTTAGTCGTAAATTAGAACATTTATTAGGCTGTAAATATTTGTCTCTCCAAATTAAAATCAATGAAAGTTTTTGACGTTTCGTTTTGTAACCAACTCTGGAGGTGCTCTTAGGTTGTTAATGTTTTAATAAAAATAATAAATCTCGAAACTTATTTTTGAAAACAAAGAAACTAGTACATTTGGTTTAGAAAACTATTCAAACAACCTATTATGAAAACGATTAATCTTGTTTAGATTAAATCAAAGGTTCGTGTTTTTGTTCAAGTCTTGTGAGGCAATTAGTTTTAAAAAAAATGGATATAAAACTTTACATCAAAATCATTAAATAGTTGCAAATTATACAAAATCTCATATCAAAGGTCATAGGAGCTATTTTCAATTAACGTTGTTTTATCTGTTATTTCCATTATTACATGAATTAAAGAAGAATTATCTGATTTACAAAAACTAACACAACATTATCGATAATTTAATTAAAAGGTTAACAGTGTTGAATGAATACATAACTTGAATTTTTAAGTAACAACATGTAACGATTAAAGCAAATAATAAATTATACTTTATTAAAAAAAACATATAAGAAACAGATTTAATAAATTTAACTTAAATTTATTAGATATGTAATTTTACAATTTAAGAAAAGTGTGAATAATACGAAAGTCAGAACTCTAGAATACTATTTACAAATTGTTTATAGAAAAATGATAGGAAAATATAAGTTCATACAGAGGAGTAGCTTATTCCTCATTTACTGATTGAAGGAGGGGATGTACTCCGTATTCCCTCTAAAACACTACATCAGTTGGAGAACCAATTCACTCTTGTATTAAGACATATAATATGTATTTGGGTTTCATTTCTCGTCGTCCTATTAGCAGTTTGCAACTAAATCCCCTTTCATGTTCTAACGTAATGTTTGGGGATAACAGTTCCTGCCAATTAACTTACTAAATGATATTATTACTAATCTAACCATAACTTGCAACCACGAAATTATTAACTTGACTCTCTTTACGGAACATTTAGGTCTTTATTTTTCTGATTTCATAGAAAAAGCCGCAATAAATGGAGCACGTTTCTACATTCATAACAAAAACATAATATCTTGAGCATGAGACAAAATATAATTTATTTCACTTATATTCTATAGATACTGATCAGATCAGATTTTATTTCACGCCTCATTCATAAATTACTAATACAACATACAATATCCCGAAATTGTATTATTTTCACAGATTCAATCTATTATTTATTGATAGAATTAAAATGTCTTTTGTACCAAATAATAACTCCTATTATGCCAAATTTAAAATAAATAATGTTATATTGGTTGTGCTAGAGTTATTGGATTATAAACAATAGAAAATAGAAAGGTAATATATTTTATATATTAAGGTATTAAGCCTAATAAATGTATCCACAAAGATGGTTTTAACAATAGTTTTCGTCTATACACCAACTACAATTTATTTGGATGGAAGAACGTTAAGCACAATTTATCCACTCGTTATAAGTAGTTCATGTATATAGAATCAATGTACAGGTCTAAAAACTCATTTCGTGTATTGTATTTTAAGCTTTTATTTAAGTTTTTGCTTCTAACGTCTAATATAAACTTTCTCTCAACGGTTAAATTCAATTTCCCCAACTCGCTTATAAATTAATTTTACTTCTAACTCAATAGATTGTTAATAGATATAGAGATTATTAGAAGTCGGAAAGAGTTGAAAGAAGTCCAAGAATTGTGGTATTACTTAGATGTACAGTACAATTAGTTTCACAATAAATCCTTGGTTCAATACAATAACAGAGTATAATTTTCAATTATTATTCTCTCGTTTATTACCAAACTAATGTAACTTATTGAAGGAACATTATAATAGGTATCTCAGATATCTTGGTGAAAATGTATATTATAGTGTATACAGTTGAAAATACAGGAATTAAATATATCTAAATAATGTATGTCTGTTTTAATAATAAATAAGGATCCATTACATTTCCTGTGGGGGAAAAAATGCACTTAAAAGGAAGTATTAATTTTATATACAATAAAGTATTTTGTAATTAGATATAACAGTCCTATGTTCAAATAATAGGAAATCCTTTTAAAATTGAAATTATTGTCTAAGGAACATGTTCAATGAAGTTGAAAATGTCGATTAAAATACTTCATATAATAACCGCTGTAATGCATATAGTATTTTTAATTCACGAAATTTTAAAAATGTTAAATTTCTTGGAGTTAAAATTGTATAAAACATATAATATAAACAAAACACTCTAATTGCCTTAATCCTTTTTCAAATTAGAAGGAAATAATATATATATTCATCCAATTATTGATATTAATTTTAGTATTAAACTTTCAATACTAACATTTATTCAAAAAACTAAAATAAAGAGAACCTGAGTTTATTTGAGTTTCAGAAATATACATTATACCCACTTAAATATTATATAAGCTCTTGATAATCAATTTAAAAAACATAAAACTAAATCATACTTTTTCATTAAATATAAGATATTTTTTAATTAAAATATTTTATGATTCAATATATTTAATCGGTTTAATACAATGAAAAGATAGTCGCTTAAAATTTAACAATTAATCTAAAAACGTAATTTCAATTTAGCGTTTTACAACCAACAGTTCTCCTTTCACCAACTGTTATCATTTAATTTGTTATAACTAGAAAATAAAAATCGTTCATAGTTTAAGAATACTTAAAAACAAAAATTAATATAGAATCGACATAGAAAACACAATTTCTTAACCTGTAGGCAAAATATAAAATACACTTTAAATTTGTGGCTCTGTCTAATTCTTATCTTAAGGTACTGTTTTACGTTTTGGTATTGATCTCTCTGCAAAGCGACGTGGCTGCTTAGTTATGTGACATGTTATCTCTGTTATCTAATATGTCACTTACCACCTAAACGTTTACTCCCTTGAGGTGGTATTACTGATATTATTTGTTATGTTTATAAACTATCGATTTATATTGCATGTCTGACAACAATACATAAATGATAAGTATTATGAAATTTAGTCAAGTTATCCTTCTTTATTCCATTTATTTAAGGAGATGATTTGTGTGGTGTGTGCTCATTTGTGTATTATTGTCAGCCCCCAGCTTGATATGTTAAGCTAACTTGCATCATTGATATAATGAGGTGAGATATAATTCAGACTACGATTGTAAGGTATTTAATACATTTAAGTATTATATTTCTAATTAATATGTGTTCGATATAACTATGGCATGGCTAACTAGTACATAATAGTCGTAAATGAATAAGGGATATAAGCAGGGATTTCCGAAAAAAGGTTAAAGTAAAAACGAAAACAATGAAACTAAATGTCAAACATTGTTATTAAAGAAACGATGGGTTTAATACAGTAGAAAAAACTAAAAATTGAGCATCTTAATATATTTCTTATAAGACATAAGTCAGTATAAACGTTGACGTTTGAACTTTTCAGTAGATGTTTGATAGAAATATTTAGACCTTGTTAGTACACAATTTGTTTGTTTGTAGTCACAATTTAAAAAACTTAAGAAATCAATTGGTTACAACTAATTTGTAACAGCTTCAGCTTCCTGGACTGAAGAGACAATGCATCTAGGCGACTAAATAGACTTCAATTGTTGTATACATTTGAATAACGAACAATTGTTAAGGGTTTCTACAATGTTAAAGTTTAAAAAAAATGAAATATTTTAAGATGTATATGTCGACGTGTGAAAACAAACTAACCTTTTATTTGCTTTCACAATCTAAAACAATTCTCTTACGACTAATCTACATAAGAGGAAAGGTTTTTTCCAATGTGTATATGGATTAGAATTGTGAACATAGCTTTTCATAACTAAATTATTGTAAGACAACAAAAATCACATATATTTCTATATTAAATTATTAAATTAATATTTTAAAATAAATTAAATATATACGTATTGAAATTATTAAATTAAAGGATATTACCATTCTGTGTATAATAAGGTCCACACAGTTAAGCTTTTCGTGTTTTTATTTTTCATATGTCAATGCTATGTTACTATTATGCAATTTGTTTATTATATCAGAAATTATAATTGATTCGAAATAACTGGATTCATTATATAAAAACATATCATCATCACATCGTAAATAAGCAACAATATAAGTTTACATTCCATTGTGTTATTAATATTTTGATTTCAGTTCCTGCATAAATATTCAAAATAGTAAGCTTGCCTTTGAGCCATCCTGATATTTGGTGGTATATTTAATTAATGAATTTGAAGATTTCTGTTTTATCGTAATTCTTAACAATGTAACTATTTGTTTCATGTATGATGTACGGTTGGTATTTAAACGGTTTTAGAAAATATGCTAGTAGATCCATCTTGAAAGAATAAAAAAAAAATTAAACACATGTTCAGAATGATGAATATCGATAGGACGAAGGTTATCTTCAGTCACATATAGAAACCAGACAAGCTTGTATTAACTTTAGTCAAACACAATTTGTGGTAAGTTGCGTTTCTTTACCTAACTCCTACTTTTACTTATTATACCTTCCACAATACCCCAATAGTATCTAATAGTTTAGTGTACAGGCTAAAAACATGTAAAAAGAACATTTATTTATCTTCCAATGACATATGACAATATTTACTGACTTTTAGAAGGTGATAAATGTAATTAAATGTAGTAACAAGTGACGATGTATACCCGCTTTTGTCTACAGGGTAAAACTGCTTTGAATTTCATAACATTTGCAGTATTCTTTTGGTTCAGATTTAATTGTATCCTAAGATTTTTTGAATTTTTACACTACCAGAAGTGTTTTTAATATAGTTATTTCAAACCATTTACGACATAAGGTCCCTACAGTTTGGATTATGTAAGAGATTTTTAAAGGTTTGTGTATTCTATGTCTATCGTCTTTTTAAAGAGAGATATACATTTTTTGACTTTAGACTCTCTTGTAACGTGAAAAATTAACTTTTAATATTTTCATAAATTACTACATTTCAGAAAATGTATAACCTTTTAATTGTTACACATTGTATCATATTTAGCTTCCAAAATTTTTTGTCATCTTTGATAGAAAATATGACAGAATTAGTAATTGTTTTAAACGTTCCTTAAAAATTAATTATAACTTTTGTCTGTGTACTTATTTTGATATAATCTGTACATTCATGATTTGGGGAATTTAAGTTGGATTTCGTCACTATGTTTTATATAACATGCTTCAATTATACTTTCAGAATAAAGAACATGTACATTTTTGGTTCTCTAAATTTTATTACTAAGTGTTAATTGACATTCAAATTATACATACAAATAAGATTCTATTTCCTTGTAACTTTTTTACTTTTATAACAAGCATGGATGAATTAATTGACTTTGTTAAATGAATTAGACAGAAGAGTAATTGATCTGAAAGCTATCGCCGACATTTAGGAATTAAATTACATTATGCTAACTGCAATCCATGACTTTTCTGTTGTAAAAAATGTTCGTACGTACATTAAAGTTTGTCACGTAGTCGAAAAAAAAAATTGAAAAATTTATAAAGATCATTGAAGTATAGAGTCTTTAAAGTCTTTAAAAATGTGAAATAAATGGCGAATTTAAAATTTGGCAATAAGTTGTCAAAAACCTTACTACATTAAATTCATAAAAACTTGTATTTTAACGAGTTTCAATAATAATTATGTATGTTTCATCTTCTCATTCATCTTCAGCAGAATGTTTACTTTTCTATATGCAAAATTTATCTATCTACAAAACACTTTAAAGAGTAGTAACTACAACAAACTTATTGTTTTCAGCTTATGGAAGTTTTACATCAGGTATTATTTGAACTGAAAAAGAGTTTTATAAATGTAGCATACATAACAATAACATTGTTCTATGACTATTGAGTAAAAATCACAAATGTTTGAAAGTGTAAATTCAGTTAAATCCAGTTGACCTTCGATTTATCCATGTGAAATCTGGTAGATTTTATGACGAATGTTGACATAATTATCACACACTGAAGTGGAACACAAAGTAAATGTAGAAATCAAATTTTAAATATTAATTTTATATCTTGTATATAGGTATTTTAGTTTTATGAATGTAAAGCTATATTATATCAAATTTGATCTTTTAGACCAAAGTAAAATAATACGACTAAAAATTTGAAAATATTGTATATCAAATACTAGATTAAAACTAGTATCTTATCATATGGGAGAAATTTGTTTGTTTAAAATTACGTTATCTAAGATTTATCAGAATAAATGAAAATGTTGCATTCCGAGTTACTAAATGATGTTGATGAAATAATTATTTAGACGTCAGTTTCCTGTAGCCACATTTATTTTATTTTATTGCCTTAAATTAGTTTCTTAAAAATATAAAGCTAATAAACATTTCACTTATCCTCCCATTTTTCTGTAACCATAAATTTATTTACGAATTAATTGCATACTTTGTACCGTGGAAAGAGAATTTGTTTAAAAAAAAATATGGAATGGTTTTGGGTCTTTCATTGTTATAAGATATTGATTTGCTCTAATATAAAATTGCTACAAGGTTTTTGAATTATTTTCTATAGATTTTAATTAAGGAGTTAAATTGAAAAGCTGAATATACAGTAAAACAAGTTAATCGATTTTTAGGAGTAAAAGCAATATGGACTTTCAAAATAATTTTAAAATAACTAAACTCATTTTATTTAAAGTGTTGCTTGTTTTCATAGTCCCTACTACCATCTAATAAAGTCATGTCTCCACCCACAAAACATTTAAACGATTTTAATATTTTATATATGTTTACAAATATTTTTCACATGAAAAGATATTAAAATTGAATTACTTATTTCTAATAATGTATAGAATGTAATATATAGTGATTTGTTACTACATTAATACAAATCAGTAAACATGAAAGTCATATTCTTAGTAAATATTTTTACTTTTAATTTCAAACTCATAAATTTAAATATATATAAATTTAATTTATATATATATTTAATCAATGTAAATATTTCAGTTATCATTTTAATTTTTATAACAGCATGTTTTATAACATTTTTATTTACCTATATACATTTATTTTAATGAATATTTTTCGCTATTATAAATATATTTTGTGCGTTTTTAATTTAATAATTTAAAAAAACTTCTAAAACCAATACTTTATGATTGATAGAACGGAAAGGAGAAAGATATTTCCTATAAATTTTCCCATTATAAGATTTATGTATGGAATATGCACTGCATTATAACGAAAGGGATTTTTTAAGACTTTATAAATTAGAAAATAGAATTTGTAAGAAAAATATTTTTGTGAAAATGTAAGGTGACAAAATTTACTTAAATTCATAAAGCAATTTCATAAAATTACTTTTGTTGTATTGGAAACTATCAAACGTTTTCTGTTAAAAACTTTACGTTTAGAACTAATTAAAGTATAGATAAAAATAAATACCCCTAACAAAATACCTTATAATAATCCTTTCCATAAACTTAAGGTATATTTAATTAAAGATATACCATAACACTAGAGCAGAACTTTTAAGTTCTCATTCTGAGAATTGAACATTTCACACTTCAAATTATAAACATAAGTTGTTCACTCTACTATTCGTGATTTAACAATCATATATTAGACAAAGGAATGACTCTAGGGAAATAAAATGAAGAGGGTTTTGTAATGTTTAAGAGCTGCTTTTTTAACATAAGAAATTTCGCTTCCAAGTTTAGATTATAACCTCTATATATAGACAAATATTTATCACATTGTGTTAATGTAAGTTTTGCAATAAAATATGGTTTCTATGGATCAATTATCGTTATTTTACATCCTTCCTAATTTAAAGTGTATTTACAGTAAATTATAAAGCATTGTTTGTCGATGAAATACGAGGTTCGATATTAATAGTCAACCAATTATTTTATCCAATCAAAACTAAAAAAAATAATTAGGTGAAGATAATTATAATGTGTTTCAATCAAATATTGCGAATTGAAATTACAAAAAAAGCAGTTATTATTTATCTTCTATATCCTAATTTCTAACCTTTAATAGTTGTATTTGTTATCCTATTATATTTCTATTATAGAAAATACTTTATATACAAAACATCTGACCAAAAACAAGAAAGAAATCAGTTTACTTTCATTAAGAAGACAATAATTTTGTAGCAGTGTAATGTAATGCTATAACTTAAATTGATTTCATATCTTTCTTCACTCTTTACTTTATTAATCATTGTTAAAAATTACTGTAATTAAAATAATTTCAAGTTGTAACAGTTAATGTTTGGGAAAGTTATTTCAATTCTGATTACTATATTTCAATACAGTGACTGTAGCTATTGGAAAAAAATTGGAAACAATTAATTAAAACAACAAGAAAACGTAGTATGATCAGTTCGAACCTAACTCTTTGTATCTGTCTAAAACAGCAACCATGATGTTAAGTATTGACTTCAAAGGATTTAAATTTACTTGTAATGTTATAAAATGAAAAACATGTTTACATGTGAATAACTGTATATATAGAAAGAGAAAATGTTTATTATTAATATTATTGTAGTTTGAAAAATCCGTAAAAGTATTCAAATCCAATTCTTTAATCCAATTCTATTGTAGTTATTTTATAAATAATAAATCATTTGTTTTACAGGTGTTAGGAATTAAGATAGATTTAGTTAGAAGATAGATAAATTAAAACAATATTAAAGTCAGAATGGAGACCAACTGCTGCGAAAGACAAAATTGGAACAATAATTATGATGAAATGCTTACCTTGTAAAGCAGTCAACGTTACAAATGAGCTCTTGGATAAATGAAGACGGGGTCTTTGGATCACAGGAGGAATCGCTGCTCGAGGCATGTTCGGAAGATAGCCATACTTGGCGAGTAAGAGTAGAGAATGCCCGATAGGTCGGGAGAACAACGTTGGAAGAACTTTGCAATAAAGGTGAGCAAATAAATGTGTATTGGAAAACTTGTAATGGTTTATTACCTAAATTAAACTGTAGAGTCATAACAGTTGGAACCATTCTCGATTAATAGTAATACTAAGAATACTGTAGTATTGTAATAAGATATGATATATAGTCGTTCTTATTATTAATTGTCAATAAAGATTAATTGAGTACTGAACCACTGATTTGAGTAGATTGAAAATAAAGAACCCAGGCAGTAAAAGATTATCACAATGGAGAATAAATTGTGGACATCTGCATCCAAGTTTGTTATATACTAATAAGAAACAACTGTATATATATATATATTATATATGTTATTATAGATTACATAGATTTTCACTACTCTAAGTATACGAAATCGTAAATTCAATATTCAGAACAAGAGTAATTGTGTAAAGTTCAATCATATCTTCACCATCCTCATTAAAAACTGTAATACTCTCAGGAACTTGTAATATACTGAGTAATTGCTTGGTAATCCAGAAAAAAACCTAGCTGGATCTACTGTACACATATTTGCAGGTAGTCTTCGACTTAATCCCTTTTTACATCTTTATTATCAGGTGTCTCCTGTTCTTTTCTATCCGTGGATCTGTTATAGAGTATTTAATTGCAAGGACTTTTTATGATATACTCTGTTTTTATAAGGTGATGATGACCGAGAGTTTCTTTGTCATTCAACAATAAGGGGAAAATTAAATTAAAAGATTTAATATAATACAAGAAACATTATATTTAAATAAAATAAAAACTACGTTATTGTTTCTTTTTGTTATTATTTAAGTATGTACAAATGATACAATTTGTTTAAATTTCTGCACAGTATGTTAATTTTAAAGTAGTAAAATTCCAAAAATAAATATGAATAAAAATGGGTCCCGTTTCTACAGTAACTATTAATATATGTTATGTAATGTTATGATATTTAATATTTTGTTGTTCTTATTTGTGCAGTTATTTGTGTATTCCTTTACATGTGCAATGTCGTGTATTTGAAAGATTATCGAACAAATACACGAATATAGAAAATAATTACAGTAATTACGGAACTGCAAAAAGAAATGATGAAGAAATATATAATCATTCCTACTTTTATTAGGAACATACAATCCAGTTTACTTGAGTGTGCGTAACATATATAATTCCATTAGTCGAGTGAACTTGGCAATTTCGAAAAGTACTTTCCTGTCCCAAGACCTGAGTGATTTTACTGTACCTTCAATTCATGTTCTATAAAATATTTGTATTGAAAGTTACGTTACAGTTCCCGGTAAACCAATGATACATGACATATATCGTTACCAAGATGGATGGAGTTGGTTTACGTAAAATAACTTTCTAAAAGAAAATTTCTTACCTAGGTGAATATGTTTTATTCAATTTTGGAAAACATAATTCTTTATAATAAACATATTAGTTCTCAAATATTTGAATTATTCCTAAAAATACTCCGTTGTGTATTTCAAAAATCATTCCTTGAGTAATTTTAAATGTTTGAAGTTATTACAAACATTAATGTTAGTGTTAAATATATATTTCTTTTTTATTTGACTGCATTTTCTGTGTATATATGAGATATAATTAATACATGATATGTAAAGTCTGAAATAAAAAAAATTACGAGAAATATATTTTTTGTGGAACATTCAGTTCACTATCACAGTTTATGTTTACTATTAATGTAAATATATATATATATATATATATATATATATATAATGTTCAGTATATAATTCAAAATTTTAAATTCATCGAAAACATAATAATTTTATTATAAAATTATAAATTGAAGAATGAATGTTTAGAGGGGGAGATATTGGAAAATATTTTTTTTATTCAGGATGTATATTTAAATGTAAATAAATACAATTGATGTGCTATAAATTAAAGTCCTTAGTCGTTAGCATAGAACATAAAAAAATGAATAGATTTAATTAATTTTATTTATCGCTTATACTTTTTTAACCAGCTAGTATTATTAATTAAATAATATTTCAATTGAAAAATATACGACCTTGAATGACAATCGAACCCAGGACCTATGGCTCTATACTCCAATACTCTACCAACTGAGTTATCCTTAGTTGTTTCCCAGAATAGTGGGTCTAAATTGTCTTTGCTTTTTGCAACAATTTTCGAGGTATCACATTAATTACCTCGTTACAAACGTTAATGAAATTATTAATTTACTCAACTTGAAGCCCTTACGTATGTTTTTCTTAATTTTAATTAACTGATTTTAACCTTCTAAAAATATAGCACATTTTAAATGCTATATATTCTAGAAAAAAAGTATTAGCCGACATTTATTATTTTACATGTATTATATTTTGTTATAAAATTGTACATTATACATATTTTATTTAATAATATTGATAAGCATGTCAAAATTCTTTAATTTTATTTTTCTCCAAAGAAAATATAGTTTTTTGATTCCTCTCAATGTACAATTTTATCCACTCATTTTCAGACTTTAAAAGATTTTTTTCTTCTACCTTGTTTGTCCTCAGCTAGCCTAAATGGGTATATCTTTTAAAATAATGCTACAATGAAGTTTAGAATAGTAAAATATTTCCAAAAAATGATAATTCGTTTATTATGTAAAGTGTAATATTATAATGAATTGTGGATTAGTTATGCAAATCTATGAAAACTGTATGGAAATATTGTTCAGACGCAATAGATGGTTTTGAAACAGGATTTATTTTAATGTATAAGGATTTATTGTACAGAACAAATTGTGGTTACATTGTAGACTATTTAGTATGGATGTCTTAAATGACAATAGTCAAATCAAATATAACTCTTTTAATCTATCATAATTATTAATTATACGTATATATATATATATATACACTGTGAGTCAAAAGTATGGATACACCCTGTTAAATTTTAAATGGATAAAGGTAGGAAAATGAAAGTCAGGACACCTTTCTAGGAAATAAAAGTGAACGTTTTAGTCACTATTATAACTTTGCCCATTTCCCCAAAATGGTATTTGGGGGGGGGGGGGGCAGCTCAAAATTTGTAAATGCAAAGACCCATTAAGTGACACCTCATTTTAAAGTCCTTAATTAAAGAAGAAGAACAGTGGAAACCAGAGCTTTCTATCTCAAACCCAGTACAAGAAACCCAGAAAAGTGGTTGTCTGTTGGGGTTATTTACCACCTGAACGTGGATGTTCATATTTTGCCTCAATGAAGTTTTACTTAATTTCAATGAGCTGCCATTTTGTACTGGGTTGAGATAGAAAGCTCTGGTTTCTACTGTTCTTTTTCTTTAATCAAGGACTTTAAAATGAGGTGTCACTTAATGGGTCTTTACATTTAAAAATTTTGAGCTGCCTCCCAAAAATTCTATTTTGGGGAAATGGGCAAAGTTGTAATAGTGACTAAAAAGTTCACTTTTTCCTAGGAAGGTGTTTCGAGTTTCATTTTTCTATCTTTATCCATTTAAAATTTAACAGGGTGTATCCATACTTTTGACTCACACTATAATACTTATATTACGAAAAAATATATTTTGGTGCGCGGTTTAGGAAGGAGTTCATAAATTAATATTGAAAATACCGATGTAACTGGTAAGGATTTTATTAATCGCATCAATTATTTCTGATTTTTTGTATTTTGTAAATCAGCAATGCAAGAGAAAATTTTTATAACCTCTTTTAGGCTCTAATGTATTAGGTTTTCTTTTCTTTTTTTGCGTTAAACCTTATTTCCTACCCAAATTCATTTTCATATCTTTACAAGAGGCTAGTCTAGCTATAATACGAATTCATTAACGCATACATACTGTACAGTAAAGAAAAATATCACTCTTCTCAATTGTTCTTGTTAATGTAAACATGGATGTTCACTCATTAAAAATGGCTGCTTGCTCTTTGGTGAGTCAATCCAGTTTAATATCCACGTTTAAGTATAGGATATTTGTAATTATCCAACAATATTTCACATTTTGTATATCAATATAAAATTCCATAGAGACTCTCTAGTTACATATGACGGCAATTTTTTTCGTTTTAAAAGACGACATAATACAAAATACTATTTTTATTGATCTGTCGCTTTTAAAAGAATGCATTTTTTTCCTGTATATACACATACATGATTAATTATTAATTAATATTTACGCGCTGTTTTATTCTTCTGAAATCATTAAATATTATGTTTGTACGCCTTTAATCAAAATGTGATACCGAACGACGTAATCTACTTAAACGACATTAGTTAAAATTATGATAATTTCGTCGTTGTAAAGTATAATATATCTTGATGTATGTACTATTTTCACTTCTAAACAAAACTCAATAGTAGATCTTATGAAGGAACAAAGTGATTGGGACAGGGCCAGTCCTGCTTTGAAAACCAATTTACTAATTTTTAAAATTTTACTTATACAGTAACTACTTTTTTTAATATGTATTAGTTTAAGTAATTTAAGTTAAAAGCTGATAATATTTACAGGACAAAAGTCACTGATATTAGCAAATAGATATTAAAACGTACTGTACTCGTAATATTGATTATTTATAACATTATAAATGTAAGACCAAACTTTTATGTAGGAAATATTTATTAAACCAAACATTGCCATTTCGATTAGTGTAAATTTAGAGAGTGTTATTTTTATTCCAGTTAAAGCTTTCATATTTTTACAAGAGATATTTTTTATCATTGGAATATTTTGTTCAATACTGAACTTTTTCAAATTGAAATAATCTGTTGTTATAACTAAATTTCCATGTTTATAACTTAACTCCTAAGGTATCCTAAAAATTTCTATATTTCCTGACAGTATCATTCTGTAGGACGCGTATTATCGTGATATCTAGCCACTTATAGGAACCATGTAAATTATTAATTTATGCTAATATTATTAAACTTCAATATTCATATGTAATAAGATCTGCAAGAAAAAATTTAATAAAATGTGAATTAAATCAATTTCGTATTTAGAGTAGAAATGTACCACAAATTATGCGTTGTAGAATATTCTTAAGGTGAAAGCTTGTTGAGAAATATATCCCTCAGGTACAACAGGTTTTTTTAAATCTGAATTATTTCACTCAAATTCATTTACTATTGACTATGATAGTACTTTTATATGATATGATATGGAGAAAAGAATTTTAAATTCGTTGCTACGGACTCCAGTGTCTAAGCTATTTAGTAAATATATTAGGTATAAAATTTAAAAAAATCAGTTAACTCAGATTGTGTAATAAATACAAATTGACTGGTTTTTGTTCGTTTTCATTTTTTTCTGAAATTGGTAAATTTATATACAATAAAACTTACAAAGCGAAAAAAGCAAAATGTTTATAAATTGGTTTTGTAACAGATTTGACTAATATTAAAGTAACTATGTACGAATGTATTGATTCTTGGCTTTAATTTATTTGAAATACAAATTTGTTAATGCAAATATTATTAGTAGATCGTTTGGCATGAAATTACGAATAGAAAAATATGAGAAAATTGTATCTCAGTGGATAGAGATGAATGAAAAATGTAGGGCAATGAATAGATCTGGAACAAAGTGAACACAATTTGAAATGAATGATATGTAGACATATTCCCTTTGGAAATATCGAGGGTTCATAACAGGATCAACCCCTTTTTTCATATTGTCCATGGCTAGGTCCCTATTTTTCTAACAGGATTGTCTTGATCAACTGTTATTTACGCCCGACATTAACACTAATAGTGAGGTAATGGATTTTCTGTTTCATAATATGTTTTTTTATCCACGTTTTTACCCAGTGATATCTGCTAAATTTTTCTCCTTTAAACCACATAAAAATAACTTTGTGGACTGGAACGAAAACATATTGAGGTCAACCTCCCTGGAAATTCATTCAACACAGCATGTTGATTAACCCAGGTATTAGAATTTTCGAGTATTCAGTAGGACTACATATTACAAAAAAACAAAAAAACCAGCATTGTCAGGTTTAAGCTTGTGTTTATATTTTATATATTTTTAACGTTATGTTGTACGATTTATGCAAACTTTATATTAGTACGATACGTGTATGTACATTTAAATATTTTTAGGGAGAATCCAAATGGAAAACATGATGTCAATATTAAATTAACTGCTATAATAAATAAATTATTTTTTTACACTTTACATGGAAAATTTATTACAAATTGTATGCAAGATAAACAAAAATAGTTTATAAGAAATGAAGCTTTGGTGGATTATCAGTTAAATTACATTTTAATAGAATTTGTCAAAAAAGTACTTATATGTTTGTTTTAAAATAAATCCAGTAGATTTAAATGAATAGCATATGCACGTAATTTGACGTTGTTTTAATCTAGTTTAGGTATAAATTAGTTTCTTGGTTTAATTTTAAATTTCATGGCGTATATTGCTTTTAGTGATACTATTTCTTTGAACGTTCCTAAAATGACATTTAAACCCTATCTTAAGGTCAAGGTAGATTATTAAAAGAAATACGGAAATGAATGCCAAAAACTGTTAATTACTTGGGGATAAAAGAGATGTGATCGTTTTGACTATTGTTTCTATTTGGAATTGAAGCAGGGAGGGAAGTAATAATTACAGAATCCTCACAATGGATTGTTTGTTGCTTTTACTGCCAGGTTTTACACAGCCATATTTTAATTTAGAGATAAAAGTTTCTTTTATAATTGCTATCAACATTACTAATTAGGACGGTTTGGATTTATCTTAAATTAAATATTGACTATTCTAAATAATACAAGAATAAAAATAAAAATATTGTTCTCTCAATGTTAAAGACCCACTCACGTCATTTCTTACTAGCCTCTACAAACCTTTCTGTTAACATTTTTATCTTGGACATTGTTAGGGTGTAGGGTATATTGCTACTTATAATTAAAGAGATTTAGATTGAGAATCCAAGAATAATAACAATTATTCTGACAGACTTCGGAAAGATAAGTAATTGCTTGCCTTGCATGCCTCACAAGACGTCATTAAGTGTCAAGGATATAATTATAAGCTATGGAAGGAGAGAGCTATGGGTCAGTGGATCACGAAAGGCCTGCTGATAAAGGAGGTACTGCTGATAGCCAGACGTAGTTGGTGAGAAAGATTCTCCCCAAAGAGCATGAACGAGTGCCTGAAGGAATAAGCGTCACGATAGAAGGGTGAGCAACATTCTGTCTATTCACTAATTTGCAATTAAATGAAAACATTGTTATTGTCAAAGTAAAGCCAAGTCTAGAAGTTACGATAATTGAAGTTATTCTGGGATAATGAAAAAAATAATTGATTAGTGACTAATAGAGAATAACAAAGATCTTTTTGTATAAATTATAAGATAAAATATTTTATTTGTTTTGAGTAAAGAGTGTATTCTTTATAATAATAAAGACAAGTTGATTTAAACTGATTAAATGAGCGTTTGTATTTTGAAGAACCCAGGCCAAAATACAGGGTTAGAAAGTCCTAATCCTAACAAAAATGAATCAGTTGTACATTAAGTTCTATAATTGCATCTTTACAATTTTAAATATAGCCTATATAATATTATCTTTGTATATTAGTAACTTGTATTACATTAACTCTTAATAGTTCATAAAGTAATTAAATAATAGAAGGTCAAATGGACATTTAATGCCATCAATTAAGAAAGGAGATGACACTCTCTCAACTTGAGTTAAACACTCCGTCTGGTCAAACAGAGTCTATTCAAACTTCAAGTGTCCATTACTCTCAATAAAATAGAAAGCAGGTGACAACCCATTACTACCCTTCTGTCATTTAAAGTACTTCTGTACTCAACACATTTAATATGAAATTTATAAAACAAATAGCATGCGTATTATTGGTTTATTATTGTAAGTAAGCCACGATCTGTGAAATGTCTTAATTTAAACGTAAGTTAGATAATGGTTTTTATTAATTAGTTAAAAAGTGAAATTTTATATAATTTTTCTAAAATTATTTTTCTAAATAATTATAAAAACTAAAAAAAAAATAGTAATTGCATTACAGTAGATTACATCCCATACAAATGAGCATACAATAAACTTTCTTTTCTTACTAAAAATGAATGTACAAATATTTTCGGTTTACTTCATTAAATAAATGAATCAAAAATAAAGTAAAGGATATTTTAAAGAAGATGTTCCTAAAAATTCCTAAAAAATATTAAATCAATGTTTTGAAAATAACTATAGTAAGGTGAAACAAAAAAACTAAATATAGAAAGTACTCACTGGTTATTTTTCATTAATATACAACTAATAATTTACATTTAGATCTCAGTTTAGTTTTAAAGAGTTGTTTTTTTTCCTCCGTGTAGAAATTACACGTGTTAATTGCATTACTCGTTAGAAGCTGTTACAAGTGTTAAATTGCACACATTGTAAGCCTCTGGTTTGAGTTATTGTAAAACCACAAGCAGATTTAATACGAGGTTTTAATAATTTAAGTTTTATTGAAATCGTATAATATTATTTATATTTATATTACTTGTGTTTTTATACAAATCTATATGAATAAATTTAACATATATATGATATTTTGTTTGTGTGTCAATTAATATAGCATTTGTATATTTCATTTAACATGGTGCTCTCATGGTCGTTATTATAATATAAATCATATAAAAAACACATACGTAATCAGGGAACATAGACATTAGAGAAACATAAATCACTAATAAATTTAATATTTTAATAACTATAAATTATATAGAATTCGTAATTTTATAAATATTTTGTACGTGGTTTAGGATTTAAAATGTTTGTTGAATATTATATTTTCTAAAAAATAACAATAGTAAATTTCAAAAAGGTGAATATTTAAAACCATTTGTTTAAAGTCTATTTTTCTGCTTGACTATCAGCATTTATTGACACCAAGAGAGCAAGGGCTGTAATATCACGACAAATTATTCCCGAAATTGGAGTCATATTACATCTCCAAAACATCTGTTTTGCAATTATAATTATTATTTTTTTATTACCTTACTTTAAAAGATCAATGTATTTAGGCTCTAATTTTTAATGTATATAAAATTTATATTCAAACGTAGTTGAATACAATAAAAAAAAATACAAAAGAATGTAACAAAAAAAATTTAATTACTCCACACTTCAAATATACTGGTGTACACAATAAAATTCAACATGACAGTAATGAAGTCTTTGTTTGCATGGATACTTACGTTTCAATAGAGGTTGTTCGTCCATAGGGAATATCCATGTCATTGAGATACAATCCACGTTATAATGATGTTTATTTGATGTTGCTATATTTCAACATTTCTTCATTCACATATCCATTTTCATTAAATATCCACGATATTGTTTTCTGTTTGAACAACAACACAAAATCCTTGGTAGACTTTGTTGTTCTGTAGTTTAGAACACAAATTGATAACAGTATTATTTGGCTTCATTAAGTAAATATAAGTCTGCATAGATAAAATTATCAAAACACTGGAAATGACTGAAGGATAGAAAGAAATGAAATGGCGATATATATATATATTGTTTGGTGATTTTTTAATTAAAATTAATTCACCGAAATTAGCAACATTTACGGAAACTTCAATCATTGAATGAAATAAAACATTGTGTTGTAAAGCTGAAAGATAGGTACGTTTACAGAATGCATTGAAATATAATTTTAAATGTAGAAAACACCGACTTTATAATATACTTTCACTTTTACAGTATACTTTCCTTTTGAATATTTCATGAAACTAAAAATTATTATATTTTGTGATCGGAGGTACTTTTTTAGATATTAAGGTAGGAAGTTTAACAAGTCCAGATACATTGACTGAACATCCCCCTTGTGGTTGCTAATAGCACCCCAGAGTTGAAGTGTGATGATAATGTTGATTGTTCGACACATCAACCAATACTTGTACAGAATAGATAATCGTGGTTCTTAATATTCTCTTTAGTAGCCCCAAGATCCAGTCACATGTGTACTTGGTATGTCCCACCAGCATGAATGATAACACTATCTTGTGGGTTTTCTTACTAAACATTCTCCTCGTCATGTAGCTAAATAAAATATTAGTTTTGTTCTGAACCACACAGATGTCAGTATGGATGTTCGTTGTATGTGCTGTTGCGTTCCAAGTAGTGGTGAAAAAGACTTACAATGTGGTTTGATCCATTTTTGTAGCTTACACTTTTTGATATAAAAAAAATAACTTGTTTATTAATAGACACGTACATCACTCTGAAAATTCCAATCTTGAAGGGAATAATAAAATAAACTGATCCAGGTTGAAGAGGATTCCTGGGAATATACGTTTGGTGTGTTATATGATGCTGTAAAGTGCACTTTTCTCAGTTACTTTAGAATCTGACAAACAATTAAAAATTATATTACTGATAATTTAAAAAAAGACCTCTTCAGGAATTTTCTCTCTGAAAAAAACTTAAAGACGTTATTAATTTCGGTGCTTCTGAAAACTGAAGATAAAGACTTAGTTATTGAGAAATCATCTTGTTTTTTATTTGACAAGTGGAGTATTTATTATGGAAAATAGTGTTTTCCTTTGAGAATAACACCAAAACTATTTATATTAATATTTTAAAGTTTATACATATTAATATTTAATTATAATCAACCAATGGTACAAAAGCACTTTCAAAAGTATTCATGTCAAAATACAGTAATTATGATTAGGTTACGTTAGTTATGAGGTTCTGGTATTATCTAATGACAAATTTGAAAAAGTAAAAAAAAATTAATACCAATAGAGCAGTTATATATATCGAGGGAGGGAGAGAGATAGAGAGAGGACTGAATATATAATTATAACAATCGGATGTTTAATTATATTTAGCCATGTTTATAATTTGAACCCCCTTACTTAAGGCAGAAGTCGAAATACGGAAAAAAGTGTATTTAAATAAATGTTTTGAAATTTATATATTCATCTTTAGGTGAAACCTTATATACAACTATTGATATTATAGTGACTTCGTTGTGTCCTTAGCTTATGGCTACTTATATATATATATATATATATATATATATATATATATATATATATATATATTGCATCATCAGAAGTGTAAAAATGTTAAATTGTTCACATCACGACATATAACAAAAAACACACAGCACAGAGGTAATGCATAACATATTCATTATTTTTCTAAATTTTGAAGGAATAAGGGTAAAAAGTAATTTTTTTGTATTCTCTGAGAAAATATTTAAACATTTTGTTTTACTAGTTTGAAATTTAATAAAAACTATTCGAAAAAATGTACAGGTGTAATACTTCTTAAAAAGAAACTTTTAAAAATCTGGTGTTTTTTAGTGCTCACATAATCTAAAAAAAAAAAGCAGATCATTATTTCATTTAAGGGTTAGGATTTTAGTGCTATGCTTAAAGCTGCGTAGTTTTTCAACCAGTGCATTTAACACTCTGGTTTAACAGTATATACAAATCATATTTTCTTGCCACTAATGAGCAATTTGAAACACTTACGGCGTGATTTTTTTTTTTTACGCGTAATAAATCTGTAAGTTCAAAATAAAAGAAACGAATACTGAAAGTAGAAGTTTTCCTCATAGACGCTTTTCATCAGGACACATATGTTTTAAATCAGCTGTTTTAATTGATATTTACGTTACATGTGTTCTCGTGCTCATTAACATACAAATTAAAAGGATTTGCTCCATTTAAAAAACAATATTAATTCTATCAAACAATTAGAAGTTAAAGTATAAAATGTAATAATCCAACATTAACAATGAATAATTGTTATTAAAAACTTCTGGTTGTTTTAGAAAATTAAACAGAACTTGTTTTTATTTTTGCATCAATAACACTGAACCTCTCGAGCTACAGAATAAAAATTAAAATATACAACTTTACGTTAAATAAACACATATTTAGTAATGTGATTGACCTTTAAAATAATTCAAATTGTAACTTACAGCAGTTTTTATTTGTACAAAAGAAAATCTTTTGTAATTTTTGGTGAAAAGTTACACAACAATACTACAAAGTAACTCAATATTTCATGATTTGTAGGATTTAATTTCTTTATTTTATCTTCTAACAAATTTTGAAAACACTACCAAAGTTTGTAATAAATTTACAGATACACTCTGTATAATTCGTTTTGATAATAAGATTGCTTGGAAAAATATAGATGTGATTAGTTTGTTTTTTAATTGATAACAGCAGAGTGACAAGAGTTAGGTTACAGATAAGGATCTATTTAAAATACGTTTTGGTCTGCAGATACGTCTTCCTCTATCCCAAGTATATCTTTTGTAGTCGTAAATTAAAGTTTTTAAATGTAAACACATAATTCATAATTACAAACAAAATTATACTTTATTTTTATGCGTTACGTAAATATACAAGGCTACATCAGATAATGATTTTCAACAGTTGTTAATTCAAACTTTATAATCAGATAACTGATGAATTGAAATCATACTAAAATACTTAATTATACCATTTTCTTAGAAATTTGCTAAATAATATTTTCTTTGTGTAATGGAACCTTGATCCAAACAGAAAACAATATTACTTTAACTTCCCACTGAGCTTATTCAATTTAATAAATCCTTTCAGCAGGATTTATTATTACAAAGTTGCGATGATAAACTTAGTTTTGATTATATTGCAGGTACGAAGATGATGTATTTTTAATCAACACAGGAGAGACATTGCCTCTGAACGCTTGCATATTTATGACAACTGTGAAAGGTATGATCAATTTAAAATGTGCTTTTCTAAAAGTTTCGAAATAAATATTTTAGGTTTATATTTTAAATATTTAAATCACAACCACAAAAGTCTTATGTAAAAAATGATTTTTTAAACGAAAATATATTTTCATTACATAAATATTTATTCTCCTTAATTTATCTTTTATCATATTTATTCAGAAGTAATTAAGAAGTTTCCATACGTTTCTAATATCCTGTAAATATCACGCTACAATTTAAATAAAGATATTTAAATATTATAAACGTTTTACTACGACACAGGTTATGAAAGTTGCTGTATTTATTCCTTGATCATTATTTACATTAGTAGGCCTACATGATAAGAGAGTGTTTTATTATAGTAATAATTATCTGAAGACACTTGAGTGTTAATACAAATATTTTCAATTACTGGGTAATTTGTGTAGTTATTCATAATTTAAAATAGAATAGCAATGTACAATATTAAACTTAATATAATTATTGATGTGCAATTAGTTAGGGGCCAAAGTTGGGCTTAGTTAAAAAGTCATCAAATGTCTAGCGTCTTGAACTTTGTATGTCCGATTGCAGTTGAAAGAATTAGATTATACTGTGCTCAGTTCATATACACTTTCCAAATAAATAAAACAAGGAAGAAATGTCATTGAAAATAAATCACAATAAAGTTTCAGCATTTATTGTTAAAATAATTTAAACTTATGAGCAACATCTGTAAACATTGTCAAATAAAAGAGGATAGAATGAAAACGTTATTATATTTTGCAATGTGATTTAAAAGTATTAAAGTAATAAATTCCAATTTTCTTCCTCTATGAGAAGATAAGTTTATACTTTACTTTGACAAATGAAATAATAGTATCACAATTGTTTTTAATAAAAGATATAAACTGGTAAATATTTTAATCTATAATATGTATTAATGCACACATTTTCCTAAATATATATTGATTTAAGTATATTTCAAATCAATATACATGTACATAAAAGATAAATACAAAAATGTAGTGAAGAAAAGCGTAGAAAGAAATATTAAGAGGCATTAAAAATAAAGAAACATACATAAAAACAGACTAATTAGGAAAAAAAAAAACACCAAAAGAGGGGAAAATGGACGAAACATAATAATAATTGTTGTTTTGACTATTAAAATCCATATTCATTTTATGTAATTTAGTTCGCTGCTCGTTTTTTTATACATAATGAACATTCGTTGTATAATTATATTTATATATATATATATATATATATATATATATATATATATATATATATAAGTTACGTTCTTATTAACGTTTGTTAGGTTTTTAAAAAAAGACTGCTTTTTATTAAAACACCTAATTATTTATTGTACAACAATACTAATATTCACCTAATACTATTTAATAAAATAAACGTTTTTTTAACGATCAAAACTAATATTCATTTAGGTGTGACCGGAGTCGATGCAGGCAAAGAACTATCTTTACAAAGGAGTCTCATCCTTAAAGTTAACTATGCTTACTTAACATAAAATGTTCTAGAAGGTTCTATGCAAAGTGCTTATTATACAATATTTCTTAATGTAACTCCTCCATCCCTAAATAGAACTTCGGGGGTAGGTTGAGGTTCTCTCGAAGTTCGAGGCGCTTTCCTATAATATCTATAGGCCGTGTATAACACCACTATGATCATCATGCTATACAAACCTATAGTCCAAATGTTCAAATCTGAATTTATTTCTATGCTTTTATGTAATTTTGAAATTTTGTTTACAGTTATTATTTCTAAATCCAATTTTTGTAATGTAATTGAGAAATCGGGTTGTTGGTTAATTTCTAACTTTAGATCAGTGGCATCTAATATTTTGGGATGTCCAACTTTTGTATTACTGGAGTACATTAGTCTCTTATTATCATACATTACAATTTCATTATCACTTACATATACTAGATATACACCATATAAAGATATTTCATTAGTTTCACTATTACTAACTAATTTTAATGCTTCTCTCTTAGGAGCTACTACTAAATATTGTCTTATTTCTGGTTAAAGTTTATCACATTATCCTCAATCACTAGGTCAACATATTGACAGTTTGTTGACGTTCCGAGATTTATTATAGAACTTTCACATTCCAGGTCCTGATGTATAATTTAGGAAAATGAGCATATTTGATGTCCATTAATTCTATTACTACAAACATCTTTTAATCCTAACATTACTTCCTGTGAATTTGTCTTATGAACTAGTACATGTTTTACACTAGGGATAATTGTTACAAATTTAGAGTTATATATTGTAGGTACAGGGTTTAACTGATATAATGTATAATTTACAGGTTCTACAATTGGTAGATTAATAAAATAGATTATTTCCTTAGAACTAATTTTGCAATTTACTTCCAAAATATTTTCCATTTCCCAAATATTGTCTACATTAAAGTCAATAGGTATTCTTCTTCCATAATACATTTTAATTTTATTTATTTCTGTTAAAAGTTCCTGTGAGGACACCACACTAGGATGCAGTGTTCCTAATTTACAAAATGTTAAAGAATTCTCTATATCTTGCATTAAATGCAACATGATATTATAAATGACATTCAATTGATTCAATATATTTCTAAATTGCTCTATTTTTATCTGATCGTCAATCTGTTCTCTTACTGCTAACAATTTTTTTTTTGTAATTCATCAAAATTATAATTAATAATACCTATAGTTCTATTGAATTCTTCAATAACATCAACATTAATGGAATATTGGGAGTCTAATTGTTGTAACATTATTTTCTGATTAAATTTTAAATCTTCCATTATATTTTCGTACTTTTCCCCATCATATGAATCTAGATTACCTGTAATAGACTTTACAAATGACCCTAACCCATTAATTTTACTCTAGTTTCTTTAAATAAAATAATTTCCAATTTCTCATTTAATACATCTCTAGTATGATTAATATACTTAATATAATTCATCATATCTCTTAATTTATTACCAGTGTCTGTGATTAAATCTATTTTAATAAACATATCTGCAGTACAACCTTGACATCTATTTTGAAAATAAATTAACACATCTTTATAATATTTTTCAACATTATTTATCTGACTCTTAAAGTTTTCCAATTCAAATTTATGGACAAAGGTGTGGTAGGAAGTTTTTAGTTTGGCAGGACCAAACTCGTTGTATAATAATAATAACTTAGTTGACTCGTTTTGCAGTTTTCCTCAAAAATTCAGCGCGCTTTGAATTTTCTTGAAGTTCGGACTTGTCTCGGTAAACGGTTGAAACCGACGGTCTAATATTCGCTTAAACCTCCGAAATCACGTTGTCCTAACTGACTGCGCCAGTTATGTTCTTATTAACGTTTGTTAGCTTTTTTAAAAAAAGACTGCTCTTTATTAAAACACCGAATTATTTATTGTACAACAATACTAATATTCACTTAATACTATTTAATACAATAAAATTTTTTTTAACGATCAAAACTAATATTCATTTAGTTGTGACCGGAGTCGATGCAGGCAAAGAACTAACTTTACAAGGAGTCTCATCCTTAAAGTTAACTATGCTTACTTAACATAAAATGTTCTAGAAGGTTCTATGCAAAGTGTTTATTATACAATATTTCTTAATGTAACTTATATATATATATATATATATATATATATATATATTTGTATATTGACACTAATTCACATACATTGCCTTTAACTAACTACAAATAAAAATTTTTTTTAGGCGAAACTATCTTTCTCTATGACATTCTCTAAATTTCACGCTCTCTTTCCCTCTCATTTTTCTCCTAGACTTGTGGATGTATATAACTTTCTTTGTTGACACAGAACGAATTATTTACATCTTTTGGGTTTCAAATCTTACCAAAAGTCCAATATATATTTTCCTTTTTTAAACATAATGAATTCTGGTCTTAAGAGTTTCAAATCTTGTCTCCAATCCAACTACAAGTCTAGAAGACAAACTGAGAGAGAGAGAGAGAGAGAGAGAGAGAGAGAGAGAGAGAGAGAGAGAGAGAGAGAGAGAGAGAGAGAGAGAGATCGTTTTCACGAAAAAATTTCTATACTTGTAGTTAGTTATAGGAAATGTGAATTAGTGTCAATATTTGGTACTTAAGTAAGCAAATGGTAGGCAAATGACAGATTAGAAACAATTAAAATGTGCGCCATGTTTTATTCCAACCCAAATAATTTTGATGACTTTTTAAAACTATCTATAAACCAGGTTTTTTCGGTAACAAGTTTTAAAAATATCTTTTGTATGATTACAATCTGTGAGGTTTGCAAAACTATTAGACTGTAACGAGTGTTAACTACACGATTAACAAAAAACTCATTTATACAACAATATTACAGCAACAACAATTATAATAATTTTCTTTGACAAGTTCTTTCAACCTCAAGTTTAATTCAAACGTCTTTCTACCCACACATTTCTTTGTCGAGCCAAAGTACTCCATTAATAAGCAACTAGTGAGGCTAAAACAGCTGTATTATATTGACTCAAGAAACTTTTAACTCTGAATTTAGTGAATAATAACTTTTGATCTTGAATTCTAGGTCGAGTTATGGGTATTGATCAGCAGAGATTTATTGCTACTTACTCTCATTGGATCCATTATGTTAATATTATAAACAACATTAAAAGAACAAAACAACTGACTTCAAAGAAATAAACTGAAGTTGAATAATAGGGTTGTAACTTCAGCAGTTTAGCTGTTCAGAATTAAGGCTGATTGGAAACCCACACTCTGAACACGCGTCATCCACTTGTACAGTATATTAGAGACTGTAATTAGGTTAAGTTTTAATAATTTTTCGATCGTTACAAAAATCATTAATTTAATGCAAATGTTCTTTCAGACTAATTTTTTGTTGTAAATTTGAATTAGTTTAGATTTCTGAAGATAGGCCTATAGAGTTCGTGTCAACTTACTAAAAACAACAATGGTATTTTAAAATTTTTATTTACGTGCACTTATGTTTATAATTTTGTAGTTCTTGAATTAATAAAGAACTAATGTCAGTCTGTAGTTTTTCAGCAACAACCAGGATAAATATAATAAGGGTAAAAGCCGAAATTGATATAAGGGTAGTTGATGTACTTTAGCTTAACTCTTTTTTAGAGATTTTCAATGTATTAGTGTTTTAGCATATTTATTTAATTACACTTTTTTATTTAATTGTAAGATTAGTTATTTAAAGGGAAAAAATTGAATACAATATTGTATAGGCCTAATCAAATCTGCAGACTTAATAAAACTTTTACGTTATTGATATATGCATTTTTTGTAAGTTATAACACGTTTAATGCCTTAAAAAGAGAGTTAAAGGTATAATAATTTCAAAATTTAATGTTAGTGATATCATTTTATAAAACAGTTTCATTGTATCATGTGTAACTAGTTAAACGTTTATTGCAAAACATGATGGTAGTCTTAAGTGATACATGATTACAGTGATACATGATGCATGATTACAGTTGATTTTGTAATATCTTTTATTTCTACGAGGGACTGTAATATCTTATTGGTGAATGTGGTTATGCGCCAACAAAAAATGTTTGAAAGTGGGTTTTTCTAATATCTATGTATTAAGCGTGTGGCGTATTATTCGTTTTAACAAAAAATATTAGAGATATTTGAGGCACTTTTATTACTACATTAAATTCATTAATGTAGTAATACATTAATCATTTTTTAAAATTTAATGCAAGATTAAATTAAAAAAAATTAATCTTGCGATTTTTGATATTGTTAGAGATATTAAAATAATTTTCTTTCATGTGTCCAAATATTATATAATTGAAATAACATTTCGTTTCCTCATTTATTTTATGCATTAAATAGTCCATTTTTATTACTATCCAAAATTAGAGAAACGAAAAGAAATAGTTTGACGTTGAATTTAAGTTCCAATAACTCAATATTATTTCTCATGTTCTGTCCAGATGCATTGTGAATAGCACACACAAATAGAATATAAAAATGTAAACAAATATCAATGCATTGTGAGAGGGTAATGAAACGGAATAATTGGTTCTTCAAACATTAGTGGAATTTTATCTTAGATCACTCAGCTGCTTAATTACAGACTGTCAGTTTTTTCCAGTAATATATTTATTTTATAAGTATAATTAGTTAGTGGTTATATTTGTTTCGTAAACAAATGTGGCATTTATATTGTATGGATATTGCCGAATTCATTGACAAACAATAGGTTTCATTATACACACTGATTCTTTGTTTATGGAGTTCAGTTAGTGTTAATATTAAACTACCTTTCCTTCCTGTTAAATGTTCTTATGTAAACTTTCGACATTGATTATATATTTATAATATATGTATTTAAACTGAACACGGACTGTAAATATATCCATAATATAAACGATAAGTCAATCGATCCTTGGGACTCTAGCTGTTACCAACCTCAAAGCTGAATAAAAACATCCAATCTCTTTAAAAAAAGTACTGGAAGTCATTACATGCAGTTGACGTTGAGTGCTGATAACTGAATGAAACTATTTTAATAAATAATGTTTAAATGCAACAAACTAAAACCCCATCTTTGAATTAAAGCTATTTATAATTGCAAGTCTCTAATTACGTACTAGTTACGTAGATAGTTTATTTTATAAATGGACCAGAAATGAAACTTAACTATAAAAATTTCGTAAATAGTTAATTAGTTTTCTATTATTTGTTACATATTTTTTATAAATATTTCACTGTTAACTGAAAACAATTGGGAAATTTTTTTTCTCGCCTGTTTTTACCTGCTTTATAAACGAAATGTTTAGATGGGTCTTAAAGCACGATAGTGTCATATTTTCGGTGTACGAACTATGGAGGGATAAAGATGTGGTTTGAGACCGAATTAATACGTTCATATGACATCAAATCATGTATTTATTTTTATTTACAATTAGTGTAATTGAATGACAGGTGTTATAGAAGTATAGAATGATATTGATAATATTTTAACACTAGTACAGAAGTTATTCCAAAATAACTTACTTCTAGTATTTCAGGTAACACACGAGATTTAAAGTAGGTTGTATGTAATTTATGTTAACAATCACTCAAACTATGTAAACGTTCTTACACAAGACAATGTATTACAACTGATGACTTCTCCAATTTTGCAGGTAATATATCACATTGCGACACCTCTCTCGTGTCGCCTGATGAGACGATACATATTGGAAAAAAAAAGTTTTTGTTTCTGCTGAAATTATTTTGTTCCAACTATAATGTAAAACAGAAGAATAGGTTAAATCATTTTCGTCTTAATATTTTTGATTATTGTCCTCAAATATTACTTGCGTTAATGTTTAATCTTAAATAACATAGAGACCTATGCAAATGAATAAACACAAATTTATCTTGAACTGAACTTTATACATTTAGGATTAGGATATATATTTAGTTACAAAAATTAAAAGTCAACTAATCTTTGCGACTACAACTGTTTTAGACTCATTGACTTATCATCATAATCACAAATATAAACCGTAGACATAAGTAAAGTAGTACTTGCGACTACAACTGTTTTAGACGCATTGGCTTATCATCATTATCACAAATATAAACCGTAGACAAAAGTCAATTATTCCTTGGGACTACAACGGTTTTATACGAATTGGCTTATCATCATTATCACAAATATAAACCGTAGACAAAAGTCAATTATTCCTTGGGACTACAACGGTTTTATACGAATTGGCTTATCATCATTATCACAAATATAAACCGTAGACAAAAGTCAATTATTCCTTGGGACTACAACGGTTTTATACGAATTGGCTTATCATCATTATCACAAATATAAACCGTAGACAAAAGTCAATTAATCCTTGCGACTACAACTGTTTTAGACGAATTGACTTTTCATCATAATCACAAATATAAACCGTAGACATAAGTCAAGTAGTCCTTGCGACTACAACTGTTTTAGACGCATTGACTTATCATCATAGTCACAAATATAAACTGTAGACATAAGTCAAGTAGTCCTTGCGACCACAACTGTTTTAGACGCATTGACTTATCATCATAGTCACAATTATAAACGGTAGACATAAGTCAAGTAGTCCTTGCGACCACAACTGTTTTAGACGCATTGACTTATCATCATAATCACAATTATAAACCGTAGACATAAGTCAAGTAGTCCTTGCGACTACAACTGTTTTAGACGAATTGACTTATCATCATAATCACAAATATAAACCGTAAACATAAGTCAAATAATCCTTGCGACCACAACTGTTTTAGTCGCATTGACTTATCATCATAGTCACAAATATAAACCGTAAACATAAGTCAAGTAGTCCTTGCGACTACAACTGTTTTAGTCGCATTGACTTATCATCATAGTCACAAATATAAACCGTAAACATAAGTCAAGTAGTCCTTGCGACTACAACTGTTTTAGTCGCATTGACTTATCATCATAGTCACAAATATAAACCGTAAACATAAGTCAAGTAGTCCTTGCGACTACAACTGTTTTAGACGCATTGACTTATCATCATAGTCACAAATATAAACCGTAAACATAAGTCAAGTAGTCCTTGCGACTACAACTGTTTTAGTCGCATTGACTTATCATCATAGTCACAAATATAAACCGTAAACATAAGTCAAGTAGTCCTTGCGACTACAACTGTTTTAGTCGCATTGACTTATCATCATAGTCACAAATATAAACCGTAAACATAAGTCAAGTAGTCCTTGCGACTACAACTGTTTTAGACGCATTGACTTATCATCATAGTCACAAATATAAACCGTAAACATAAGTCAAGTAGTCCTTGCGACTACAACTGTTTTAGTCGCATTGACTTATCATCATAGTCACAAATATAAACCGTAAACATAAGTCAAGTAGTCCTTGCGACTACAACTGTTTTAGACGCATTGACTTATCATCATAGTCACAAATATAAACCGTAAACATAAGTCAAGTAGTCCTTGCGACTACAACTGTTTTAGTCGCATTGACTTATCATCATAGTCACAAATATAAACCGTAAACATAAGTCAAGTAGTCCTTGCGACTACAACTGTTTTAGTCGCATTGACTTATCATCATAGTCACAAATATAAACCGTAAACATAAGTCAAGTAGTCCTTGCGACTACAACTGTTTTAGACGCATTGACTTATCATCATAGTCACAAATATAAACCGTAAACATAAGTCAAGTAGTCCTTGCGACTACAACTGTTTTAGTCGCATTGACTTATCATCATAGTCACAAATATAAACCGTAAACATAAGTCAAGTAGTCCTTGCGACTACAACTGTTTTAGTCGCATTGACTTATCATCATAGTCACAAATATAAACCGTAGACATAATAAGTGGTGGACAAATATTTCACAAACTGTCTCACTCACCCATTCCCAAAACCAAATTAATAAAAAACAAAAAAATTGCGTCCAAAAATACCATTCCGTTAGTTGTCAAACAAGAATTAATAATGTACCAAGAACGCTGTATTTGAAAATAAATAGACTATTTATATATTTACATGAAATCCACAATTTACTTCAATTGTGCCATAAACAGGATATCAGATTACATCGTACTGATTAAAATGAGATTTTAATGGCGGGTGACAAAGGTTTATTTTTGACTAAAGGTTTATTTTTATTTCGTTAATTTAATTTTTATATAAATAACATAAATTGTGTCACTTACATGACCTCAACGTTAATGGTGTTAATAATTGAAATCTAGCACTTAATGGCGGTTGTCCAGATTTAGTTTCGTAATATGATTTAATTTTTTTTTTTTTTTTTTTTTACAATATTTAAAAATAAATAAATTTTATTATGAATTGATATATGGTATCGAAAATTCTAATCACTATTTTGTGAAACCTTCTGAACAAGCAGATTCAAAACGATTTCTAGTCGTAAACTAAGGCTTCTATTTAGACCATGTTTAAAACACCGAAAAAGTTAGCTACATCCTCCCCTCATTGTCCCTTGAAAATTTCAAAATTTAAATATTATCTCTTGATCTCACCCATACCCACAATATTTTAAGTTAATACCACCTCTACAAGTACCCAAACAATTAGATTAGGTTGTAAGAACGTTATTTGTTTGTTTTGTTTGTATGATTTCTTTTTAAAAATTATTTATGATAATTTTACTTTCTTTACGATTAAAATTATAGTTTCTAGAATTTATGTAATGAAGATTCTGTATTTGCCTATTATTATAATAATTTAACCTCATTTATTAAGGTTAATAATAAATTTCATTTAACCTATAACTTATTAAGGAGGGTAATTTTTAAAAATAACTACTTAAATCAAATTATTAAAATTAAAAGGTAGAAAACATACATACACACACATTTTATCGTGAAATTACCAAATTTTATCTACGAAGTATTTGAAAACTGCACGGTTCCAATTGTGGTCATTTACGGAATAAATTTGAAGTGATCAATGTTGGTTTATAGTCTTATATTAATATAAAAGACAAGAGTAGTAGGATATTTATAGAGAGATGAAATTATACAAATATTTAAGGTTAGAAGGACCATTGAGGTGCGGTTATTGCAGCAGAGATGCAGTGTAGTAGTTCATTGTGACACGGCATGAATATTAATACTTCAAAATGGAAATGATCCAACTTGTGTACAGTACACATTCAAAACACGTAGCAATAGAACTTTTCTCATTCATTGTGAAGATATCCCACTTCACAACTGATAACTACGGTTCATATTATTTCCATATTGGAAATATTGCCGTTGCAGACGTTTCCTCGAACAGGCTGGGATTAGTTTACTGGGTTGATAAGAGGAGTTTTAAAACTATTTCGTATATTGTTTTAAATGTATTTAATGTATTGTTAAATAAGTAATACTTACTATAATATAGGTATATAATGTAATACCCTATATTTAAAAGTGAAATTGACTTTTACTCCATGGCTCTTTACATTATTGTTTTAAAATAATCTGAAAGCAATCTTTTTAAATTTCATTTGCTTTTATATGAGAAAGTTAGTGGAGTGTTTGTGTACAATTTATTTTATTTGAATTAAGCTGTAAATAACGGAAAATAAAGACTACGCTTACACTCTTTGTGCTCAAAATTTATAGTTTACATAAAACTTACAAGTATAATAATTGAAGTTATATTATCAAGTTTTAGTTGCATTTCGATTTATATTACTTTTTGTTTATATAATATTACAATATTTTTATTTATTTAACATTTATATTTATAAGTTATTTTATTTGTTATTGTAACATATATTATGTACTTTTTTTGTGTGGTCCTTGTAATATAAGATTTCGATTGGTATTGTAACAGGACAGAGAATATAGATTTTATAATCAAAAATACTTATAGTAGAAGAAGAAAGACCTTTCATTCATTAATGGAAGGGCGAAAATTTACAACAGTGTCATACCACATGCCTTTGACAAGCATTATTAGGCATAACTAAACCTCTAAAAGCTCACTTTATAACCCCCCACTTTATAACCGTACAATATCAAACTATTAAAGTTATATAGACATATATATTTTAAAAGGTATAACGATATTCATTCATCAGACACTACCAATTTACTTTCATTGGATACTAAAAACTAGATACTAAAGACTTTGTAGAGTAATGCAAATATATTAATATTACCTGAATCAAGTCACTTTAAAAAAATGCTATTTATATTGTGCAATTAATTTTACTGTATAAGCCATGTCTCAGAAAGTCTTAACAGTTATGTTTTTATAGATTCTTGAGATGGGTCTAACGTGATATTCCGTCCTTGTTATCTCTCAAGTTATTTAGCTTTAACTTCACTCTTCAGGTATAATTATATCTGTTGACGTTACTATAAAATTAGTTTTGCTAATTTCCAGGTTTACTCTCTTCTTTGAAGGTTGCATCTTTTTTCTCATTCCACAATAATTCAATTTCCATCCATTATTTGAACAACCTGCTTTAAAACGGATTATTGTCCGTTAGGCTAATGAAGACAGGAAAGAAGGTCTATAAAACGAAACGCAGTCAATTGGGGGTGAAAACTACGTAACATAAGGAGTTTCTCAAAATGACGCTCGCTCCAGAAAATGAGCTATTTCGCTCCTTGGCAATAGATTGCTATGCAATTTTAGTTCTACCTAATATTTGGGAAAACATCCCCAATAACTGGTTATATTATTCTAAAACATTTGCTTCACTAAATAATATTTGATAAAACAGTGTAAAATTTAAAGTTAATATCATACCGGATTATTTTATATTAAAAAATGTGCATCATTTTACAATTTATTACTTCCATCAACTATGAATACAAGGATGAAAAGAAATTAAAAATTATATTTTACCACGAACAAAAATAAAATCACAACTTTCAAGGAAATGTATTAAAACCTTAAATGAGGGAAATACTTACCACCAATTACTTGCCTTTGACAAGTTCATAAAGGAAAACTGTTTTACAGAGGTATTCCAGAATATAAATGACAGAAACATTTTATTTCATTTTCCCATTTATTAACTTCACAACATAAATAGAAGAGATATTTTAAATTATTCGTAATTTTTCACAGAAACGAAATTTTATATTCACACTAAATGTTTTCCATACATGATCATACACCACAAGGGAACTACATTAAAAAAGTAATAATTACAGTAATTATAATTTCATTGAATTAAAAATAGAATTTAAATGTTATTCCTTATATAATTTATCGTTTAAGCAAAGTAAAAGCTTTAATAAGCTAATGGAGAAGGGTTGAATGGTTGAGGTTATAAAAAATAATCAGGAAAATACATGATATATGAAAATGGTAAAAACGCTATTCGAAATAAAAGTAGACTGAAATAAAATTAACACTAAAAATGTACAGTAAGGGATACATTGAAAGTTCGTGTCTCAATCAATATTACTTTAATTTAATTATATAAATTTGGTTTTGGAAGGGTTGAAGTACTTGGTTCCAAAATTTTAAAAACTGAATCGTCTTTTTTGCCAATTTAAAACATAGAAATTTAGTTTACGTATTTTCTGAATGAACTTTTGGTTTTGTTAGTGATTCTGTGATATAGGAAGTCCAATTTCGTATATCAAATATATATATATATATATATATATATATATATATATATATATATAAATCATTGTAATTCATGAATCCTTAAAAAAACGATTTATTTCAGTATAAAATATTTGAAATTACAATTAAATGCTGTATTGTCCACCTTCACCACAATAATTTAAAATGTTTTAATTTTAAGAAAAAAAAAACTGGTTTGTGTTCCAAATGGTTCTTCATTTTTGGGGTGTATGTGTTAAAGAGAACATCAATAGTGACTGTGGATATCAAATCTTACAGACACTTCTGAATTCATAATAATCCATTCGTGATTCTGAATCACACTTTTTGACTCAACCATCCAAATTATTTAACCACTGTATAATTGTAAGGTACTGTATAACACCTATTGTTTTAATGTGAATAATTAATCACTATCTAGTGTTACAATGAGTCTCTTGTTAATCTACACGTAGTATAGTGAGATTTTAACTGTCTTACTGAATAAGTTAGTGCAGAAGTTAGTTGTGTCACAAGCTACATTATTAATCACAAGCCGAAATTCTCCTTACAATCTGGTTTAGGAACAGAAGAGTAGTAAACCAAATAGTTTATGTAAGGCCATTATTCAATAACTGTCCCAAGGAATATAATAGATCTATAATTTGAACTGGCTAAAGCTGCCACAGCTTCTAAGTTTGCAAGTTAAGTACTCGTAACTTCATACATAAAATATTACACAAATTTACAAATTTTATAAGATATATATATATACCAGTTCAAGTATTTAAGTAGCATAACCAACACGAATCGGGCAGTAACCTCTGAGACCCTTGCTCTATATAAGTTGTAATAACAAGTGCACTGGAATTACACCCATTTGTTTTACATTATAGTTGAATTTTACACATTTTTTCGTAATAAATTCGTACTAGATTTATTATACTTCTATTGAGTGCTATTTCTAGCTATACTTTATTTACTGACTCATTTTATTCTATTCAAGTAACTACTTTTAATGATTGCTTATCAAATTATTAATTTTAAAATTGAAATACTGTAGTTATACCTAGATATTGAAATAACAGTTTTAATGTTATTTAGATAATATCTAAAGATAGTAGAGCTAAATGATCTATTTAACAAATGTAATGTTTATGTATTTTTAAAACTATTGTTCTAAAGATTTGTTGTTGCATATTGCAATTATTAACGGGTTATAATAGTGGACTGTATGAAAAAGAAATTACTAATATTTATGAGAGAAGTTCTTACTTCCTTTTAATTCATTCTAATTGAAATATATTTTAATTAATTCTAGATATGAGTTTTTTGTATATGTGCAACATTAGTTTTAAGTAAATGAATGACTGTCTGATTTTATTTATAGAGGTGTTAGAAAACAGTAGAAGTTCCAGCTGTGGTAGCAAATCTTATCTCCATGAGATAGTATTTTGTAACGGTTTTTGTGTTTTTCTAATCAGTAGAAGTGCAAGTTAAATCTTGCAAACTAGTGCTACTTAACAATAACATAAGAAATATACTTACTTAAAAGAAACCGTATAAGAATTTGAATTGTACCTATTTAGTATTATTAAGTGATACACAAAGAATAAAATAAATATTATTGAGTTTTGGTTTTGATCCCATAGCGAAACACGGGTATACAGCTAGTCAAATATAAAATATTTTTGTTTGATATTTCAAAATGGTAAAAAAAAACTGATTATAAAAATGAAAACGATTTATAATTATATAGAAAAATGATATTTTTATAGAATAAATTTATATTGTATAACATTTGCCTTGTATTATAAAAACAAACGGCATAACCTATTTTTTATTTTTTTATGTGTGGTCAATTTCTTACGTTTGCGAAGGTTAAAAATATGGACTTCATTTAAAATAACAATCTTTCAAGTGATTTTATATAAGTAATTTTGGTAAATTAAACTCTAATACATATATTTACATCTATGTATATTTGTTAGTATAAAATTTCTTTTTATGAATGTAAAATATACTACAATTAGTTTTAATGGTAAGAAAACTGAATTTGGGATCTAGTGACAGTAATTAATAAAACAAATACAAAAAGTGATTTATTTGAACGACTTATTTTTATAAAATAATTAAATACGTGAACGTTAAATTTTTATTATTTAATTCAAATTCGAATAAGAATATGGAAATTTACGCTAATTTCCAGTTATTTAAGTTTACTTCCTTAGATCTTATCGTTGTAAATCGATAACGTCGCTATCTTCATTGTTCCACCACGGAACAGGTCCACTACATGATGTCGTTGTTCGTTGCTGTAGAAGAATAATTGATAGGAATATTAATAAAAGATTATATAATTTGTTCCGTGTAATCTTCCAATTTTTCATTGCACAAAATTCATCTAGAAAAACTCTAATTACAACTACACCTACAATAAGCGTGATCTCTACTGTATGTGTTAGTTCTAATATTCACTCAAGTTTAGTTGCAAGACGCAGGGTATTCAACAGAAAAAACACAAGTCAACAGTTGTCCAACCTCCTGTAGAAGCTAATAGATATATATTGTGAATGGCTATATAGGCCTACATGATACTTTTTGTGGTGTGAGACGCCATTTTAATAGGTACAGCCGCCGGCCCCCTGCAGTACTAGACTATGAATATATAAATTATTATTATTTCATTTACAATAAATATTTAATAATTTCGACTAATTCTAAAATATACATTCGTACATTAGTCGTTGCAAAATAAAATTGATACTGTGAAATTACAAAAATGAAAATAATTACACAAACAAGTGTAGAATCACAGACAAGAGGGTACACAAACTACAAGTAAACGATATTTTTAACATATATTTAATATGTTATAGCTATAAATATTTAGATAACTCTGATTGAACTTGTAGAAATTAATCTTTTAAACCATTTTTTTTTACTTTCTAAGATGTCTTAGAAAATAAAAATAGTGCGTAACTATATACTGTATATATATTTATATTTATTTAAACCAAGTTTGTAGTTGTCAGCATATACAAAGAATTACTGTAACAACAATAGATAACATTTCAGAGTTAACAATAATGACTAAATAAATGACAGAACGTGTTAGGGTATCAATTGTGACGTAAACTGAATGTTTTTGTTTGGTACACATTGTTTGTTAACTCTCCGAACGTGCCGTCCAATCTATTGAATACATTACACAGATTCTGGGTAAACAAGTTGGTCGATTTCGATTTACATATCCAATATTTGTATGATTGTAATTTACATATACGTAAAATAATAGAGTGTAATGTCAGTAAAAAAATAAATTATAATTAGTACTCGTATAATTTTTTTAGAGACGCAACATGTATGAATCTTTATATTATTATACTATATAAGTTACGATAGACTAGGTTTCCTAACTATAATAAAAATTAAATCTACTACCATACAGATTTTTTAATCTTTGAACAACATTTTACCGTTTTTGTTAATTGATTGTATAAAAACAAGTATTTTAAAATACTCCTCCAAGTTTTTTATTATTCATAGTAATTCGTTATAAATGGATATGAATGATACATAAATATATCTTAAAAAATATTCCTGGCGAATGATTACAGATATTTCCATGGAATACCGATCATAACATTTTATTAAATTTAAAGTTTACTGTGTCAGCATCCTGGATGCGACAAATAATCAAGAGTCTACTATTAAGAAAAATACTAGGGAAAGAAGATCTACTGTTAACGCTGGATGTGGTTGAAACTGTTCAATTACAAAATTGCAACATGAACAATGTTTCCTATTTAAATTATTTATTAGGGTAATACAATTTTCGAGATTCTGTTTTATTAGGTACATGTTTTGTTACAATTAAAAAAATAAAGTAGTTTCTAAAATTATCGAATTATAATTAGTAGTTTTAAAGATATTGTACCATGTAAGACGGGGTAAATGACCTATTTACTTCTTATGGACAGACAACACCGTTTTGACATTTTTGGGAATTGACGACGAATAGGTTTGTGAGAAAGTATGTGCTGACAGTTTAATAAGCGTCACAACATCCCGATATCTGCATTTAAGGGCTCATATCTTTAATTGTATCTAAAAATGTATATAAATGAAAATTCGTGTTTACCTCAAGCATAATTCATTTATACAACTTCGTTTAGTTTTATTACAACCTCAGAACTATGGCTTTGTTTTGTGCGATAACATCAACGTTAGCTTCAATGAACTGATAAATAATGATAAGGTCTTGAATACTTAGCCACTGCCTTGACAATTCCTTATCTCTTCTAATCAAAGCCCAGCTGTTACAGCAACTCTACCTTAGTTTGTTACCAGCTGTCGTTCGTAATGTATCGGATTTATAGGTTATGTTTATTTTTCCTGTAAATCATAGTGTGATACGTGTTTTTCCGTTCAAAGTGATTTTATATTTGTGTATAAAGTGCATTGTGTTGTGTTAATTTATTCTGTGGTGTTTAGTGTAACATACAGCTTGGTTTGATGTTCCGAATTTCAAGTAAGTAGCCCT
Organism: Aphrophora alni; assembly: GCA_963513935.1. NCBI lineage: Eukaryota > Metazoa > Arthropoda > Insecta > Hemiptera > Aphrophoridae > Aphrophora > Aphrophora alni. The sequence continues at coordinate 28,890,758 of OY740770.1, forward strand.
AGGCTATATTGCTATTTCTTTGTTGAGCGATTTATGTTGTTGATGAAATTATTTTCTTTATGAGTTGGTATAAATGAAATATAATTAATGGTTAATATGTATTGATACTGTCCAAGCGATTTTAGTGCAAAATATTGTCAATTTGTCTTCCAAACAGGGATTTTTTCCATCATTTCGATACATCTTTACAAGTATATCACTTTTTATCTTTTACAATTCATTATTTCTGTCCGAAAACAGCAATTTAAAGTAACAATTTCATGCCATTCTGAGGTTATTTCGAGAAATACTTCATCCATTTTTTTTTAAATCTATTGTTTTTTGTGTTTTTGTTCATCCATGAAAATTGTTCTGTTTTAAGAACTGTTAAAGTATTAAAAACTGTCAAAATAGCCTAGGTGAAAACTTACCAGACTAGATGGTTACCTAACCAGATCTAGTGGAAGAACTACAGGTCAAGGAAGGTCATTAAAATATATATTCCTCCAAGAAAGGAATTCTATTGCACCTCTAGTTTTTGGATATTATTTATTACCTTGCCTTACTAGTTACATTTATATTGTAATTCTCTTTATGGTAAACATTTATTTTATTTTAAACTGTAGAGATGAAATACATAAATAAAATCAATTCAGCAAACTGTGTTGGACACATGATGCTTTATTGTAATGTATTGCTATTACATGTATAATTGTATACAGGGTGCATAAATATTGAATTGAATAAATTTTTAAACGGTAAAATGATTACGTGTTGTTTGTAATTACTGAGTTCAGTTGCTGCTATTAAACACCTCCCCCATGTCTCCAGTTATTTACAAATAAGGATACGAAATTAAGGAATTTATTTTAAATTCTGCCAATGAAGCTTTAAGAGGTTAAATAATTTTTGTTTGTTTAATAATATCTACTTGATCACCATGTAAATAATAATGAAAAGCATTGCTATGAACATAAAAGTCTTATGTAGTAGGGCCTATCATAAGTTACTAGTACCTATATTACAACATTAAATTTTTACTTGAGAGTATTTAAAATGATTAAAAAATCACAAATACATTATTAAATATTAAAATTATTTACTAACGCTATTGTACTTAATTGCCTAGCCCAGCCTAGCCGTCACATCATTTTACTGTGTTAACTTTTGAATGCATTTGATAAGATATTTTTTAATATAGTATATACAGTATAAGTACATTAATATATATTTAAATTATTTACTAACGCCATTGTACTACTTACCCAGCCCAGCCTAGCCTTTGCTCATTTCTGACGTATATAGATAAATATACCATTCCTATACACGTGTGTAGCTTATAGGCGTGCAAGCGTGAGTTTGTTTGTTTTCCAAATATTTTTGGAAAACAGTTTTTTTTTGTCATTATCATGAGTTTGAGGAGGAAAAAATATTTTTTTTAATGTATTATTACAAACAGTTGAGTTAAATCACAAGTGTTCAGAAAAATAATATAAAACAATAATGAATAACTTATTTTTAGATATTTGCTTGCATTTGAGAAGTTAATACAGAAACAAAATGTTTAATATCTGTAGAAATATTTTGTAAGATTACCATTTCAATGTAAATATTGAAAAGAGAATATTAATAAATTGTTTGTAACACGTTTAAAAAAAAAGTTGTATATAAATAATTGCTATTGAAAAAACGAAATAATATCTTTACCTCAATGTTTTACACGAGTTATCTATGTTATATAAGTAGTATATACTCTTGTACACCATTATAGAAGAACTGATTAAAAATACATTTTTTAATATCATATATTTTAATAAAATGTAATATTAGTATTTATTTAGGAGTGCATCTTGCTATTGCTCTAAAGAAATACTAAAAAATAAAATTAATAATCTATTTTATTTTAGAAATGGAGGAAACTAAAATTTTCATCAATCACAATTTTAACATATAGGTTTATTGAAATCATATGAATTATTGTTCGTAATTAAATATCTAACAATATCATAGATATCGATAACATAATAAATAGATTTCATACATAGACCCTACATATATACATTTCTCATAGAATATATAATAGGCACTAAAAGATATTCGATACGGCAGTTCGTTACCATTTAAAAACAAATGAAACGGTCGAATGATTTACCTGAATTCGAATGACTAGTAATGACTGATTCATATAAAAGCGTCCTTGGGATCGTGGTATTTATAATTGTTTTGTCCCTATTTTTTTAGAATGGACGGTAAATTAGCACTCAATTTTCATTATTAACACCACAACCCAAATATACACGAATCTTTAGAAAAAGAAACATTGTATATAACCAACTAAAATAGAAGCCGTAAATGTTGATCATGATTTCTATTAATTAAAAAGCGTACAGTACTAATTTCGATACTGCATAAAAATCTTACTAAAAACAATAAGTACTTAGCCTATATCTGTTGAATGAAAATAAACTTACGTGGATGCAATATATTCTTCAACTGTATATGTGAACTAAAATAATAGGCTATATCAACACAATTATTAAAATTAGTATTTTTTCTAATAACAAATCACCTTCAACATAAAATAATGACATAAAAAATGAGGCTAAAAAGGGTATCACTAAAATAAAAACTAATGTAACATATTTATCGTAAATTTGTAATACTATTTCATTATATTCCTAACTAATATAATTTCATTTAATGATCTAGTCGTACAAATCCCTTAATGGTTGTAATATTAAAAATTTGTTTTTTTTAATTTAAAAAAACCTTACACTCAGTGCTTGAGCTACCAATATTTTAGTTAACTCTGATTAGTACATAGTTTCCGTTATGCCCTTCACTATCAACGAGTTTATCTTGAGTATTAGTGAATCTAATAGGTTAATTATTAAGGCCTTTTACGTTTCGTGATATTTGTACTTTGTACGTTTTAAGTAGTTTCACACTCATTATGTTATTTAACATTTCTGTTCTGATTATATATATATATATATATGTATATATATATATATATATAACATTGTAAATTCATATTTGTTAAAAAAAAATACATAATTATATTCAGTAAAAAGATAGGTTTTTATTAATCCAACAGACAGGCACAAACAAGTTACAAAATAAAGAATAAGAATTAAAATATTAGCTTATAGTCAATATTTTTTAAGAAATAAATGTTAGGGAGCATCATTGTAAAGATATAATTATTATAAAGTAGTATACTAAGTATAACATGTGATATTCTAAGCAGCAAAACTGTGTTTTAAATTTATGATGCGAGTTTTACATTTTAAACACCTCAGCTATGTGTGGGTACTTCCATGTTCTAATCCAACTAGCTAAGTTATTTGTCCTTCGTAAAGCACATAACTTGCGTCGCTAGATCGTCTGCATTTACTCTAGTAAGAGACGGATCTAAAGTCGGTAATTTCTTTTTTCCTGTGATGAACTCTACAAGTGTATCGTTAACACATGATTACGTCATGTGTTATAATGAATATAATCAATGTATGATATACTTACTAGAAGTTTCTCTTATAATTTTGTATCTTTGACCTGAAAACACAATAACATCGAAAAGTAAATATAAATTAACACTAATCAAACGAAATCGTGTCAATATTTTGAGAATGATCAAGGTAAAAAAGAAACACCAGAGCTGCCGTAAGTGTTCAGCGGTAATATGTGTTAAAAATCTAGTTTTTACTTTTAACACTTGTTCTTCAGTAGATATCAAACTTCATATAGACTTTTAATGTAATAAATTATTCTATTAACAACTAAATAAATTTATACATTTTCTGACAGCTATCGAAATAGAGATTATATTAAATGTAAGATTTTGCTGAATTTGTACTCATGTCATTTACTTTGTATAGTGAAACAAATTTTGCACTATAGTAGATACATCTACTGACAATAATAATAACGAAGCCATAAAGTTATAGAAATGTGGAAACATTTCTAAAACAATGGACGGAAATTATGAAGTTTAAATCAACTTGTAATATTTACGTCTAAGGATAATCAGTTTTATTGTCAAGTTTATAATAAATCTGCTTTAGTGGAATGTTCTTATAAATGTGTATAAACAGCACGCAGACGTAATTTCATGTAAAGCCAAAATGGGAATGAAAATTCGTTTCATCTTCCTGAGACGAGGTTGTTGTTATGCAAATATTATAGCTTAAGGAAGCATCCCAAGTGAAAAGAGTGAGGCTATGAAATTGAGTTTATAAAGGCAAAATGTGGCATGGCTGGTACTTTAAAAAGTTAAGCGTTCGAGATGAAAAACATTGAGCCACAGTAGACGTCAGGTATGAATAAAAACAACTTCTCAAAACTTGTTTTAACGTCCAACGACATACGTACAGTAGTATATTGAATGTCTTATTAATTTATGAAGGATAATGATATATGGATCAATCGCACAAAAGGACAGTATTGCGCAAATAGATTAATACCACAGCATAAATTATTATAGTATATAGTAGGCTATCAAATATTGTACATATTTTTCACACCCATTTTTTAAACCCAAATAAAAACGAATCAAAATTAATCTTCACGAAAAATATCAATTCGTTAGTTTGTTGATAAAGTATGAATGAGCTGATTTGAAAAAAAAAAAAAAAAAAATTGTTATAAATAATTAGGGCCTAGACTTGCTGTGGCATAGAAATGTGTTAACGTACATTGTATATCATTAATATCAAATGTTTTTGACGGTGTTAAAGTTCATTTTTGTATTGTCAATTATTCCTGACCCGTCATATTTGTTCAAAATCGTGAAAGAAAATTTTGAAAAATCATAATCTAGTTATTTTGACAACTACGCCAAATATTGATTTAATCAATTCTATTAAAATCTGTCTACACTGTTGATCACTCAATACACACACGGCCAACCACAGACAGATAGACATCATTCTGAAAACCATTTTTCGGACTTAAGAGATCTCCAAACGGATATATCACATACATTCCTTTACATTACGTTTATATGAGGTGATACAAGTTATCGCATTTAATTGTTAACGCCCAAACTGAATTGCAGTTGACGATTAAAGTAGATATTTAAATTTTATTATGGTAGCCTACAGTAAAATAAATAATGGTTCCCTTGTCTCTTTGATAACTAAGTTAAAATATTTCAACGAAATAAAATTAATAACTATTACAGTTTCGAGAAATGTGTATACAGATTATTAAAAGGAAAGTAAAAACTGTGTATTTAAAAGTGTGGCTATGTTCATAATTAAGGTATTTGTTTTAGTATAATATAATAATATTCATTATAGCTATATTAGATATACCGGTATATTTCTGTAAGACTGAAGAATAGATTCTGTCAGATCACTTTATAAAACAAGTCTTATTACAGAGCAAACAGAAAATTCATAACAATATTACTAAAGTATTAGGTTGCACTCTTTTAAAGTATAATTTTTTTTAAAGTAGCACAATATATTTTCCTTTCACGAATATATATAACATTTTATTAAATATAAACGTTCTTTTCTTATATTTAGTATAAAATATACGTTTGGAACAAAGTAAATCTATTTCAATAAAAAAAAGTACTGTTCCGGCAAAAATATTTCGTTTTTATTTGTGCACATCTGCTGGGCTAGTTTCAGTGATTAGATTCTCTTATACCTTACAGGATTAACTTGCAACTGGGAGGTTAATTGATCGTGTTGGATTACTTGGTCGTAGTAAATTGATCTTAATAAGCTATTAAGCCTCTTAATAGATTATTTAATTTTGTACAAACTGAGAATTAACATATACTACTAAATTACTATTGATAATAATTATTATCATCGATGCTATACTTATTCATTAAATATGTTGATAGTATTTCATTGAATTTTGATAATTAAGAATAGAGGAATAACCTTCAGTGTGACCCTAATCTTCAGATATTGAGTATAGTAGCCCTATATAAAACCAATAAGTTATAGTTATTTTATAACTTGGTGAAGGAATACGTACATAAATTAAATGGTTTTAGTGGTATGTAACAATAAAGAAAGGTATAATATTATTAAATGTCATTAATTTCTAAATCGATTACACAAAATTTGTAAGCTTTATTCAAATATAGAAATTCAAATCATTTGTTGTAAAAAAAAAATCAAGATCCTATATTGGGAGTTTGTTCAAAAAAAAAAAAAAAAAAATATATATATATATATATATAATAACAATGATCTTGAACGTTTATTTCACCTTGTGTCACAATCGGCTACGATAGTGTACATAAATTACGAACATACCTTGTTTTTTGTTAGGAATAGAATTTACACAAATAAAACGTCATTTATACTGTTGATCAAAAATTTGTTTAAAAAGTTAGATAAAATCGATTGAAATTGTATAAATAAACTAATAGACCTAGAGATATATGTTCAGAAAATCTTTGTTTGGTTTCAGGGAGTATTTTCTAAATATATATGGAACGACACGAGATTCCAAATGTTGGAATCACTAGATACACTAGTGATTAATATTTTGGAACGTGTCTCTAGAAAACATTCCACTCTTAGACAATACAGTTAAATGAACCCTAGATGCAATTTCAAAGTAAACATTATAGTAATTTGTAATGGATTTATACATATGCAGTAAATGTTGCTTGGCAGAATTCTCACCCTCAAAACAAGTTTAGACATAGTTAGATAAAATTTAGCAAACCTTAAATATTTCTATTTTATTAAGTTTAGGGTAAAAATTATCATTAATTTCGTTCTACTAAGGTATACTAAATAAAAAACAAACAACTCAGAAGTGAAATGAATAAAATTGAACCAAATAGAGGCTATTAATGTTAGAAAACAGTCACGATCAATTACACTGTATATCCACGAAAGCCGTGTTACAATACATGAGCCGTTCCCAGTATCATAAACAAATTTAAGTTGGACCACCATCAATATTCTCTTTTACAAAACAGTTAATACACAGGACTTCCTCTTAACTGGTTAGACAAAACACATTTGACAACATAGACCTAATGGTCTGGTAACGACTCCATCCGCCACTGCTGTTTAGTTACTTGCGTTGTTATCTAGTGGAAAGAGAGATAAACTATACAGCTCTTCATTTGATAGTGTAAACGTCAAACTTTAATGTAGAAAACTGTGACATCAAAACTTCTTCGTTAAGTTTATCTTTAATGTTCAAATTTGTAATTTGTCTACAGAGTGGGGGTAGCTCTACTGACTTCGTTTACAAACTGAACGGAACTAGAATTTAATAACTTTGTAGGTTACTCCTGAAGTACAAACTTTACACTCAGAGTTTTCTACAAAGTTATTAAAATTTAGTTTCCTTTGTTGACGAAAACAATATATAAGACGCAATTTTGTGATATGAAATGACAAGCGAGTTTCCCCACTCTGCTGACAAGCAACAAAATTGAACTCAAAGCAAAACCTAACGAAACGGCTTTGATGTCACAAAGTTGTACATTAACGTTTAACGTTTACATGATACACACAATCAAATGAAGAACTTTATAGTTTCATTTTCCACTAGATATCACAACGTAGGAGTGCCGGGTGGAGTAATAAAGGATGAAACTTTGTAAGTTGTTTTGATGTAATAAACTACGTTTTGGGCATGAGAGGGTAAATCAACTTTTGGGGAGTAACTTGTTTTAAAACGTGAAGCTCCGTCTAGAAATATCACATTGTAAAAGTTCGTTAAATAGAACATGACTACTCAAACTCTTTCTTATTTCGAACGAACACGGCGATTTGCCAAATTATTTAAAATATCTAATATACTTCAGAATCTATACAGGAAGGAAAAGATGTTACAGAACTAAACTATTACTTTTATCAGGAATTAGTTTATGTCACTGAATATTACAATGTTGAAAATACAAAAATTTCTTTCCACTAGTCAACCAACATTACCAAAAGTAATTTTAAACCTTTAATAATCAACTTTAGATTTTTAGACCTGGAAAATGAATTTTGAGGTTAACGTTAAAATTTAAAAAATCTAATGCAATTTCTTTGTCAAACTATAATAAAATAAAAGTGAATTTTTTGCTGTAGTAATTTTGTGTCGTTATTATTTTGCTTAGTGTGGGTTCCTAATTAAATTGAATTTTTAATTTATTTGACATGCCACCATTTTTGATTTGATTAAAAGAGTGAAATCTCGTTTGGACAGTAAATTCATAAAACAAAACTATATCGTACTATATAATAATTTATGTAAATTAATATACATTATACGTTTTTAACCCAAACAAAACAATTTACTAATCTATTTTAAGTTTAAAGAACTTCACACGACAAACGTGGTAACGCATGTGATATACAACGTCTCCGTGCATTCAACGGCCGATGTAATAACGCCCACAACTGAAAGTTTTGACCGTTAAAGTATTTGGCAGAGCAGAAACTAAATGTGGAAACTTTCGCATATTGGGGTAAACATTCTGCTAATAGCACAGTTAATTCTATATAATAAATAGTTAAATAGTCATCGTAATTATAACCACCTTATCGTGTAAATAACTTACACAATGTTAACTAAACTAAATTAATTAAGGACAATGCTTTCAAATTTATTTTTGGATTTTCTCATGTTAAAAGTCATTCAAAATCAATCTTAAGATTTAATTGTTAATAGAAATGACCTGTAAAATGTTTAAATCTTAACATAAAACGTTTGATATATTACTGTAACCATATTGATATTCTTATAATTCAACCTAAGCAAAGTTTATATGAACATCAAAGTTTATTTATTAAAAAAATATTTATTATCATTTGTTTTTTTGAAAGTCATATATAATAATAGTTGAAACAACGTTTAAACAATTTCCTAGCAAGTAAATTTCTCTACATATATAAAAAAGCAAAGTCGTTTTGCCTGTCAGTATTTTTTTGTATATTTATTACATAAGAATGAACTGGTGTTCAGATAACCACGTAGTTTTTTTTTTTCAGATGTAAGTACAGTATCTGATTAGGGTTTAATAAATGTTTAATTAAATTTAGTTCAAAAGTTTCATTATAACAATAAACATATGTTTTTAATGGAAATCATTGTGTACGACTTTATTGTTAATTGTAACTGAAAACTTTTGAAATCGATGTAATCGTTTCCAAAATATGTACATTTATTTGCTACTGAGAAGATGGAAATCCATATTTGTCCAACAGATGTTTTGTATTAAGGAATATATAAATCATTAAAACTCGCTGACCTTTTTTCTTAACTCTAGCTACAAAGGTAAAATCAAACATCGATTGTATAATTTGGTATACTGATACTCGCACACTAAAAAAATCAAGTTGTGTATTCAACACAATTGGAGCCGAAAGCGAATTGTAAAAATATTCACAAAACTGGAATTCAACACTGACAAACTGCGGATAAAGCTAGTTTACTAAAAAGGAAACAATTATTTTTAACTAATAACTTTAATATTTCCTTCAATTATTTTATATTTAAATTAAAAACATATATTATCCAACCTAACTTTGTATGAATATTAGTCAAGTAATTGATTTTTACATGCTTTGAATGTCATTACAATTAATACTCGGTGCTCAAACGTTTAATACTTTATCATGATCAGAATTAACAATGTTTCCTTTAAATAATAACTTGATTTATTTAGAAAAAAATGCTTTTAACATATTCCGTTATGGAATTAGTTTCAGTACTACATAGTTTGAAAAACATACATAATTCCAAAATATATTCGGAAGGGAAACTATTACATAATATAGGAGCATGTCAATGTGTACACTGCTTTACCGGAGTTTTATTGCTTATACTACTTGATTTAGGTTGACGTGGACACTTTATTTATTTGTATTATAAATATGTGTATAGTATAAGCTGGCTATTCCTAATTTTTGTAACATAAGTCTCCAAGATATACTACCAGATTTACAAATTGACATAAATTTTAAATATTTTTATTGCTATACATAAACAATTCACGTTTATTATATACTGCTTAAATATATTGAATATATTTTTAAACAATAATGTAGGTGCAAAATCCAAATCCATTTCATTTATGTTTTCATAATGTAAGTTCAATCATAACGTCATTTAATTATTTTGAGCTAAACTATATATATATATTTTTAAACACAACCTACTATACGACTAAATGTGAAATGTTTTAAAATTATAAAACTTAGGAGGTGTAAGGAGTGATTTTATAAAGTTACTTTTAAAATAAAGCGATTGCAATTTTTGTCTGATTGATGATATTTGATTTTTTCAAGTCGGTTTCAACAATATCTGAGACTTTTTTTTTTTAAAAAAGGAAGGTCTTTTCAAATCGGTTTTTACTCACAATATTTACATAATTTTAACCTCAAACAATAATCATATCAAAATATGTAGATCGTTATATTGCTCCAAACGATATTCATCTTATTCTTCAATTTAAACAAAAAACATGATTGTATAGATTTAGTAGGTATTTTATATTTGATTTATAAATTTGAATAATGAACTATTTAACTTCATGTTACAAATATTTCTATTTTCGACTTATTATATCATTTTCTTTTTTCCAACTTAATTAAATTAAAAATACGAAGTTTGAAGTAAATTATTCTACAAACAATATATATATATATATATATATATATATATATATATATATATATATATATATATTATATTATGATTCAAACAATGCATTAGACTATAATGATATTTTCAACAAAATTATTACATTGATAAACATAATTGAATCGAAATTATTTAAAAGGGCGTAAGACATAAATTTTGAGATGTTCGTTTTATTACATATTCATGTTGTCTATACCAAGAGAGATAAATCTGTTTTAAAAGGGCGAAGTTACCCTTACTATTTTGGAAATTTGGAAAATTGGCTGTTTTCTCGGTTTAATTACTTAGAAATCATACGAGATATTTTCGATTTGAAAAAAACCTCAGTAATAGTTGAACTTTCTTATTTCATCATGTAAAAGTTCATATCATTACAATGAATAGTTAGGGAGCTATAGGCATTTTAAAAAGGTATTGGAAGAAGTAGTGAAACATGAAATTTGAAAATCTGGCACATAAGAAATTGCAATTTCTCGTAAAACATGTGAGATTTCAAAGTGATTTTATCAGGCATCAATTCTCTCCTTCCAATTCTGCATCTTTTGATGTCCATATCATTGGTTTAAACATTTTATGATCTTTTTTGAAAATCTTTTAACTGCCATTTCCTATAAACCCTTAGAGATCTCAAAGTGATTTTTCATGGTTTACTCTCTATTCAATTTTTCATCTTTTGATGTGCATATCATTGGTATTGTTAAATGTTGAAAGTTTTGTATAAATTAGATAAACATGGAAAAAAAATTTAAAATTTTAATAACACGCCTCTACTCCAAATTAAATTCTGCTTCTATTAGGCTATAGAAACATTAAAAAATATACCTTTCTTTGTGATACCGCCTACTAGTTGTACATTATATTTTTTGGTGTTGTATTAAGTTTTAACTGAAAATTAACCAATAACATTTCAGGTATTTATTAAGTGTAGGAAGTTGTTTTAATTTTGAAAGTCGATACTTAGATAATACGCTAGAGGTATGGAGAGTAGGACGCGAATTATTTACTTATTGATTTTCGTAGCAACGTCCGTAACGACTCATATCAGTATCTACACGTCATCAAGATGCAGACAAAAAATTAATGTATTTTCGTACATGAAACATTAAAAATAAGTTTCATATTTTTACCATTTTAAAATTTCCTGTAATTTATTATAGCGTAACAACCATATTTAAATATATTTAAAATAATCGTGTCGAAATATTTTTTAAAAAACAACCTCAAAGAAAATTAATGAAATTATTACTTGTTATTTTCAGACTGTGAATCTACAAGCGCCTGCTTTTCTAGTAGATACTGCCTTCCAATATGAATTGTCATGCGCATTGCGTCATTATATGTTGTAGGCGTATTTTCTGTTAAAAGCAATACCAGATACTTAATAGGTTTGTTAATGCATTTATTTATAAATAATTGTCAATACTCAGGGAAATTATTTCATTCGTTAATTTTGTGCCAACATCCTTGATGATATTTCATCAAAATGTGTACATCACGAACATACAGAAAATTAACAATGATTGGTTATTAGATGAACATTGCTTAAATGTTGAAAATTTAGTTAAAAATAAATAAATTTGGAAAAATATAAAACATTTTGAAATTTTAATAGCACGCCTTGACTCCAAATTTAATTCTGCTTCTATTAGGCTATAGAAATATTCAAAAATCACTTTTTGGCCTACAAAAATTGGAAGAAGGTAGTTGGAAAATTTGCTGTTTTATCGGTTTAATTACTCAGAAACCTTACGAGATATTTACGATTTAAAAAAACCACAGTAAAATATGAATTTCTTTCTTTCTTCGAGTAAAAGTTCATATCCTTATGATGAATAAATAGGGAGCTACAAGAATTTAAAAAAGTTTAGGTATTGCAAGTAGTGAATCATGAGATTTGAAAATCAGACACATAAAAAACTACAATTTCTCGTAAACCATTTGAGATTTCAAAGTGATTTTTTCAGGGTTTCCTCTCTATTCAAAATTGGAAAATTACATTACAAGTATGTGTACATTTTTCACAAAAGTGTGAAAACCAATTTATAGAACACTATGCATTACATAGCCTATGTCTGGATACCAAAGTCAATAAGTTTCTCCTTTATTTGTTATTAGACGTTATTATTATTAAATAGTGTTCAATTTTATGTTTGTAAAGAGTGTTTTAGTATTTTTATAAAGTTAAATATTAAGTGGAAACCGTTATTGTGCTATTATTATTATTATTTGTTGGCAATGATCACATCCACCCAGAGTAAATGAAGGAGAAACAACTTCCTAATAATTTACAATAGTTAATCTATAAAGACCATGGTTAAAAATATAGACCTTATATTGGTTATACATGTTATTTAATATTTATATTTAACGCACACGCAAACGCACACGCACACGCACGCGCACACGCACGCACACACGTACACACGCACACGCGCACACGCACACACGCACACGCGCACACACGCACACACTCGCACACGCAAATGCGCACACGCGCACACTCGCACTCGCGCGCGCGCACACACACACACACACACACACACACACACACACACACACAATTATACTCTATTTATATACATATACATACCTACATAGACTACATATCTTCTCAACAATATTAATACAAAAATTAATAATATATTGTAACAATAAAATTAAAAGAAATTTCTACACCATACTTAAGGAAGAAATGATAAATTAGAAAAAAAAAAACATAGTAAATGAAAGTCTTATATTTTGTTGAATAATTATTGAGCTTATTCGTATATAAGTATTTATCTCATTAGTAAAAACTTAAAATAGCATTTCTTGTTATATACTGCAAACCTACATTATTATAGATATTAAAAATCCCTTGTAGGGTTTCTATTTTTAATAATTATATTCTTTAAAAGACACAAATTTCCATTCATGGTTTTTATAATTGAGATGAACGAATTCTGCCAGGACTTCAATAATTTACGAAATGAGACTGATACGCTATGCATTAGTCAATATTATAGTCTTGGCAAAATCACGCGTGAGGTACTGCAGTCTTTACAGAATTGTTCGAGCTCTCCCCTCACATTCTGCTCTCTAGTTAGCCCTCTCATTCTCAACCACAACAGCCAGCCTCAACCCCAGCTTTTCAGCATTATCAAAATTAAAATTATACTTTGTTGAGTTATAAGGCTTGCTGATAAAATTCGTGCCTTTTAAGGTAACTGTAAATAATTATGGTAAAATTAAACAGGTAATGAAATGCTTTTCCGTGATCTGGGGTATAATTTATACTAAATTTCGCCTTGGAAACTTACTTGAAATATAAGGTATTATTTCAATACATGGCATGATTACTATTATTTTTTTTATTCCCCTAAATGAAACCACTTACAAGATATTTAACGACCTTATCAGTTGATATGCCCAAAAAATTACATCTACTCGCCTTCAAACTTAGATTTCAATAAAATACTATTGGAGCTTACCCACAAGCGATTTCGTGGGACATGAGGAATAAGCCTCGGTTTCATAAATAAATAACATACAACTCTTTTTATTTGGTAAACGTTGATAAGAGGAGGTATATAAAAACATATAACCCTTACGAAATACAGGGAAAAAACAAACAAGATTTTCTTTTAGCGAATAAAAGTTTTGCTGACATTAAGACGAATATTAATGTTGGTTTTATAAAGGGCGTGTCAGAATGTTTGCACAATAGTTTTCTGTTCATTATTCGCCATATTTATCATAACATTCAAGCGTTCATTTACGCATATTAAATTTACAGCATCTTGCTCAGTTAGACAACACATAAAAATGAACATAAGATGTATCCGTAATATTGGTACATAGCCAATCCTATCACACAATGTTGTACAAACTAAATTTAACCCCCAATAGTTAGTTATTTTAGGCCTTGATAGGACATGTTGATTGTATTGGTAGATGTAGGATGCCAATAAGTTAGGTTGTTTTTCTGAACTTTGGAATTATGTAAATCACTACTATATTGACCTCAGTTAGGTCTAGTACAAGTGTATATATTACAAATGTCTCCAACAGCTTATATCAATGCTTAGCCTCTAGCAATACAGGATGAGATTAATGAGTTTCCTCTCACGACGTTATTATCGGTGACTCGGCTTTGCCGGTTGTCGAAACCGTACTAATATCACATTTTCTTGAAAGGAAAGGGTTTTAAATAAACATTTTGAGAATAAATTCGTTGTTTGTAGGATAATAGCTGAGATGTGAATTTTTTATCAGAAAATGCGAAATTCAAATATTCAAATTAATATCTCATTTATTGTGTATTACTTTGAATAACACGCAAGATATAAGCAACTAACTTTCTGAAATGTAGAAAACAAACCCCAAGCAATAGTACTACAGTACATAAAGAATGACCAAAAACTGACTGTTTTGGAGTAAGTATATTTCCCTCAAAATGACATTGTGGGATTATATAAATGTCAAGTAATATATTTAATTATAAGTATTTAATTTCAATATATATATGGTATGAAAAAGAAGTGACTTAACTATTTGTTGTGGTGAACATTCTTTTGTTCCCTCATTTATTTGCAGTTCTTGGTGTAATGTAGTTCCAGGAATTTTCTTTTTTTATTACGTTTGTTAAACATATTTCACAACGAGAGTTGATTTACGTTATTGAAATATCGTATGTTAGTTTTTATAAAGTATTTTTTGGCATAATTCCAATTAAATTACATTAACGATAAGAACAATGCATCATTATTCAATAACTTTAAAACCAGAATACGTTGCCAATATTACACAATTCAATGAAGTGTTGGGCGCGCTTTTCAGACGGCCAGATGTGTACCCGTCTGAAACTAATTAGGACATTTAAACTCACTGAAAAAAAATCACCAAAAATATCCAACACCTTGCGATTCGCCTGTAAACGTATATATCGATGGACCATCAACGTGTTAATAATTTAGCCGGTGTGAATAATATTTTTAAATTTAGGCCTCTTGTGTTCATTTCGGTCTTTTTAAGTGTGTTATTTTTATGTTGTGCCCAATAAATTGTCAGTTTTTTGTTATCATATTAACCATTCAGACAAATATTGTTATAACTTGGGATTTACTGAACTAATATTAATCTAACACAGACCAAAATTTATTCAGAAAATGCACCTTCATAGAAAATAAAAATCACATTAATAGCGTTTCTTGAATTATAAGACAAGCAAACAAACAGAAGGAGACGTTGTGTTTTATATATATAGTGATGACTATAATATTATTATTGTTTTAATTTCTGTAGTCAGAAGGATATATTAATAAAATTTGGGAACATATCACACATTGAAATAAAATAACAAATATTCTTATAATTTCTTATTGTAATAATATTGGCTGTTATAAAAAGTATTAAACAAATATTTATTTAATGTTTTTATAGTAATAAAAATACGAAATTTAAGATATGTGTATCATAGTATAAATTTACTGCTGGTGAGTTAATATTTGGATATAACTTTAAATTACCTTATTTGGTATCTCACGTGACTTCGTAGTCGAGATTCGACAGGTTTCGGAGCCGTAATCCATCACCGGGAATAGTGAATCACTCTGAAGAGATCGTCGTACATTAGAACAAAGTTTACCTGAAACACTACACAATAATTTCAAATATTTAAATAACACACCGATATGTATCTATCTCTGTATTAGTACGCATCTTGTCATATCCGATCACAGACTTACAGTAATTAACTATTCCTGATGATGGTGTTACGTTTCCGAAACATGTCGAATATCGACTAAGAAGTCTCATTACAGACCAAATAAGGTTATTTAAATTTATACTTAATTTTAAACAGTAACTTAGATACTACAAAATGCAAATTAATATTTAGTGACATACTTATTTTACAGACGTAAAAAAAAAAAAAGCTGAAGTAAATTTATTTCAACAAAAGTACCCTTCATAACAAAAACTGATAGAAGACTTTGTGTTATATGTCAGATCATTAAGAAGTATACTATACGTTATAAACTTTTGTGCCTAAGGAAAACTTTTCAATTAAAGAGAGAATTTTCAGATTAAAAAGAATGTTAGGAGTTGTCTGACAAGAAAATGAATGAAAGAGAAGTAAGTAGAGGAAACAGAAAGGATAAAGAGGAACGTATTAAAAATAAGAAAAGTTAATTTCTCGTAACGACACACGGCTTTTTTTTTGTTTACCTACTAATGGAAATACTTAAAACATTCTCTAAAAGTATTGTATAGAACGTTGCGTTGTTTTGTCGTCGTATAACTATTTTAGAAATGTTTCAATTTCATATTAAAAAATATCTTTTGTATTTTAGTAATTTGATAAACTCGCGTTAGAAACTAATGCCTCCAGAGGATGTAATGAAATCACAACCGTTCTAAAAATCTGTGTATTGAAACTAATAAACTCTAAAACTTCGAATTGAGAAGTAAAGTTCTTTCATATAATAGAGAATACAAAATTAAAATCCATATTATTGGCTGTTTGTGCAATTTGCAGAATAAAATAAAGTATTTCATCAAATATATTCACTACTTTTCCCATCAATGGACTACATGTATTATCAAATTTGACATTTTTTACGTACAAAAGTAAATAAACAATGGCTCAGTTACCTGAGTACCATATAGAGTACTCAATCAATTTGAAAAATGTAGATTTTTTGGAACGGATTTTTATTATGTACTTGGGTTTAAAACTTAACTCGCGATCTTGTTCAAAATATTGATTAAAAACTTCATACCGATATTAATAATAGTTTTGCAATAAATAATTATTTTTTGATAGTTAAGAGAGATACTTGCTTTGGACGAATCGCTAAATGTTTTGTGAAAAACAAAGTGAATGACACAACAAAACATATTAACAACTGTTAACTGTTAACATAATTTTGACGTCATATCCATTAAAATTAAAACAAAGGATATGTAGTGCTACTTATATTTCGATGTTTTATTTTTTATTTAAATTGCTTTTATTTAAAGATGTTTGATTATTTTTGTAACTTATGTACTAACCAATGTACGCTATTAAAAAAAATGCATAGTACATTAGTTGTTAAGTTATGCATTTTAATGCATTATGTTAGTTATGTTTGTGTTTGTGTGAGTGAATGTGTATTTGTATGTTTAAATGTTTGGAGTGTATTAAAGTACTTTTATAAGTATCTAGTTATATGTAAATAGTTGTAAGTACTTACAACAATCTTACATTAAATATTTACCATTTCAATTCATATAAATTAAAAAAAATATATTTATTTGTTGTAGAAAGCTGTAAAAATAGGGAGTACATAAAAAGTAAGAACCTTAAAATCATAAAGAATAAATAATTTCATAAAGTCACTGAATTTTATTAATAACAATAATAAAATTAGAGTTATGTTTAAAAAAAATATTTTTTGAGAGTGTACTAAGATCATAAATAGTAAGAATTAATACAAAATTATACCATTTAGCGCGACTAAACATTAATACTGATTTGTTTTATCCAAAAATATGACCATTATAAAAAATTCATACATTTTGAAACTTTAATTGAAGAAAATTTAATAACCCATAGGTTACTTAGTTAGAATATATTTTAACAATATGTCGTTCTTCAGACACTACATATAAATCATAATCCTTACTATATTTTCACTCCCAATTCATAATTCAGGTGCACCCAAGGTATGAACTAATAAATATCATGAGTTAAAAATCAAAATTGGACAATTATACAATATTTAATTGTGTCTTTATACCGATCTGATCACCCTTTCCTTAAATAATTTGTTTTTACCCTTGACCTGATTTTTTATCAAAATTTTCAACAAATTATTGATTTCATGGTTGTTTGAGACACGCCCAATTTGAAACTTCAAAGAATGAACGACGAACATCATTAAGGGTCAAAATATGTTCTTGTGAGCTCGAAAAACCAAACTTCTCGAAAACGATATATCAGCATTTAAATACATAGCTTAACTATGTTTACTTAAAAATTTAAGGTGAAATAACTTGACACTAATATATATATATTTTTTTACAAATTTCATTTAACCCAGTCTCCTCTCATGAATTAGCTTTCATGCATCTTGTTTAATACTTTATTGATATAACATTGCATTCTACTTTTTTGTTGACCTGTTATTATTTAAACAACTTATAGTACGTGCCTTAGACTTTATTCAGTGGATTTAGTCATAACGGAAGTCAGAGTATTCTCACACCCTGGCTTAATTTTCTATTATTTCTTGTAATGTTTTAAGAAATGACAGTTCTTATCGAAACATGTTTCCATTCTAATAATGCAAAGAGGTATAAAACATCTATAATATAATCATTACTCATATTAAAATGTAGTGGAAAACAGCAAAAAATAGATTTTTAATCATTCATATATCAAAGTAGACGGGAACTAATTTATGTCATTTTAAGTATAACTAATAAGTAAAATAGCATTAACTACAAGGGAATGAATATTTTGCGTTAAATATAAAATGAAACGCAAGAGAACGCTTGTTTTACATTTAGTATTTAGGCGTATATTATTGTGTTAATTGTAGTGATACATAAACATTACTTAAAATTTGTTTCGCACAAATAAATATTGTCTGAATAAAACGTAATAACAAATAACAGTTTGGCACAAAATAGAGAATGGAAAAGAAAAAACGTCACTTTGCGAGCTCGGTATGGATTATCATGTAGGGAACCCTGTCTTTAAAGTTTGTCTAACGTCAGCCATCTATATGTAATTGATCTTAAAGGTGTATCGGTAAAGCTTATGGCATATGTAATTCTGGAGGGAAGAGATTAAAGAATCATTAAGATGGTATTAACATTTGAGCACTTTGAAGGCTAGGGCCGTCTCCATGGCGGCCGTGACATATTTTGTTGTGGATTGAATTACAAAGTTTCATTTAACTATATTATGTGTTCGTCGAACAGGCGGCGCTCTTGTTTTTGCTGCAAGCTAAGACTTACAAACCAATTTTTGTAAAACATATTTAACGCTTATTATTTTTGTAAATCTCTTTATATACCAAAAATAAATATTATCATGAAATTAGCACATTTGTTTATATTGAATATTGTCTAAATATTAAAAGATTAAATTTAAATTAGCCAACACTACAATTTCTATTATTGTTTAAATGTATTCTGTTTTAATCAGAGATCATACTTTGACTTAGTGTGACAATCGATAAAACATTGTGATCACATAGGTAAATGTCACAGTTTTCGCATATAAATGATGATTTTCCTGCCTTTTGACCGAACGAACTACACAATCTAGTTGTACGTGTTGAATCAATTTTTGTACAACATTGTCTTCGTAGTAGTCTATCAATTAATGTACTGACTCTATGTGTTGCTACTTCAGATAGATTTCTTTCCACAAGTGTATTCCTATTTTGTTTCAAATTAATTGCAATAACTGCATTTTTTTTCTTATTATAGTCCTTTTATGCATTATAAACACCATATTTAACATTAACATATGAAAACGAAATTTTCCCACCATTTTATTGTATTTTATTAAATGGGAAATAGCCCATAAGCTGCGCATTACATAAACCCCTGTTTAGTTTTTATTGTAATCCGCTGTTAAATCGGGTTCTACACTTTTTCCTTTCATCTCAGTTGAATGTTTGAACACCAAACCGGCCCGATTAGTTCAACTTTCCATTTTATTACTAATTGACGTTTTATTTTTCTAAGGCCAGTTTCACCTTATCGGGAGCTTTATGTTTAAGATCATGCTGAAAATATGTTTTATTCGGGATTACGTTAGCGCCAAAAAGTGTATTTTGTTCGCATAGCCCAGCAATTACAGCAATACTGGTTTAAAGAAGGTCTACATATAGAGTGTGCTCTTATTAAAAAAAAAAAAAAAAAAAAAAAAAAAACTAGGCAATTTGAAACTGCATGTAGTCCTTACTTTTCTTGAGAATATAACCCTGACTATATCTCAAAATTCAAAATCTATCCACTGCTAGAGTCATTAACAACATATAACTTTTATTAGTTGTTTTTCGCTATGAACTGAAAGTGATTCTTTCTGGGAAAGGATATATTAAATTTTTTCGGTTAGCTTTCAAATAAATAGTATCTTTTAAAAAATGTTGGCTTCAAGTAATCAACCACTCATCTTCTTTATGCATTGGGTCATAACAGGAGTGATTGTTATTGTTGTTATTGTCATGAAGATAATCCCTTTTATTCTATCTCAACTGAGCATTTTCTTAGACATAGGCAGAGCATTATTGAATCATTATTCAAATATCCACTTCTCTTATGCTTTTCTATAATAATCAAATCTGTTCGTTTTCAACTTAATAAGTTCAAATATATTGATATTAAAACAATCATTCCGAGTATTAGGAAGATCTGAAATGAACCATATTGAGGTTATCTACCATTCATTGCTAATATATTTTATTTTTATTTATGTCAAATAAATAAAACATTAAAACAGAAATACTGTATATGTAGTTGTTAGAATAACGTATTAACGATTAAGTAAGAAAAGTCTGAAATACTTGAAGCTTACTCATTAAAAAAACTATTTCTGAGTGGATAAATTGTTTATTGAAATGAACACCTAAATATCTTCATACATATATTAAGAGGAGAAATATAAAACACACAGCATATACCTCAATTTAATGCTATATCTGAACTCACTTCTTCAAGAAAATATTCCAATATTTTGTCTGAATCAGAATTATTAGTAGTGGGTTTATATTTATAAAACTTAATAAGAGTAGTGCAATAATTCAAATACTAAAAAAAAAAAAAAAAAAAAAAACAGACTTAATAATTACATGGTAACGATTGAAATATTTATGTGTAAATAGTATGTTTATAACACAAATTTGATTTTATTGTTCTATCTCACAAATATCTACGTGCAAAACAATGAATATCTTTCAGGGTTGGAAAAACGAAAAAAAAAAACCTTTAACAGTAAAGAACTACTTCTTCATTTCTCTAAACACGCATATTAATAACAGTTTATTTTGGATAAATCTAAATAAGTAAGCTAATCATTTTGGCGGTCACAAGGTAAAGTTAGAACATTCTTCGATCGCGTAGATTTAATACAAGAAACATTATAACTCGTTATGTGTATTTTCAGTAGCTACAAAATGAACAATATATATTTAGGGAAGTTGGAAAATTCAGATATAGCAAGTAATATATGTAAGCCAGAACAAGTGAATAACTATAAACAATAAAGTGAAATAAAGCTATTCACGAAAATGACAACGTGTTAAAACAGCGGCTGAGAGAGATAGTATTTCAGACAGTTTTAATTAGAATATTAAATTTAATGTTCATTTATCCTTCTACATTCAATTCTTTCCGATTTGGTTCTCTCTAACCAGCTTTAACAAATTAACTTAAAAACATTTTACGGTAATAATATAGATATGATTGTAACTAACAACTACTTAATATTTTAGTCCTGCATTAATATATAACACTGTGAATTAAACTACTAACTAAAGTTAGTGAAATGATTTCATACTACACAAAGGCTACAAGTCCCACCACAAAGTTTGAAGTTCCCTGTCTTGTGTTCCAAATTGTAATTTTATTTACACATCATTATACCACATACCTGACATACCATACAATATATACATTAACAATTTAATTTGCAAAGACCTAACTGAGAATTAATTGCACCATACAAACATCCAACCTGTTTAAATAAAATCTTTGACCTCATTAGATGGGAATATAATCTTCATTAAATCCAAGGTTTAATAATACAAATGTACTTGAACAACATAGCTCAAGTTGTGGTTAATGTTTAATTTACTTTACACTAGATCCGAAATATATTTCATTATTGGGAAAAACTAATTAAATATTTAGTAATTTAAATCAATAGAAAATTTTATTGAGATTAAAAAGTAAAAGGGAATAAATGTAATATAATAAAAGCTAAATATTTGTAATAATAAAAGTCTTTGTTTTTAATTTAGTTAGACAACTTCTTTAATATATAAAATGAAAATGAGCAAAAGTCTAAAGAGTAGGTATAGAATGCTAAATTAAAAAAAAGATAATAGCCTGCTTTACGTAAGTTGATTTTCAACTTCTGGAAACAGTTGTTCCCCGTTCGTTCCTATTTTAATACTTTACTTAACTTTCTTGAAATATTTTGTAGCACCTATTTAACAAGAAAATAGACTAAATTTAATTTTAATTAAGAACCAAATGGTAATACACAAATTGGTCGCTCTATATGAATAACTTTACAGTACTCACTCAGCTGTAAAAATGAACATTATCCAAAAGTTTTGGTATTATTTGTCACCGAGGTTGCCCTCCTTCAGCCACAATTATTACAATTTCGAAGGGTTGTTTCTTGCCCAACTTTAATTTAGATAAAATATATAAAATGTTAGATCCATTTATGCAAAATTTGTCTATGTAATTATGCAAAAAAACAGATAGTTTTTCGATTCAGGTCTACAAGATCCCTATATGGTTTAAACTATATTATGGTTTATTTATTAGTTTCTTCTAACATATGTAGTACAATATCTGCCAAAGTCTTTTGAAATAAATTTTTGATAAAATTCTGAACTGATCAAAGGTATGATTTTCATGATACTTAGGGTAGAAAAACCTTATAAGACAAAGTAATATTCATTAAAAGACTCGAAATATTAGTACATTTGAACGTGGAGTTCCGTCATTTTGTTGTGCATAGCATTGTCAAGATCAATTTGAAGGCCCAGTAAAAAAAAAAAAAAAAAAAAAAAAAAAAAAAAAAAAAAAAAATCAAATAATTGATATTGTTAGTTAATTATTCTGACATTTCAAATGTTGCTATCACTAACTACAACCATCATAATTTCATTAGGTTCATCATTTTGTTCATTACAAAAATATAATTTCTAAAATTAAATCACCCTTAATACCTAATCTTCTTTAAATATATGATTTCAGACCATTATATGAATAACCATAGATTATATATGATACTAGCCTTAATTTAGAATATATACTATAATAATCTTTATTACAAATATTTATATTTATTTTGAAGTCGCAACCTTTCAGACTGCTATTAAATTTATTTACGTCCAAGTTATTTTTTACAAATATAAACAGATGTTAGTACCATATGAGTATAATATAATGAACTCTTACATCTTATAGTCACATAATTGTAAATAATTACTTAATTTTTATTTAAAAATTACAATGAGGATATATTTCAAAGAATGAATAATTTGTAATATTGAGAATAGGTTTATTGAATATAGAATACTTGAAAACTACATATACTGAAATGATACTAAAGTTATCATTTTTATATTTTTGTAAATTTTCCAATAACATTACAAAAATATTAACAATTAATTATAACGAGCAAATTTGTTCAGTGTTCTACTCTAACAAGTCTTTATAATATATGGATCAGTTTTAGAAGTAAACATGTTTTTCTTATCGAACCTTGAACTATTGACAAATGAGATCATATTCATCCTTTTTAGCAAGTTATAGATAATTTAAGTAATGGTAATATTTCTTTGAGGTTTTATTAGAATACATTTATGACATCTTTTATGTTCTATAATTGCTTTGGTCGCATGTGTTTTCTAGTGAAGAACAAAGGAAGTACTCAAATAGTTTTTTTATATTTTATTATTAAGGAAATAAAATCAGAACTATTGCATAAAATATTTTACTGTTAATTACCATGGGTTAGTACTTTTGTCTTTTCGATTGATAAATTTTATTTGAAATCAATCAATCTTACATTTTAAATATAAATAGAATTATATATAAATTAATTATAATAGAGGTTAGGATTTTTGCTTATGTTCCATTTTGAGTTTAAATAAAATTCATTTTACTAGTAATTATTTGTTTTAGCGTCTCTACTGAGACTCAAAAAAGTTTGTGACTACATTTTTAAAAATAATGATCTTTTTGAACAACCTATAAAGTTGCTGTACTAGAAAAGGTAAACGATTTGAAGTTTATTGTTTATTATAGGTAGCAATTAAAATTTATTACTGTCCTTTTTTGAGGACATTGGGTTTATGAAGGTTCATTTCATGCTCAACACTGTAATCAGCTACTTTACTGAATTAATTTAGTTAAAAGTTAAATAAATATAATTACATCACGGTCACAAGGGAAATAAAATTACAGGAATATAAATAAGATTGTATGTATAATTTTGAGAAAGTAAACTGCATATAATGAACTTCACTGTTTATTTTTATAAATTATTTTCCAGAATTGTAAAAAAAATGTGAACAACATGTCTTTAGTTCTGTTTTATTTATTTGAATGAAATAATATAAAACAGTTATTTGTTTTGTTCAAACATAGGAAAATACCACATTTTACACAACGTATTCTACTTTTTCCATTACACCCTGCTCTTCTGCACCGGTGAGGATTTTGTGAACCTACAGCTTCAGGACCTACAGTGCAGCTCCTTTCAATCTAGCTTCAGTACAGGGCAACTTCATTATTTTTCTTGGCTTCATAATCATCTTCCTGTTCATTTTTACTGTCACTTGTTTTGACCTCTCCTGTGATTAGTTGTTCAGCAATGCTACGGAAATCAAGGAATTGTAAAATATCTTTTCTTGGCTTTTGTCGAAGTCTGGTCGATATTGTAGCCATGCATTTACTGTAGCAAGATCTATAAAATGCAATATTGTTCGTACGGTCCATTTATTTGTGCGATGTTTTTGTCTGTAGAAAGCAATTATACGGTCACAAAGATCTACACCTCCCATGAACTCATTGTATAGTTTAACTACAAGAGGACGGTCAATTGAAATAAATTGTTTTTGTTTTTTAGACCATCTTTTACAGTTATCCATAGGCTCACGGCCATGACATGAGGAAATCATCGTAATTGCTTTACTATCAAACCATGTAACTAAAGTTAATTTCTTGTTCTGACTAACAAACTGTTCTGACGATTCTCTCGGTATATTGCCCATGTCTTTGTCACTGGTAAGTGGAATTTTAGGCACTCTATTTTTCTGAATATTGTCCAGTCGTATAAATATTACGTTTACTAAGGAAGTCAACTACACTATGAGTTGTAAATAGTCTGTCAATATAAATACAACATTCGGGTGGAACAGTTTTTGTCGAGAGAATGACGACTGCTTCCATAGCGCCAAATTGTTCATTTAGGCCATCACCTAATGTTGAAAAGTATATCCTTTACCTTGGTAAACACAAAGGTCTAACACCAGACCTGTTGGCGAAGCCAAAACAAAGTTTTTCAAACCCACAGGGTTAGGGTTTCCCCGAACATATTGCTTCAACTGGGTCCTTCCAGTAAAAGGAATCATCTGCTCGTCGATGCTCATATGTGAAGGACGAGGCAACATCATGATCCCATTCCTTACTCTATCTATGATGGGTCGCACCTTCCACAACTTGTCTCCTTCTTTAATTTTTTTTGGTACGTCTAAGTCATTAATAAACTTGAGGTTATTTCGTATTTGATAAAAGCGATTTCTGGAAATAGTGTCAGCAATTAAAGGAACACGGGTTGATATTTTCCAGTACATCCTCAATCTGGGATAGCCGAGAGTAGCAGCCATTATTCCAACTCCGACAGACTGCTTGATTTCATTTTTGTTAGTTTTCATGCTTTTACCTGTCTTCTGTACTGAAATTATGTTAGTACTTACAGAAATCTTCTCAAGTAAATGGTCATCAATGTACTGATACAAGTATTGTTTTGGAGTCCAATTTTTTCGATAACTAACCTGTTTTTCCGGTTCGGAAGAATCTATATCGTTTCTAAAAATTGGAGGGTTAAAACATTTGATTTTACTCCAAGTGTGATGTTGTAGAATTACAGGTGAAGTTAACTTTTGTGGTAATTGTTCATTTAGGCATAATTTCGAGACAGAAGCACAGGTTTAACTTAAAATAGGCTTACCTTCTGGTTGATAATTTTGTTCATCCTCATCAGTGTCATCAAACACTTCTTCACTAGATTATCATTGTTTTGTAGCTGATTATCAGTATCATTTATTAAAATATTTTCATTTTCTTCATTTTCAAATTCAGATAAATTGCCATTTCCAATCAAATCAAAAATTTGAAAAACTCATTTTTATTAAAAACGTAAAAGATATGTGATTTTGTATCAAAAGCCTACCAAAAAATTGTAACCTCAAAGTTTGCTAACAAACACTACAAAGAGTCATCGTTTGGAGACACTTGTTAAAGAACGATTTATAAATTAAAAATACTGAAAATCTCAGTTTAAACAGTTGCAAAGTAACGGTAAAACGTACAAAAAATATTTGTTTAAATAATTTAAATATTAGAAGCACATATGATAAAGTCTCAAACAGAAATCTAAGGATACACCATTTAGACAACACTTCCAATAAAAATCAGCAGACCTAAATAAATACCTTGTAAACAGTTATTGAATTTCTCACTAGAGTTCTCTTCAACTGTCCTCAAACAAGTATAGTGGGTTTAAATGAAGTAATAGAAGGATCTTCCTTAATATATGGTCAAAACCTAATGTCCTCGTTTGGGGAATTAGCCTTCGGGTCTCAAGAGAATGATAAGTATTTACATTTGTTTGTTTAATCCGAGATATTTGAATGAGGATTTTCTGGATAATTTATTTTGAACATCACAGGTTTCCATCTTCATGCTACGATGCATACGCAACATCATGACGAATAGTTTAACCAACGATGTTTAGGTAAATCTGATTGCGGAAAGTAGAATTTATAGGGACGGATTTATGTTATAAAGTATATTATAGGAACAGGAACTATATAACATGTTGTCATACTTATAATGCGTTTTTTGGTATTTTAACAATTATTATATAAATGCTTATAAGAAAATATCATAAAAAGTTTTATTTTTTATTATTTTTTTTTTTAAAGAAAACTTAAATACATGTATTTTATAAGGGTTTTAATTAAAAGTCAGTTTTATTTTGTTAAATGGTTTTACTGTATTGTTTAATTATACACAACAACATATTTATTGAAATGTAATTAATCAGTCTACCCTCTAATCGGATTACACAAGTATATTTGTAAAATTATTAGTGAAAATATAATCAAAATAATTGAATACTGAAAGATATTGTGAAGAACTAAACTGGTAAAAATTACTATATACTAAAAAATAAAAAATAAAACATGTTATAATTAACTGGTCTATAATGTCTACAAACAACAATACAATTAGGCTAATTATATACAAATTTTAAACACAAAAGCATAATTACCATAATAAAAATTACATAAATCCGACTGTACATATTAAAGAGGTAATTTATAGAGATTAAATATAACATAGACATTTGTAATGAAACCAAACTTCAGGAAATTATTTTATGAATGTAATAAAAAGTAAAAAAAAGGTTAGTTGTTTGTTCTCGGGAGATGAAGCCACTACGTTGAGCACATGATATTTTAGTTGCTTTTCTTTTTCTTTTTTTTCTTATCGCAGAAAGTGCACCTCTCTGGAAACTCTGGATTAATTTTCTTTGTATTTTTTTTTTCATCTGTTATTCCTGGGTGTTCGCTGAGGCGAAATCTGACATATAGATTGATGGTCCTCACTGTAAAGCGCTGTTCTAGATAGTCATTGGACAGCTCCTTCAAATATTCTCTGTAATGAAGTTTTTCAACTTTTGTTGTCAAAATCAGACATCCGTTTATTTCAGTTTTCAATAGGGAGTAAAATATCGTCATGCTTCATCTGTTACTCACTATTGAAACATATTAGCTACCCTTCATCTCCCCGTAATACATCGAACCCATTATTGGTCAAACTGTAGAATGAGAAAATATCGGACTTACAGTCCTCTCCAGAATTTTAGTTAATGTTTTCAGTTTCATGCAGGTAGTATTGAAAATATTACCTATATTTATATAGGTATATAGGCCTATAATAGACCTATATAGGTATATTTATATAGGCGATATATATATATATATATATAGGCCTATATATAGTTTTTTATAAATGATATAAACAGTGTTTGACGTTTCCCATAATTTATTTTTTCTGGACTGATGCCTTCATTTCAAAAACGTTTTCATTTGCATATTAATAGGTATATTTTAGAAGAAAAAAAATGTACAGTGTATTTCAATATTATTTTATATTAATTAAAGAAGTAATTACCGTCACCGACAATCAAAATGTATTTATAACAAACAAAACACGTAAGTAATTCATTCTTTTAATATAATCCAAACAGTTCGGGCTGGCAGTTTGCCCTTACATACTTCGCTATTATAATCAGAAAACCCATTCGTATTTCTTTATTATAATCAATCACGGGATCGTTCGAGGGATTGCCCCTAAAACAATAATAACATAACTTACCTTAATTCATACGGTACGTACTCCATTGCTAAATATTAAAGAATGTAGTTAATATTGTAAACTCTTATTTAAACTACTAATATATCCGTCAGTAAAAGAACGGTTTACGAAACGTGCGTTTGTTTAACATGACGATATGGATTAGGTGATTTTAATAGCGAGTAATAAGTGGTAAAATGCCGTGGAGGCGGGGGGGGGCTAACCTTTAGCTGTAATATGACTGTGGTTATGTAGAGGTGAATTAGTAAGACGTTAAAATAAAATAAAATCTTTTTACAATGTGGTCGAACCCTTTGTAGACTAATCTGCATGACTCCTAGCATCTAACTGGTATAGTGTTTCAGGCTTACCGTTGAATACAATATCCTTTTTTAAAACAAAGGACATCAATAGAAGCAATTTATTTAATAGTAATATAAATCGTGTTGCAATAAAAATGCACAAACTCATTTATGAAATTGTTTTCAATTGAAATACTAAAGAAAAATATTCGACGCATAATAATAAGTTCGGTAGATGTGAGTAAAAAATTGAAAATCAATGTAGATTGTGTAGCCCTTAGAGAACTCACTTAAAGTGAATAGAGTAGAGGCAGTTCCAAATTCTAAGCTGAATATATGTCTTTCTTTATGTAGCCATGAGTTACTGCAAGTTCCTCTTTCTTCTTTACTATCAGATCCTTTCTTAACCAAGTCTTATTCTCTTCTAATCCTGATTCCATTAGTATTACAGGACTAGAGTTCTCTATGTTATACGTTAATTTACACCTCTTGTATTATGGTTCTTTTATTTTTAATCCACAAAAATATAGATTTGTAATTTATTACAAAACTATATTTTTATATTCAAATAGTTCTCCCCTATTAAGTTTTCTATATAAATATGTTTTAAATAATAGGTATAGTTTAAAACATTTATTGAGTAGGTATGATTTAACAGACTACCCAAGGCTTAGTTTTTCTACAGCTATAGTTTTGATGCAGGGAATATTCGATAAAACAACTACTACATTAAAAGTATTCTTTATCAAATATTTTCACTGTATAATATATTGTTTTTGGCTAATTAGTGACATATAGTCAATGATCATAAAATAAAGACGTTAAAAAAAAAAAAAAAAGAAATCAAACCAACAAGCAGAACTAAACAAATGAATTAACACCAATAAAGGAAAATATTAGTTGATGGACAACCTACAAGCACCAACACACGGGTACGCAATCAATTGTAAAGGCAACTCCGTCACCAAACGCCAAGCAACTAACTATTTGTGATCACATGAACTATTGAAATTAAAAAAAAAAAAAAAAAAACATCTAGAATAAAACGTTCTTTAGTAATAGTCAGTCGTTTTGTTTGTACACTCGTTGTTAGGTTATAAAACTTTCTCGGTTATACATTTACCTCCTTCACAAATAATAAAACAGTACATTACACTTATAATTAGAAAATTAGCCTACACTACTAGAAATATATGTGGAGTGAAAATAGTTGATATTTTAGTTAACGTAAGCTGTGCAAAAACATTGTACAAACTTTCTTACTCACCAATATCGAAAAATAAATAAAGTCAACTAAACCTATTGTTCATTAAAAAGGTCAGTTCTGTTGTTCTCAGTATTTAAAAACATATTGATATACAGCATTTAAATAGGGCCTATACGTGGCGTCTTTGTTAGTACTCTACCATAAATGCTCATTTGTTTAAAAAAATTAAAGTAAAGCTTTTATGACGAAGGATAAAGGTAATTTTGCTTTGTACCAATTATCCATCAACCTTAATATTGTTTTACTTGCAATTACTTTCACAAGTTTGGGTCATTAACTTTCAAATTT
Source organism: Aphrophora alni (assembly GCA_963513935.1). Taxonomy (NCBI): domain Eukaryota; kingdom Metazoa; phylum Arthropoda; class Insecta; order Hemiptera; family Aphrophoridae; genus Aphrophora; species Aphrophora alni. Next base: position 28,921,592 of record OY740770.1, read on the forward strand.
CACTTATATTTGAACGAAGTTGCTAGATTATGAAAAATTACGTCTTTCATAACAAACCTGTGACCCGTTTTGTATTGTTAGGGCGGTTGCCAACAACTAAAGAAAGAGCTTTTTTAAAGAGATGGTGATTAAAAAGTTTTTTTATGTTTCTTAGAGGATATAATTGAGCAAAATCATATTCTTCTAATAGGCAGCTACTCCCAAATTTTGAGAATTCATTACTAATCATGGCCAAAAACACAGATAAAAAAAATTAATTAAAATCTATCTACGTCTTTGGGCCGTAGATATGGGCAGAATATAACGAACGGACATTATTAAAAAAAAAAAAAAAAAAATGGACTCATGGGAATTCAAAATTGACTTAACCGTACAAAACTCAACATCTATTTTTTGACCAATCACATAATTTTCCTTTTACCTTACCACGTGTATGCAATAAAGTTAAAGAAGTGACACTAGGTTTTGCCTTGTCAATTCAACTCATTAAATTTTATGTGTTAAATTCAATCTAAAAATGTAATCAGATTAGGTTGAAAATTAATGTTTTACGTTATAGTCATTAGATTAACAATAACAATTTTATGTTCAATGTATTATGATGATTGGTGTAGCGTAAAAACTGATGGACATAAAATTTAAATTAGTTTTTTTTTTCGCTACACTATTAATCATAGGCATCAAAACATACAAGTCGTTATAGCAGTAATCAATTAACATTGAGAGTTAAATTGTTAGTTGACCTACTATGTTTCTAAAATACTCAAGGTTCATCCCTTAATTTAACTTATTTTGCAATACTAGAGTTTTGCTTATACTGATATATCTTAGTATTCATTCACAATGTTATAATACATATTCATAATTACGTTTGTATTAATATGTAATTGAAAAAAATATTTCCCTTGTATTATTTGTCTATTATCGACATGTAATTATATACAATCACTGAACCACGAGAAATTTTAAATAGCCATAAATAAACTTTATTAGGTTATTCATCCCCAAGTTAGTTCTAAGGTGTTTAATATTTGGTATTGTCACTTCGAACTGTAATGATTGTGTGCAGACTTTGATGTATGCTGTTGTGTCACCGATTATCTAATGGTACATGTTTACCATCTCCCTCTATAGGACCTGACATCCCCAGTGTCTCTGCGGCAATATTTGATGGCTCTTCCTATATGATACCACAATATATGTTAAAGTTGATTTAAATCCGGGTTGAATTCTGGCTATTGAGTAAAATTGATCTCACGTCATCTCTTTCCAACATAGCCGTGTGCAGTTGGCAATAATCATACATCCAGATTACACTTAGACGTACAAAACACGTATACATCACTAAATGCTTTCACAGACCTCATTCAAGGTTCCTCTAACATACACGACAAGTTCGTTTACGTGACAACTTGAAAACACTTCTCTAACCACAAAGGAGCAACCATGGAAATTAATCCATCCTATCTCTCGCCCGATGAGTAACGATTTAATAAAAGAATCGTTACGCATTAGGCCACATAACTTGGCTACACAGTACTCAACTGGAGGTAAGTCGTCCTACGCATTCTGTAAACTATCTCTTTGGTGGCGAATCTCTAGACTGTGGCCTGAACCCGGGCGATGTGCATATAATATAGCCTTTTCTTACTGTTCTAGTACTTAAATTTACTCATTGTAGTTACCTGAGTTCATTACGAAGCTCACCAGATGTTACACAAGCTCAAAGAAACAACATACCTGGCTTTTGTTACTCTGTTACGGCCTAACCTTGCCTCCGCTTAAAACATCACAGCTCTATTAAATCAGGATCGTCAATATCAAAGCGATGTTATAAACTTGGATCACACTTAGTATTAGATCAACTAAAATATTCGCTCTTGAACAATTCACAGCTAAAAGAGGCATTTTAAAAATACACTGGTACAGTAATTATTTATAATTAGTAACAACAATAGAATGAAGCCTACGAGGAAGTCCAAATATGATGACAGATCAGAAGAGAAATAGAGCTAGTTTGACTAGTGAATAGTTTCAATAAGTTTCATCAGCTAAAACTGTGATAAACAGGTTATAGTATGTTGGTATGTTTTTAATGATCACCTGGTAGATTTATAAATCATTTATGTTCAAGAAAAATTACGTTTAAAACAAAAAATAAAATCTGACCTATATATTTTGGTCTCGGAAGTCTTGATGATAGTAACCACACTCTGTCTTGATTGACGTAATACACTCTGATATTCAAATGGAGTGTTTCACGTATTTATCTCTTCTGAAAAAGGTCTTGTGTTTGTTTTCCCCTGTATTCATTGATGCCGTTAAATAATAAAAAATAATGATATAAATATTTCGGTTTTACTGTTATATAAAAAAAAATTAGTGTTGTGTATTGAACTGGGAGTAATATCTAAGAATTTGGTAAAACTCATTCTAACAGGAGAGATTAACTTCACTTTCGTTTAATTAAAAAATGCCAGTGCTCCAGTATTTACACCAATCTAATTTAATAATTTTTGGAGTTAGGCAATATAATTTTATTTAAAATGTTATTTAAATGTTATCTCACTTATGCAATAAAATTTCTGTTGTTATTATAATTGTGTACGTAAATCTTTAAAATGTGTTGTTAAAGCGTTGAAAGTTTACCTGTACTTGGGACGGTCGTTATTTTAGAATATCTGTATGTTTTGTAATAAATAAACATAAAAAGTTGGTTGTGACAAAAGGTTAATATTAACATCTTTGTTTTATTTATCACTATATAAACGAATCACAAAGTGATATATATATATATTTTTTTAATTATTTTTTTATTACAACTGAGGCATGCCTCATCTAGCAATTTTCCTTTATCATATGTGTTCGCTGTGTGCTGGGGTGCAGTCCGACGGCTGGTCCCAATGTGGTTACTGCCTAGTGAGGTCCATTGGCTTGGTCCTTTTCAGCCTTCTTGTGATGTTGTCACTGCGGTGCAGCAATTGGACAATCTCTGTATTCTTGTGCTGCTCTAGCCTGCGACGATGCTTAACAGAGAGCCTCTTGATGACTTCCTCAACAGGCTCAATGCCTAGGTCCTTATGTATGTTGTCATTCCTCACATACCATGGGGCGTTGACAATCATTCTCAATACTTTATTTTGGAAAACTTGTATTATGCTACTGTTGCTTTTCTTTGTACATCCCCAGAGTGGTGCACCATAGGTCCATATTGGTCTTAGAACTTGCTTGTACAATAGTGTTTTGTTGCTTATTGACAGTTCGGAATTCCTTCCAAAAAGCCAATACATTTTATTGAATTTGAGCTTTAGCTCGACTTTTTTCTTTTTTACATGCTCCTTCCATCTGAGCTTTGCATCGAGTGTCATCCCGAGATACTTTGCACTGTTTACGTATGTTATCTTCCTTTCATTTAATGTTATTGGTGCTGGTTCGTATCTTCTATTACAAAGTGATATTTGAAATAATTTTATTTGGTTTAAAAAAAAGAAGTTTTTTTTTTTCAAAATTAAACTGAGGTAAATCACTTTGAATCGTGGAAGGATCCATGGATGTAGAAATATGATTTCACAACGCATCATTTCATGACTACTTTATGTTTCGAAGATAGATATGAAAATGATAGTTCAAGTAAGCAGAAACACAGAATATTTTTCACTGAAATTCAGTTGCTAATATTCAGTTTCATTAGTTATAATTAGACCCCCAGGCTTTAATACCATGATGAACTGTATTTTCTTAATACCCGAGGTGTAGAAAAAGAGATGATTATTTGTTTATCATGTAATTTCTTGTATTATCAATGTTCTAAAATATTTAAATGTGTAGATATTTCATTCAATAAAACCCCAATGTCTCGTATCGCCTACACAGCTCAAAATGATTATACATATTTGTTTATAAGTTAATCGAAAACAGGTATATAACAGATTTTTTTTTCCATTTGCTTAATTTATTTACTATTATTTAAAAAAAAAAATCAATTAATTTTGTTCAACTTCTATACTCGTATATTTTGTGTTTCACAAAATATTACATATGTATAACATTTGCAGTACTTCTTCTCATAAGTAATTATATTTTGCGCAAACAGATATTTTATTTCTTGTTAGTTTAGTTTGTAATTTTTCTTATATTTGTCTGCTAATGAATGTAACAAATTACTTTAGTGACAATGTATAAACTTACGTCATAAAACTATAAACTGAAGGCTATTAAATAAACTAAATTTGCGACCACTGGAGATTGCTCACCGGTTTAATGACACGGGAATGATTCCTGGACCTATGGTACTTTAACAATAAATAAAATTATATTAGGTAATTTATAAAATTATTTCCAAGGTAATGGCTGTAACGTTTTTACTTATAGCAATGTAAATATTTTATATATTAATTACATTCTGATATTACTATAGCTATATTTGTATGGTATTGGCTTATCTAGTTCTCTTAAACAGTTCTGTGTTTTATAGTAATTGCCTTCGTCTACGACGATTGACTGATGTTCAGTGTTATAATATTTCCAAGGAAACATAGTTTGAAAAGGTACTGTTTAATATGTAGTGTCTATTTATACAGAATACCTAAACCAAGTACAGTGTTAATTAAAGCACAGTCGAGAGTTAATTACAGTACTTCAATCAACTGTAGGCTATATATAATACGAGAATTAACTGATACGATATTACTTACTATAACTAACCACAGCAATTGGAATTTTCCCAATGTTTGTTTTACATACAATTAATTGCTAAATTGTAGTTATTGTTTCTCCATTCTGCTTGTTTTTTTACTATATATGACAGTCAATGAAAAAAATAATCTTTACGTTTTAAATTTTCGTTGTATAAATAACAATTTGAATGAGTCAACATTTTAAATATTGTTTTGGTTTTTATCTATATGTGTCAAACAGATATTTTTAAGAGATGACGATCATTACATTTTACTTGGTTCCATAGTGTAAAATTCAATAGAGTTTTTGAGTTATATATATATATATATATATATATATATATATATATATATATATATATATATATAAAGAATATAAAAACTTTTCTGATTTACGGTCAAAATATGGTGTAAACCCTCCAAATGTTATTAAAATCAGTTCATTGGTATCGGCTGTAAAACAATACCTATACGAGAGACTACAACACTAGATAGACGTTATTACCAAACTTGAAAATTTAAATATCTAAAAAAAAGCTACATGATTTTTTTATGCATCTCGTAACTTTCAATTTACTACGTATTTGTGAGAAAGTAAACATTATGAATATTAGTTTATGTAACTAATCGAAATTAAAACTATTTATTTTTTTATTGAATATTACAACATTATAAGCAGCATAATCATTCTGTAAGTTTATGCTAAACATAATAACACAATTTCACCAGCAGTGAATAAGCCTAAATCGACGGTAACAAAACCGTAACACAGTAGGCTATAATATAAAGTTATGCCTAGTTAAAGAAGAGCTTATTAAACTGATACTAAATATAGCTTTCTCACTAAATAAAATAATTTTTTTGCTGCTTAAATAGGGAAAAACCTAGTTAACTCTGATATACATTTTTAATAAGTTTTATAATTTCATATACATAAGTTGCGACACAATTACATTTTTAACTTTAATTGAAACGTTTTAATTAACCAGTGTTGGCAGTAAAGGCGAGAAAGCTTTTGATGCGTCAAATGTTAATAAATTTGGTTCATAACTCTAACCGACCGGGAGGAAAATATTTAAATAAAATTTACTTAAAATCGCCGAATTCAAGTGTACATGCATATACAGTATTTGTAAGATTTAATGAATAATTGTGATAGCAATGCATAAAAATTATAAATTATGTAAAGCAGTAGACAAAATTGGCCACTATTATAAACTATATGTGTGTCAATTATATAAATGCTAAATCAGAGAGAAAACATTTATTACAAAATACACCAATGATAAACTATACCATATGACTGAACATAATGCTTTAATAATATTATAAAGATTTATAAACATTAAATATATTAAATTTTAAATAAAACAATGTTTTCCGTATAATGGTAAAGTTTTGACTTTATTTTCAGCTGTGGTTTACACTTTAGCTGTCGTAACTTTTGGCTGTGGGCGTTAATACATTGACCCATGGTTGCATATAGAGGTAGACTATAAGTAAAACATTATTTACAACGTTTCACTTCTTTTCAGATTTACATTTCAAGATTGAATAGTTTATTGATTTATTTTCGTACACAAAATTATAAAAGTAGTTTAATTTTTGTATTTCTTATTACACTCACTTTATATTTTGCAATATTAAAACAAAATATTGTATTAAATACAAAAATCTATATAGAATTTTTGCCCTGGTATATCCACTTTAAGGTCACTTGAATCCAATGTAGAGCCTCAAAAGTGTGGAACTATTTCTTTACATAAAATGTAAGGTAACTGTCCTGAAAAAAAAATCAATATTATTATTTTATTAAAATCGGCAAAAAGATTTTTATCCAATTTATCAAGAACCTAATACATCACAAAAATATGAAATGAAGCAAATACTATTGGAACAAAGAGTTAACTTTCCTAAAATATCTACCAATTATTGGTTTAAATAATAAAATAATTCACAGACTCCGCATTAAAACGTAAAATATTAAGAAAACAGATAAACGGATATATCAGATAAATTTTAAAAGAATATCATAGAAAAAACATAAAGCATTTTCCAAACCATACGTAAATAAAATTACTGTTTTCGAGGTACGAACAAATTATAAGTATTTATTCTGGAAAGATAATATACACATCTTTCTATTTTAGCTCATTTTCTTAAATCAAAAATCTTTGCAATTGAAGTAACAAATTTTATGTTGATTTGTATATATTTTTTTTCATTTACCATCAACAAAATATTGTTGTTATAGTTTAATATAGATTAAACAGGAATTAGCAGACGTTAAATTATGTCCAAATTCACGATAGGGCGTTGAATTCAAGACGATAGAACCATGGATGTTGAATTAAAAAAAGAGAAGCAATGATCGTTGATTTTCTTTAAAATATTTGTATGCAGAGGTTGGAAAAGATGTAAATTGTCATCATATAAAAATGGGTGCAAGTATAAATAAAAATGATTTCATTGTCTTTTTTTAAAATTTTTTAGTTAAGTTGAAATTTTAAATTCGATGTGATAAAATATATTTCTAAATTAAAGAGTAAAACTAAACAGATAGTAACATATCTTAAACAAATTCAATTCCTCGCTAATGTAATGTTATTCTTTAAAATCGGAATGACATATTCGTCTCGGAATGTTTTATTCAAGAGAGTTAAAGAAATAGAAAAATCGTAATTTTTATTTGTTTTGATAGGTAAAATTTGATTATTGATACAATTAACAAATTTCTAAAACATCTAAAATATTAATTAAATTGCATAGCTAGTGATTTCATTCCTTACATTATATGCATTTGTGCACAAATCAACCTTTCATTGCAACCGTCAGAATAATGTTACATATTGATATAAGATTACAATAGTGAATATTGTCACCTGGGAAAGGAATTGAGTTTATTTGATTTAAAATAATTATTATAATCTCTATCACATGTCAAGTAAATGGATTAAAGACATTACAAAGAACTTTCTCAATCAATCCTTAAATGCCAATAAAAACGAAGCAAAAGTAATTGTCATAAAACATCCACTTCGTTATTTGTCAGTCAAAAATTAAAAGTAAACAATGCACTTTGATCATGAATATTGTTAATGGAGCAAATATTTAATTCGCTAGTGTAAATCATATTAGTTTAAAATCAAATACAGATAGATTTGTGTTTTTTGCCAAATATTCCTAATATTTAGTTGCTTGCGATTTTGTACGCTGGTTTGGGTAACTAATCTTCACATATAACTAAATTTAAACGAAATTGATATTCCCGATTAAAACAAAATGTAGTCTTGTTTGACAGTTCTACGGCCGATGTTTTGATTTTTTTAACAATAACTCACGAACTGCCATTCTTAGGTATCTGGTAACCCATATATTTTTCATCTGTTGTTACAGACTAAAATAGAGCAAAATTGATCTAGTTAAAGTAATTTTGATATATTTAAATTTGGATAAATCAAATTTAATTTGGGTTCCTCATTATCTGTCACGAGGTCAATCTCTTCTTTTTTTCTTCAGGCAGGCTTTTAATTACTTCACCTCGCGAGTGCACACTTTTCAATAATTTCTCTATATGGATAAAAACTCCATAGTTTGGAACATGAAAAATAATTCCTGAATATTTATCTTATTATGATAGGATGCTTACAGGAAGGGAGTAGTGTTTAATGTAAATGAATATCACAATATTAGGCTTCCCGTTATCTATAAACATCTTCCAACTACACTAAAATAAAAGGAAGCTGTCATGCTGCCTTAATTACAGTAACTGGTGTGCAAGACTTGCTTAAAGACAAATTTCAATATATATTTTGCAGTTTTATTAGTTGTTAGTTTCTATCGGTTACCGAATTACTGGTAGACACAAAATGTGGACTATAAATAATCAACTGTATGTAATTAACCAAGACTACAAATTGCATATTGTAACATTGTTAACTTCAGATAGTAAAATTATTTAAGTACTGAAAATGTTTGCCATATTTCCTTACACAATTATATAAATATGGATATAGAACTCTTAATTTCTTCTGCTAAATCTTTTTGTGTGGCAGAGTGTAACAAAGGCGATATACTATAGCTGGATATTTATACCTTTCTTCGTGTAATATTGAGTTTTCCTATCAAGTCTCCTTTAAACAACCCTTGATCTCTGTTGTGTGATCTTTTCTTTAAAGTCGGAAGATTTATTAGTTAAAAAATGCTTTGCGATTTGAATTAAGTTGTAGAGAATATTCATATTCGTCTTCCTTTGGCTCTAATTTTCTTATATTTGTAAATTTAAACTATATGAAAACCTTTTCTTGGAATCTTGTGGAAATTTATAGATTTAACGGCACTGCTGTTAGGTGTATCTGTCAATTTACTCACAATTTATTACGAATGACAACCTTTTGTTAGATTTCAGATTTAATGAAACATTGGAATGACTTTCTACGGCTTTCTTGTTAGATATAGTTTATTATAATAATAATATTTTATAGTTATATTTGAGATTGGCTGATACAAATCTATCATTTTGGTGAGTCATACTGATTGATATGAACGTTTAAACATGATATATAATATTTAGGCAAAGCTTGCCTACTGCATGCGATTCAATTAATGTTGATGGTTTGATCACAATGGAAGAGTAATATTACTGTCATTCACATAAAATTGTGTGTACTGTATTTAGCATCAATTACTTCATGAAGTTATATTACAGTTATTCCGAAAGTTGTAAAAGTAATAAATCACATAAAAGAAATCGTTATCAATGTTGTTGATAAAATTATGACGTCTATATATGAAGCACAATAATATAGCACACGCATCGACAAAGCAAACGAATCATTATAATAAATACATGCATATACATATCTTGTGTAACAAACTTATGTTGGTACCTTCATACAGGTATTATTGTAGGATAAAACAATATTTATTAACAAAAATGTTTAATTATTTATAAAACTTTCTTAGAAAAATTCCTTGACAATGTTATATTTATTCGTTCCAGGAATTTATTATCTATGTAATTTTGTGCAGTTAAGTTTATTTTTACTTTATTGAACCATCTTCTATGAGATTGGTTCTTTGACCATTTTACAACCCTTCGAAGTTATATGTTGACTAGGGATTTTAGTTCAGTTTTGTTTTTTATGCCTTATTTACTTGAGTCTCTTTGTGCATATAAAAATCTTTTCATTTGTTTTTTACTTTCGCAAGTTCAGCTTTTTCCCCCATTTTATTTGGCCTATAATCTTTATTGATGTGATATGAGATCTCTCTTTATTTTGTGTTTGTATTTTATATTGAACTTGAGTTTTATAGATTAGTATGTTGACTGATTTGTTTCTAATTAAATTTGAAAATTCACTAGTGAACTTAGATTTTGATTTTTAAAATCTAAGCTTTATTTCTTTGACCTATGTAATATTTTTCCTTTTTAAAAAATATTATTAGCACATTTTTTCAGTTTATATAAAACGATCAGAAACTTTTTTACTTTTTCTTATATTAGTAATATAAAGTTATGTTTTCTAGGCCAGTGGTTATAAAGGTCCAGTGATTTTTGGAATGTTGTGTGCCTGTTGTATGTTTCACTCTACAGCCTATATCATTTTCAATTACATATCAGATTTGAGGAACTTTTATTTTATATTTATTATTACATCTCTGTTACTTACATAGTTAACAATCTTACTCAATAGTGATTTTTAAGGTAGATAAACATTGCCTTACAAATGGCTATTTTAGTAACCGTTACTTGATCTAAACCACAATCTTATCAACATTTCTAAAACAGTTTAAATAATTATGCCATGAAGTTAGTATAAGCGTATTTTCAAATTACTTCAAAAATACAAATTGTGGCTTAAATACATTTATGATATAAAGTTGTTTGAATCAGACATTTGCCAATCTCTTTATATACAAAAAGTAATGGCTTACATATCGAGAGTATGAATAAACCACCATTATCTTGTAATAAATCCGGAGCATAAAATAAAACTAAAAAGTTTTGATTAATACTTTCGAGACGTTGATTTTATATTAAAACAGTTTAAAAATAGTGGGTTTGAAGTGAGTTATTTGTTGTGTTTTAGGAATAAGTAGTTAAAATAATTTCTTACACAGATTTCAATATATTGTGTCAATTGTCATTGACTTTAAGGATTAATATTTGCATCATTTATGTCTTTGTGACGTGTGTTTCTTACGTCCTGACATAAATGAACGATATCTGTTTGTGCATGTGACAGTTTCCCAATTTATATGTTTTATGTATAACTATTGAAAATATTACGTTATTATTTGTTTCAAATAAAGTGAAACTGTAAATTGACTTTTAACTTTAAATTAAGTGATTTTTGGTGTAACATCATCTTATTTATAATATGCATCATTAAAAAAAAATCAAGTATCAAGATTGACAGCAATAGATTCATCCGTTTGTATGATACTTGGACTGACGAAAAACAAACTATAGACAGACGAAAAATAGACATCATTTAAAAAAAAAACAATCAGTAGGATTCAGAAAACATCAGATAAATAATAACGTTGAATATTTTACATTGATCCATTACATATATAATGTTTGAAAGGTAAATATTGAATACAATTATTTTATAACAGCACAAATATTTAAAACAAAACAAAACATAAATACAATTTGAACTTGGAAACGGTCACATGACCCTTAATATTATCAATTCAGAACGCAAGATACACGTTTGTTATTCAATGAAACAGTTCACAAATTCCAGACAGGGTCACTGACAGCTTAATTGATGGAATTGTTTGAGTCGCTTTCGGATAGAAATTGTACACAATAACGTATACTTCAAAACATATAATTAAAACACATTTCATAATTGTACTTTACATTTACCATAGATCTTTTACAAATAGAATCTTCTTTGATTAAAGACACAATAGTATTGAAAAGGGAAAATATATTAAATTAAATAAAATTCTACATTGACTACATAGAGGTCTGTCTTCTGCAATCTGTCTGTAGTAATGAAGTGTGTATTAAATGTATGCTACTATAAACATAAAACACTCCTAATACAACTACAATTACTAGAGACAGGAAAAAGGAAAAAGAAATTCAAAATTCTTGACACCGGGCACGCCTTTGATATCTTCAGATATGGGTTAATCAAGACGTGATTTCTGTAACACTCACAGTAGTTTCATTACTGTTAAGATTTTTTAATTCAGTTTTATAAAATCTTTCATAATGTCTTCCAGTTTATAGTAATGTTAGATTTCGTTCATTAGTTGATATGTTCTTTATTGCAGATTTACAACTTCTAAGCCCTTACTATTTATTGTTATATTTTCAAATCAATTAAGGTAAACTTACATTAAATTTATTTAAAAGCTTCAATAATATTTCATATCACAATTCCAAACAATGTTTACAACTAAATTTCCCCACTATTAAGATTGTTAAACGTACATTAGAGACTTTGTAAAAAGTAAAATATGGAGATATAAGAGTGGTCTAATTAGGTGAGCATTTTAACTATAATATACAGACAATTTCTCAATCTGAGAGTATCCACGTCTAACATTTTGTTTTTTTACAGATTTAGTAATATTAAAATAAAATTTGTGGCCAAAATATTTCGTTTACAGTATATTTTCGAAGGACATTTATTGTCAAGATCAATGTTTGGTATACTCTAAACATAATATAAAAAACGACAATGTTAAGTTCTAGTTTAATATGGAAAATACGTACTCAGCATGTTACTCTTACTAAGTTAAAATTCAAGATTTTGAGTTTAATAATGGTTTTGAAGAATTATTAAATAGTTAATAATAATTAAAATCATCAGATTACATGTTTTAAAAGTACTTGTGTGTGGCCCATATAAAATCATACATTTCTCAGATTGTTGTTTTGTCTACAGCAAGATTTTGTCAGTCTTCTCTTGCGCTGGTTGCAGACCGTTAGCTATTATCACTGCTGAAATTCTACGCAACGCAGTTTCTGTACCTTAAGAAGTCAATTAATATATTCTTATAAAAGCGACGGAAAATTGCTAAAAAAAATTGGAACATTCTTTACTCATGAGCTGAAGATGATTAAATTTTTCAACAACACATATTCGTGACTCTTCTTGTAGCTCATCTAGAAAATTCACCTTTAATATCTTCAATATCCTAATATTCAGGAAATAGCGATGTGGGGGTAGCTAGAGAACTTTTAAGCTTGTTTTGACTTTGCAGATTATTTTGATGTATTGTAGGATAATACCTTTTTATTTGTGCAAAACGAGAACAGCCAGTTCGGCTGACTTCAAAATGGAATACTTTCGTACGGCTGAACTCAACTAAATTAACTAAGTTATTAAAACGTCCACTGCACATATTTTACCCACTAGTACTGTATATTTTAGTACATTTCTTCCACATGTAATATATTGTAGTAAAATATATATATTTGGATGCAATATATTCTTCATTTAAAATTGTTATACCTTCTCTGCTCTAGCCAATGAAATGTAAAAGAACCTAGTAACAGAAGAGGCGTAGTAAAACTCTTAATTGACGAGTTTAATATAAATAACACCTGCAAAAGTTTAGAGATTATAATAGAGTAATGTGACGAAGGTAGGAAAAGCATCTTGACTTACTACCTTAAACTGATACCGTTTACATCTTGTTTAGCTTAGTCGGAATGATGTGACATTCTCTTCAGTCATTCATATAAGATAAATAAAAATCTTTAGAAGCTTATTTAGTTAGGGCAGGAGGTTGTGTCGAAAATAGAATTTATCGTAATATCACTCATACATTACTAGATTCAATTAGTTTTAAACTTGAGAAGCATTCACACGTATTACACAGTTTTGTGACAAGGGACGTGGGTTTTAAATGTATATACATAGTAACAAGAAACTTATTTGAAAAAAAAAAATTACAAAAGAAAGTATTAAACGCAAGTTATGTTTCGGTTTATTTAAACCTTTTTCAAAAGTATAAAAAACTGATACCAAAACTAAAACTACTCCTTCTTCAGATAATGCAATATATTTGTATAATAATGGCTGCAGCGGAGCAAGCTTTTATTTAAATTTAATAATTTTACATGAATAAGCTGATACATTTTTATCTTATATATATTTGAATACGGTTAAAATAAACTTAAATATTCAATGTGTTTTACATTCTATTTGTTTATTAATTTAGTAAACATTCTTTATTTTGTGTATAAAAAGTAAAATTATTAAACCATTCGTTATTTGTTAAGATGTGTAACTAATCATAAAAAATCAATAAAAATAGCAGATTGTTTAGCTAGTGATTGATTGGCATGGGTTAGTTAGGAAATGTTGTCTAATTTGTAAATATAATTAGTAAAAAATCATAATAGAAGTAGTTAATAGGGTACGTGGAAAGACAACGACACTCTCTAACCATAATAGACTAGGGGAATGGAAATGGGAGAAGATTGAAGAATACACTCCATTGGTTATAAATTTACTGACTGAGGGAAGAACATGGATAAGTGGTGTCTTCCAATTTAAAAGATAAGTACTACTCATCACTTTGTGGCGTACGTTGTCGAGCGATTAGTAAAAATGACTTGTAAGACATTACAAATATTTTTATGTATATTATGGGACAGTAGAAATATCGCAATGTCTTGAATTAAATCTCAAAAATTAAAAAAACTACACCTCAAATAGTCTTTATTTTAGTTAGTTTAATAGCAGTACTTTGTTCTTCTTTTTACTTCTATAATGGTGATTGCTTACCGAGTGGAATGAGAACAAAATATAAGAAACTTTGCATCGTTGCATTATGTGAAACTGATATAAATAAGGTATTTTACTTTTAAGAAATTAAAAAAAAACAATACTTTAATCATTTGTTTTATTTAAGCCAATCAATACAGTAAATTTGATACTAGAAGTGATTATATATAATATTAGAATTTATAATAAATAATACAGACTTTAAGCTATCGGATGTTGGAGTAATGTTAAAAAAAGAAACAAGTTGTGACATCTCAGAACTCGTTTTATTTCAAATTTGTACATTAGAATAAGTAACAAATTACTGCCTCTTCTCTTGAAGAATAAATAAATTGCAAACTATATAGTGTATTTCAAGATGACATAAAATTCTATTTTTCTTTTTTTAAATAAGTCATACTACTTTATTTAAACTCTGTAGGTCTTATTTCGCTCAAGTTATTCAATACTTACCAATTATAACTTATAGCTTGATCTCAAAGGAAGGTGTTTTTTTTCTTTTTTTTCTTCTTTTTTTCGTCAAAATTTTTTGTATTAAGTTATTTTAGGTGTATTTTAAAAAATACAAATGTTTATTAAAAATAAATAAGTTTTAATTTATTATTAACTACGTTAAAAATATACATCTTAAGTTGTGTGTACCGGTATATTTATCATATAAAATCAAAATTTATAAACGTTGAATTAAATCTACTTTAAAAATTTGTTTATAATACATACTATATCGGAATAATATCTCTTTTTAGGTACGTCGTAAATGCCTTAACTGGCGAAACCATGTTCGGTAAAATTCAATAAATTTTAAAATTTTAATAAATATTGCGTTTGTGAATCATTTAATAAAAAAAGATACATTTAAAAAATTATAATGGAAAAATAAAGAAATAAAACCACAAATAAATACAATGCACTAAAACTAAACAAAAATTAATAGAGATGTATTATTTAAAATGACAAGAGACAGGGAAAATAAATTGTTTTATCTAAGTGTATTAATGTATAAAAACATTATAAAAGTGTATACTAAAATTTATTTAAAAATCAAATTCCCATAAATTTCACATACATTGACAATATAAAATATGTTTGCATGTATAAATATGTTGCAATTAGTATAAATCTTTCTTTGTTTTATCCTGTTGTGTGTAAGCTAAAAATTAGAAGAAATTAAAAATATAATAATATATTATGTATATGTAATTTTACAACCATGAACATCTATTATGAGTTCAAATTTGTTATCATAATAACTCCTCACATCATATAATTTATAACATATTTTCTGCCGTCGTAGGAATGTCTCAGAATATAATGTTTCAATTATCATTTTATCAGTTAAATAACAAATTGTAACCATTAAGGTCCTGACGAAAGGTAAAGAACGATAACTAAGACAAGTTTGTTTTCCCCAAAAATTATAATTCAAATAGTAGGGCGGAAGAAATTATCAGTGAACATGTTTAGCTATCATTCGTGGTAAGTGGTGTGGTTTATTAACTGTATAGCTGATTTTGTGAATCTCCAAAGAATTATCAACGTATTACGGTAATTGTACAGATGTACTATTTCAAAACATATTCACACCATTGTAGTAAAGATACGTAAATATATAATGTAGTTTCCATCATAATGTGAACTTCATTCTCTTCACCTAAAACCTAGTAAAAGATAGGAAGAAATAATTCAATATATTGTAACATTTAATTGACACTGATTTAATCAGTATGTCTCAGAATATCTACCTCCCACAAATTGAGTAGAATTGAAATGTTATCTAATTAAATATATGTACATTTTCTTAAAATTAATTAAGATATTGTATCAATGACTTACATCTATAACTCCAAAACCTCTATTACTAAAACATTTTCCATTATCTTCGTATATTTTGTATATTTAGAACAATAAACTGATTTAACTCAACATTTTAAATATTGTACTTAATTTACCTCTACAACCTCGTATTTGTTGAAAATACAAATTTAAGATTTAAGGGAAATTTTAGTGCTTGAATTTTACCTCTGTAAATCAAACCTTGTCTCTACAATTACGAGGTTTTAGCCTGTAACTTTAAATTTTTGTGAAACGAATGTAATTAAACCATAGGTACTTTGCCCCCTTTGTACTCTACCTGAGATTTTTGGTCGTTCAGTGAAGTAAATAAAATTATATCTCTGGAGGTAAGTTTTTTTCATTTATTTTAGTTTTCATACCTTGAAAAAACATCAATAGATATTAGGAAAAATTCTGTAGTAGTGAAATTCATACAGAAGATTTTTTTATTACCACTCAATTTTTACATTTACCAGTATTTATTACATTTATAACATTTTTAAATTTCATAATTAATTTCTTCCCCTGAATAACTCTTTGTTAAAGTTTTACTAAAATTTAGAGCGAAAAATATTACAATTTATTAGAATTGAAGGCCACTATAATACCGCCGTGGAACATTTCTTGCTTATCTTATATTGTCATTAATGACGTTCCTGGTACTCTATTTTAAAATAAATTGTTATATTTTGTCGGAATGGCAGTCTCTAGTCACAGTGACAATATGATACAGTTTTAAATTTCTTTCTCTAAATTAGAGTGTTTTTCCCACTAGTTTCAATGAAATTTCCTACTTCTTATTTTTCCTTAATAATGCAGAGATGTTTACATACTACAAAGAGAGCGAGGTACTGAGCAGAAAGGGTGAAATGCACCCTTTTAATCGTTGCTGCTATATCACAGCAGGATTTACTCACTTTGTAATTTAAAGGACGTGTTCCATTACAATTCTCATATTATACTTTTGAGTCTAGTAAGGCCTAGTTTGCTCTTCATGCTAAGAATAAATTATTAACATTTACAATTTGGAAAATAATTACGTTGTTAGGACTACATTTTTTTATGAAGAATTTATTAACATATACAGATTGTTATTATAAAGTAAATAGATACATTACGTTGTATAGTACACCTTACAAATTCTAATTACACTAAACTACAAATCGAAGCTGATTTAAACAAATAGAAATTAGCTGATAAACTAATAATGAACACATAGTATTCTGAACTTCATGCAAAAAAATAGTTTAATAATAATAATAATAAAATACCTACAGAGTATTTATTTTCATTTATCATTATAATTGGAAGCTGGGGAAACTTTACCCAGTTGTAATTGTTTATCCACTATTTATCTTATGCTTGTTATTAAATACTAACTCAACAGAATCTATCTGGTTTACTATTACTCTGTCACCTGAGAGCGAGATTGTGTAGGTAGGTTATTTCTGCTGGCGATAAATAATGTAGTTTGTATTAAAACTAATTAATATACTAAATTAATTGGTGGTACTTTAACCAAGGCTCAATATTAACCTATAACTGGCAGTTTGATAATAACCTCACTACAACATATTCCAGGGTTTAATATTCACATTAACACTCGTATAATAATCTATTAACCCATCCCTGAAGAAACATATGTTAAATTAATATCATATAGATTGTTGATGAACAAACCTATAGCTATTGTCCAGAAACCATGATTGTCGGGGTAACATATATATCGCTTGAACAGATCCATTATTTATAAGCATATTCTAAACAGCCTCAGCCATTGATAGTTGACACTTTAAATTAATTTTATTTAAAGAGGAGGAAGTCTGTCCAGTACAGCCATTTTTAAAATTTATTAAACACACTCTGAATTGAAACTCTGTTGCAAACGACGGGTGCAACACTAAAAATGTACGATATTCAAAAGTCAACAGTTAATTTTGTTTTAAAATAAGATTTGCGACATTATTACGAGACTAGAATCCTTTTACCTTCAGATTTTAAATTCATTGAATGTTACCAGTCGCCTGCTTTTTGGGGCGATTAAAAATTGAACTTAAATTTATGTGATTATTAATTATTGTGACAAGATTTAATTATTATTTTAAAAAAATACCTAGAATAACTATAGAGACTTTCACGCAAAAATATACATTTGTGTAACAATTACTTATCAAAATAAATAAATATTATTCAACCCTCTGTTTACTTAGTTGTCATTTAAATAACCTGGAGATATTCATTTATTATGATTCATTTTATAGACAATAACCTCATATTAAATATTTAAAAAATTCCAGGGGCATAGTTTAATATTTCATACATAGCGAACAATATAAGTTAAAAAGAAGATGGTAAAGGAGAATAAGTAATTTTGTGAGGGAATAATGACAATGTAAAAGTTTTGAAACTACAAAAAATTGTTCAGAAATAAATAAACAATAAAAGTTCCAAAAATGTTTTATCATAGAAACATCAACAGATTGAAGAGTAGAGTTATGGCTCAATATAATGAGAAAATACTCGGACGGTAAAAGTAGTCCGTCCTACATTAAATTAAAAATTATGTATACCACAAGAAGTTATAAAATGAGCCGTTATAAGATACTATATCAGAATTTTGTTATGTTACTTTGGGCGTGGCTAATTCAATTGTACAAAATAAATCTAATCTCTTTACCAACATGGTTCAGATAACTTTCCTTGGGCAATATTACTTAAAAACTATATTATATCTAGATATAGCTGGTAACAGAAGAATATCGAACATGTTACTGATTATGTCATAAGTAGGTGTATGTTTGTTACTTCATTATAACGAAAGACTCATAATAATTAACTAAGCAACATTTTGTTATTAACAATGCTAAAAATAACCTACTATAAATGTGGCGTTATTTGTGACATTTAATAAGATTAAAATTATTACTCACACCGTGAAAATCCTGGGTGCAATAACACAAAATTTGTCTATCTCCGTTATTTAGTCAAATCAAGGATAATTCTATTTTGTTTTTAGACAATTCCCAAACATTTCGCATTACACTGAAGGACTTAGTAACCAATACAGCCATCAGAATGTTATATCTTATACACACTGCATCAATCTCATTGTAAAATAATCCTGTCTTGAGTGTTTTTCACAACAGATGTTTCGGGTGTTCAGCCATTTTCAAGTAAATTTATATTTGGATTCTTACTATCCCTAGTCATGCATTATACAGTTATACAATTTTATTTATTTATTTTTAAACACAACACTGAAAAAACATTACACACGCACTAGGATCTAGCAGACCTACTATCTAAGGACACGACTGTTTCTGAAAATTGAAAGTTTTGATTTAGATCCGAAACTAAATTTATGATATAATCCTACAATTTATACTTATTTCTGTGTTTAATTTACAAAACAAAGTTAACATATTTAAGCAATGAAATGCAAGGGAAAACAATATGTATTAAATCGTATTATCTATCAACTCTAAGCAAAATTATAGCAAAACATATAGTAACAATAAAAAAACACTACTATAAAAATTGATTTTATACGAGGTGACAAATAAAATCTGAAAAGGAATAAATAAATTCTATTTAATTTCAACTAAAATGCATGTTTCTAAAATAGCCATACATTTTGTAAATATTACAACGAAATAAATATAGATTTTTTTAGATGTTATTAAACGATATTGTATTCAACATATTTAACTAGTTTGCTTTTAAATAGATAAAAGGAGATTTCAAGGTTTAATTATTAAAACACAACTTTTACATCACTGTATTTTTAAAATTGTTATTATCATTTAGGTTTAATGCATTCACGTTCTGTTTTCTTCTTCTATGTGCATGAAGTAAACAATAAAATGATAGTACTACGAAACATCACATAGTGTTACATTAGGCTGTAAGTGCTTGTTACATTGAGTCAAGAAGAATGTCTCACCACTCCATCCCAAGGGATACATTTGTCAAAATCTGATTCATAAATGATATAACTGTCAAAAAAAAAGATAAATGAATTTTAAATTTAAAAATATTGCATATAAAGTAATGTTTATTTAACTGTTCTAATTTTTTATATAGTGTATTGTGTATTAATTATATAGCTTTATTTATAGGTTATTTTTATTGAGATCACCGAAAAAACAAATTTTATATAAAGAAGCAAGAACGGTCATCCAATATCTTATGAAAGGAAAGGAAAACTTAGGGCCTCTGAATAATTACTCAATCTTATGAATAGGGTAGCGTCGGACCGGTCTCTTGTGAGTATGAGTTCGAGAGAGAGAGAGAGAGAGAGAGAGAGAGAGAGAGAGAGAGAGAGAGAGAGAGAGAGAGAGAGAGAGAGATATGCACTTAGGTTGTGACCTAGCTATAACCAAAATGAACACGTGATCATATTATGAACACCACAATATTTAGTATTACCCGTATACGTATATTTTGTCCAACTTTTGTGGAATTTATTTAATGTATTAATTCATGCAATTCTGTGTACTTATATTTTAAACATGTATCTTATTTTGTTCTGTGTGTTTCCACTATCTTTAAAGCATCGTCTACCTTTAATTGCATTTACGATAACATTATAATTAGTTTGATAGTATGGAATTAAATTGTCATTGCTGAACTTGAAATGACTATCATGTAGAAAATTCAAGTGTTTTGTATTACAACTGATATCACACTCATGGTTTTTCCTTTCATATTTTTGAATGCAATCCTATTACTTTGACTATGACTTGATCATTCAAGTAAAAAATATTTAAACTTTATACGAATATAGATATCTTAGTAAGGAACTGAAATGGACTATTCAGCAGTTTACTATACTATAAAGTGCAGAAAATTAATTAAGAACTAAATCTTTCACAGTTATAACATTAATTTTAAACTGTTAAAATACCAATGGTGATTTCGACTCAAAACATAACCATACATCATAGAGACTGTTTTAATTTAGAAAAGGAAGATATTAGTATAACCAATGCAATCTTATGATTGTATAATATATTGCTATCTCTGGAGAAGAAAAAGGTTATTTTTTAAAAATTGTTTTATATATACCTTGTAGAGATCAATACATATATTTGCGTTCAGACTTATATTACAGAACGATATTATGTTTTGAAGTTGTACTTAGTATTAAATGACATAAACATGTGATCAAAAGTTCTCATTTTCAATTAAATAACAATGTTGTGAAATAGTGGAGATCCCTTTTTCTGGATAAGTTTACAATATTTTTATATGCATGAAATCCATTTTTGGTATTGAATCCTAGGAAAAAATGTCTGTAGTGTGAAGCTGACATTGTTTTACTTCATTAATAATCCCATCACAATATGGGTGAGTAAATAATATTCATGTGTATTTTTGATTGTGGACATCACCAAAAATAACAATAATTTAGGCAATTTGACTATACAGGCCTAAAAATATTAAAAATATTAAAATATTCATTGTGAAATCCGTTAAATTCAGTAAACAAACAATGAAAATTCAAAAAAAACAAAAAAAAAAAAAAAAAAAAATTCCAATACATTCAGATCACGTCATTGCAACGTGACAATGTAGACTTGCCTTTGTGGTAATTATATTATAAGGTGTTGGTGGATTGAAAACCCAGAGGATGAAAAAACTAAATTATCAAATTAATTGTGTGTTATTGACAAAGAAATCCTCTCAACAGTACTAGATAGTAAGACAGCTATAATTTACGCCTACTTGGTGGTAAATGAATAAAAACAACTTTAAGGGTGATCATATTTAATAATAATCATTATTAATTTATGTATATAGTGCTTTCCCTTCTTTTTATTGTTTTATTTAGTATTTATAAAAAGTCAGAAATGTAATATTCGAAAATCAAAATGAAACCAATTTTCTCAGGATTTTTGTTGTAGAATAAATTAAAGATTTTGTTTCTTACAACCACTTCATGTTTAACGCCAACCATGTTTAAACGTTATCATTACCTACCGAGAGTGGGAACTGACCATCTGAATGCACTAGTATATTTTAAAACTTGTGAAAATAAAAATGAATAATTTATAGGAAACGAAACAATCTTCAGTGGTTCAGTAAAGTATATAAAGTAGTGTTGGAGAAAATAAATGGATGTTGATGTACAATGATATTTCTTGTCGAGAAACAGCCATTTTAGGCGTGGATTAATATGAAGTGTTTCAAAATAAAATAGAAAAATGTCACTTCTACACTACTACAAGAATAATTGTCATCTATCGAATAAAAATGTTCTAAATACAAAACGGAAGATATTGGTACAGTGATTCAGGTAAGGATCAACATCTAAAACGAGTCCACATTGCACCGTAATAAGTCCACATTGCACTGTAATAAGTCCACATTGCACCGTAATGAGTCCACATTGCACCGTAAGTCCACATTGCACCATAACGAGTCCACTTTGCACCGTAACGAGTCCACATTTCACCATAATAAGTCCACATTGCACATTAACGAGTCCACATTGCACCTTAACGAGTCCACATTGCACCTTAACGAGTCCACATTGCACCGTAATAAGTCCACATTGCACCGTAATAAGTCCACATTGCACCGTAATGCGTCCACATTGCACCGTAACGAGTCCACATTGCACCTTAACGAGTCCACATTGCACCGTAATAAGTCCACATTGCACCGTAATAAGTCCACATTGCACCGTAATGCGTCCACATTGCACTGTAACGAATCCACATTGCACCTTAACGAGTCCACATTACACCTTAACGAGTCCACATTGCACCGTAATGAGTCCACATTGCACCGTAATAAGTCCACATTGCACCGTAATGCGTCCACATTGCACTGTAACGAGTCCACATTGCACCTTAACGAGTCCACATTACACCTTAACGAGTCCACATTGCACCGTAATGAGTCCACATTGCACCGTAATGAGTACACAAGCGAAAAGAATTCGTGATTGTGTCAAACTACACATTGGTTTAGTTCAAATCTGGAATGAAATTGGTCTTTTTCTTCTGGAAGTTAATAAAAACTCGTTTCTGGTTTTAAATTCTAATCGAGAGTGAGTAGTAAGTTAAAGTCAATCTAATATCGCAGTAACGTTCAATATTGGTTAAATCCAGAAGAAGCATTGTTCATTTTCTGAAGTATTCAGGAAACGCAACATGGAGAGAGTTTAAACACAGTTGAAGACATAAAACTATTGTGTGAATGTTTTTATACCGATGAGGCTAGGTCACAATAAATGTTCATAGGGTTTCATACGTAATGCCTGACTGTGCTTTATATCCCGAAAGTGTTGCAGTTTGAACATTGATTTTGATAAATCATGTTTAGACCAATTATCTGTAATGATTTACTCTGATAATCATTTTATTCATAATCTAACTTGAGAATTCATAGATGGTTATTTGTTACGTACACAAATTGATGGTAATAACTTACCTACATTATAACAAATAGTCCCATGAAATATAGTGTACAGCTTTATTTTGCAATATCGTGAAAAAGTCTTTTATATAGAAGCATCGGCCGTACTGTTTAAAATAATGGTATCGATTTTTTTATTACTTACACAGAAGTTTATATGATTGTTTGCTTTTCTTTTGGTGTATACCTGAGTATAATTTTAAAAAAAGTTAGATTACAAAATAGCCAAATACATACTGATTGAAATTAATGTTTTATAATATTGAATTACTGAATACGTAAACAGTTATTTTGAAAATGTGTTAGATTTTCGTTTTTAATTAAAAGTAATATTTTGTCTGCCATTTAATAGTGAGCAACTTAATAACATTGAAATACTGTAATTACAGTATTATTTATGATGCATAATATATTACATTTGTTATATTATGTATCATATAATATAATAAATCTTCCTTTTATTACATAATCTTTCCTATGTTTAAACAAATTTCGGGTGAACTCCAATTTTTAACTTTATTTACATACTTTTTGAAGTTATTCTCTTCGATATTAATATACATATACGTTATAAATTGATTTCGGAATTTATATAAAATGCGTCAGCAGAAGTTATGGTAATATTATAAATTGCAGAAGAACGTACAAATCATTCAAAGCATATAATTCACATTAAAGTCGATAATTTCTAAAATAAAATATTTGAACATACGTGTATTTATATGTATATGTATATGATTTCATTTAAAGATGAATATAAAAAATATGAGCTATTAGATATTTAAATAATCTTGTATCTTAATAAAACTTATAAAGCATATACTAATCTAATGAAGATTGTTAGTGCAAGTCTGAATCAAGTTGTTATTTATTTTAGGTGCACATTATTTTGTAAAAGAAATATTTCACTTTAGTATCTTATTTTTGTTTGTTTGTTTTTTCATGCAGGAAAAGGATTACCATAATAATACAACAAATAATTATATTTCTGTTTATTCCTTCACGGTGTTAAAATATATGTTAACTACACATTTGTGATTTATAATGTCTTGTTTAATTTTACTAGATTTTAAAATTTGTATTAGTTATTGATTTTATTATTGCCATTCATTTTATTTTATTGACAAATATGTTATTAATTATTTTGCTTTGGGAAGGTGTTGGAATTGGGTCTATAGTTCAAAATTTATATGGAGTTCCTCTGTTACTGAATACGGTATCATAAACTAGTTTAGTTAAATTCTTTTTATGTCTACAAGTTATGACAACTCCATTTTTCTTTAAAACGTTTTCACAATATATTAAATAACTTACGTTTGATATTTAACTCTTCTTAAAATTCAGTGTGCTGTCAATTTCTGAACTGTGGATGATAGTTCCACTTTAAAATTCTGGTTACGCTAAAAGGAAATATGGAGGAGATGGTGGGGGTAAATGTCTGATTCGTCTTTGTAACGAGGTCTTTCTTCTCCACAATCACAGAGTTCTTTATATTTGTTACTAACCAAGGACGAAGTAATTTGTTTTTAGCCATTTCCTGTGAGAATTGGGTATTGAGTTTGATTTAATTTAAAGGTTTTATTTTGTGTGCACTTGGTACATCAAAATGTAACAAATTTTACTGATATCGTTTGAATAGGTTTTGTTGTTGCAATAATTAATACGGTCATAGTTATATTTTTGTATTTCTCTTAAGACATTGATTTGTCAGGTACTATTTTTCATTCGCTTTAATGTTACTTACTGTTTATGGGTAAACAACAATAGTATCATCGTTCATTTTAAATAATTCACAAATATACATCTAAAACTATGAATTTAACGATATATATATATTCCTTTATTTATAGTTTTTCAATTTTGTAGAATTTACTATTAACTATTTTAACATGTTATTTATCTATTTAGACATGTTATCCAGACATTATAAGATAACTGTATAAGTTGAAATTATATTTGAACTACTCCATTTCCAAAGGTCAAGTTTACACATTCCTATCCAAGTTTACCTAACGTAGGTTAATTAACTTTTGGTTTAGTGGAGTGTAATTTCAAAGGCAGAGAAATTCAATTATTTGTATTATTTTTCGTATCGTCACTTCTGTGAAAGGAATTAAGCAGGTTTATGCTCTTCAGTGAAACAAATTTAACTTAATTTTAATAAAACTCATAGTTGTTCTACTTTAAATAAACTCTCCAGTCTATTTTGCTACTGAAAATTGTCCTAGCGGTATCTAGTAATCGAATAAAATATAGTTTTAATGGCAGCGGGAAAGGTTAAATAATTATTATCCGTACCGTACTTTTTATTAACTTATAAACCACAGCATTTATGTAGGCTATAAATATTTATATCTCACCATATTAATATCGATAGAAACAACTTTTAGATATGCTTTGTAAACAGCTCTAGAAACGATGTATGAATGTTTATGTTTTCGTTTATTTTTTATGTTTTAAATGATAACTCTAGACACTTTTGTTTGTTTGTAAAATTATACAAAACTGCGTATTATGAACATGATTAGGGTTGATTAAAGGAAATGAAATTTTTGAGTTTTTTAAACTTTGTGCGGCAAGAATCCAAATTTTTTAAATACGTCACCAACCTTTTTATGAAAATATTTAGATAGCAGCATCTTATACAAAATTTCATACATATGGTCAAAAATAAAAGGATTAAAAATATATATATCCTTGTTTTATTTTGACATTTTGATTGTTACATGAATTGGAGAGAAAAACAGATTTTTCAAAAAGTGAACCACAATTTATTTACAAGCCTAACACTGGATTTTGAATATATTTAGCTTCAATATTTAAGTCAATTTCTCTGCCTGCGTCTTATAGGCGGCATGGATCTTGAACACACACATTGAGTAACCACACACATATGTAAACACACACAAAAGAAAGCAACCAACCAAACATAAATCGATGAAATTCATAAAATCGAGGAATAACACTCACTATTGACTATCAAGATAACCTCCATGTAAAATTTATTTTGACACTTATACATACAATATCTAAATGATTTTGATTAACAAATACTTACATAAGTAAATAAACAACTGTTCACAATATTTTAAATTAGTCATCTGATAAAATTATACCATATCTTCCTTCCATATCAATAAATGGTAAATTTCAAAGCCAGTGGGGAGAATCCCTAACATCATATGACTTCAATTCATGGTTTAAAACCATCATGGATTAGCTTGAATTATTATGCAAAATTTCATAGCAATCGGTCCAGCCGTTCTCGAGTTTTGCGCTTAGTAACACATTTAGCCATTCATATATATATATATATATATATATATATATATATATATATATATATATTCTTATATATATATATATAGACGTAAGAAAAGTAGGTATATAATGCTGATTATATTAGACGTATAAAATGTTTTTATATGGTGGGTGGATTTGAAATTTTCATTAGTGATATAAACTAATTACTTAGACGTTTTAGCACACAATTTGAAAACTGAAGAAAGTAATTAGTTGCAACTAATTAAAAATCGCTTGAGCTTCTTGGTGTACGACTATATGCTCTAGGATTGTTTTATGGTCTGGAATACAGAAAAGTTATTTAGGTGTTTTTCTACAATGTTAAAGATTTGAAAGCTGAAATATTTAGATATGCATATGTCGCAATCTAAAAACAAACAAACGTTTTCTTTTCTTTAGCATTCTGATGTAATTTTATTAAAATTTCTCTTTCAAAGTGTATTTGAATTAGAATTGTGAACATATTGTTTCTTAACTACATTTTAACACACATGATATATATATATATATATATATATATATATATATATATATTTATTTAAGAATTTATTCCAAATGTTATTTTGCACGAAAACTATGAATAATGTGTTGTAAACATATAAAAAATATACACACGCAAATATAAAGTGCTTGCATATCAGTAGACTTTCGTATGCATTTTAGATAACAATATGTATATTTATTAAAATGACATATAAAAAAAAAAGTTTTATTTTCTTGTCAAAATCTGCAAGTATATTCCAGATAAAGTCATTCCTCTAACTCATAAAAACAAATGCTTCACGTAAAATAAAGCTGTTAGATTTGTTTTTTCAGCAACTTCTCTTTTAATCAAGTACGTAAAATATTTTCTGAGTGTATTGTAAAACTTGTTCTTAGTTCGTTCCCGAGAAATTTATTGCATTTATAGAGTAGCGGTAATAGAGCAGTCAATACATCATTGAGCAATAGATGATGAAACGATCCTTATGTGTAACATTTTATAGTGTTCTTAAATAAAATTAGCTGGTTAACTTTTTATAGTGTCAATTTTATCGAGATTATCTGCTCTGATATTATCATATGAATTTAATTTTATCTGCTCATCGAATTCAAAATTTTATCAAAGTTATAAATAAACACAAGATGAAACTATACAACACACTTCACTAAAAATAAATCTTTTCTAGAGGCTGATCTTTCCATATTATTAAAAACATTTCTACATGGAAAGAAAATTAAAGATCTACTATAGATTTGATTATTATTAAATAATATTATTATAGTAAAAATGAGAGAGAGACCAATGTACGATTAGGAGTAGGAGGTTTGTTGGGTTATGTTATTCTATTATTTTACAATTTAATTAATTAAAGTCTCCTAAGAAAACCTGTCTTACATGCATAGACACTTAGAAGACAAAACATAGAATTTAAAAACTAAAGTGTGTTAACTTGGTCATTGAAACACATTAAACAATCAGGATCAATTTATATATTACGCTTTTGTAAATACTACTTTGAATAATATTTTTTAAGTGTTATATTAATACCACTGTCTTAAATAAAATTCTGAAGTTTCTGAAATACAAATAAACCAAAGAGTATGTCTTCTTCGAAATCAAAGCAGTATTATCAGGTTATAGCAATTATTACAAATAGGAGTAATTCTAAACTTTCGAAACATAAGCTGAGATATTAAGTATGTCATAAGACTTAAGAAAGTCTTAAATAATGATACTGTAGTTAATTATTGTGTAACTAATATAGCACAAACAATGCCTAAGTTTTAAAGCTTGTGAAACAAGCAGACATGTTTATCTTCAGGTTAACACATAATTATTTAATTTACAGCGAAAGATGTCAGTCTAAACAACCGATACCGGTACTGTTTTTATTTTTGCTCTGCAATCTCAAAACACTGTAACATTATCAACCACAACAAAAAAAAATGAATGTTAGAAATATAAATCGGGTGTATACAATTTAATTAATGAGTAATCGCAATGAAATTAATGTATGTGGTTCACGTAATAGTAATAACAAATTACACATTTGCAGTCTATTATAACATAACTTGGGTGTACAGTAAGACATTATTAATAGAATAAATATCATTTAATTACAAGATATTTTTATAATTACTTAATTTTGGGACATTTACTAAATCAAAAGTGTGGAACTTTTGAATAAAACAGGGGGAAGGGATTGTTAAGCAAAATATACAGCAAAATATTTTTATATGAAGTTAAAATACTTCGCAAATAGTAAATCAATTGAATTTTGATTTTTTCCGGAAGACAAACGTTTTTATTGTTTTTGTGTAAGCTTTTAAAGAACGTCCTATTGAAGATACGAGTTAGAGGCATACAAGTTAAAACAATATACTCATACTTTGTAGAATGTCACAGTAACGTAGGGGGTGGAGCTCTTTATTTATTTATTTTTAAGTTTACATTTTAATGTTTATTAGGGAGTAATGACCTTTGTTTAAAGAACATTTTAAAAATTAATTGAATAAAACTTATGATCAAGACCATGGAAGTGATTATATAGTAAAGTTTCAGGTAATTCTGAGCAATTACTTGGTCAACCCCAAACTTTTTCATATTTTACTACGATAATGTAGAGATGTATGTGAAACTAAAAAAATATAATTTAGGTCCCGGAAAGTTAATATATGCTATATACAAATAGAAATTACCTCAGTAATCCCCGGGTTCAACGTCCTCATCCGAGTCAGCGGCAACTGGATCAGTGTTCTGTTGCGATGGTTCCCCGTTGTAAACTTCACCGATAGCCCGAAAGAAATGGTGTAGTCTTTGTTTGTAATCCTTATGTTTCCGTTTGAACATGAACTCAGCAAGGTGGCCAATAAAATGGTGTTTTGTTTCATAAGAATAAATAATGTTTTCTTTGCTAGTAGTCTGTCCCCGGAGGATAGCCCGACAAACAAACAAACCAAAGGTCACGGTCCAAAGGTCAAAGATAAGAACTAGCGACTTTGAGAACGTACTGGCGCCATTGTGTAAACAAAGATAAGAGATTACTTTATGTACATAGTAAATATAGATTAGTGTGTAAATAAAGAGTTCTTCCAGAGCGATTTCTATCGATCAAAGTTGAACCGGAGTATAGGACATGATTAATTGTCGACGTCACACCCGCGAAATTAAAAATTATAAAATATATATAGTGTTATCCGAGATGAGAGACTACAAGTTAGTGTATGTAAATATTGATAACAAATAACGAGTACAAAGTTGATCTAAATAAAATGTTGTGGTCAGAGGGCTTCTCAATGTTTATAGAATGTTATTGATTGATATCTAATTAGTCAATAATTGAAATATCATTTTTTTTAAATTTCTATATATATATATACATATATATATATATATATTTACGTTCAGTGTAGTGTTAATAAATGCAAGTGTTCTTAAACGAGTTAATGAGGAGATAATTCTTTTTTTAATACAGCGTTCAATAAATTGAATAATAATATACTGTTACATTTATAATTTATTTGTAGACGTTGAAATATCATAAAACATTGAAATAATAAATGTATCAACGTTGTTAAATATGAAATTGTTTCTAGTACAGATTGCTTTGCATTGGGCATGATCATTATATTTCTAGTTGGATATATATAAACCTATATATATTACACTTCTACTTGTCACGTACCTTTAATTTATAAAATATCTATTTATTAATACAATTAATTATATTAAACTATTATTTTTTATGTTTTATTTTTAAACTGAAAGTGTTAGTTGAATTTTCATTAGGTTTGGAAGAAATTATATAGTTAAACAGGTAAAATAAAATAAAATAATAATAATCTCGTGGGATTGTGCCAGGAATATGAGGGACGTAGCACAAACAATTCACTTTTTTCCACTTTATTGACTGACAAGTAGAAAAATAAACCCCAGTCAAGCTGCGGTACATGGCACCACGCGGAACACAATTACCTATTATCTTCGCCTACAGTTTATTTATTTAACTAATATTAAACCTTATTCATAGAGTAGGCAAATGTAGAGGTAAATCATAAAATAATAATCTGTTACTAACAATAGTGAGCAACATTGAATTAACCTAACCTAATGAAATTTCTCAATTAATGATTAAAATAAAACTTACTCTTCGATTTTATTAACGTATTTGTGATAAATTGTGTTTAAGTTTAGTTTTATTTATATGAAAACTTCTTACACATTAGGCTCAATTTTATTTATTCGTTATAATAATAAGATTTTATGAAAATAAGATATTTTTTTTTGTTTTTACATTAAGTTTATTTGAAAAGAATAAACACTTGTTTTACTCCTCTTCTCGCACTGTTAGATAATAAACATAGAATAGCTGTATGGGTTTTCTTATTTTTCAGTGTTCACACTATTCATTACATATATTCAATAATGTCATGGCGATGCATTTGTTCTCATACTTTCTTGAAAACAGTAAGTATTGTCCAGCACAAATAACACCTAAATAATTAACATAAATAGTTTTTATGTTATGTATCTTTGTCATTCAAAGAAGAGATGAAAATATATAACTACATTTTAAAAACCAGCTTCAAAAACAAACTTTTATCGCTATTTCGTCATGCTGCAGAAATCATCTTTCAACATGAGAGAGCAACTGGCTCTCAAAAAATATCCGTGTAAGCAAAATGTCGAAAAATTTCTTACTTGCATTTTTGACTTTTTATGTTACAAACATCTATTTCCAGTGTAAGACTAAAAAGTAGAGTGAAATCAGGGCATCACCTTGACAGATTACTTCTTTTATTAAAAAAAAAACAAAAAAAAAAACAATATTTTGCAATCACAAAATTGTACACCATGTGTGTTTTATCACACAACCGTTTTATAATCTGCATTTGCAGAATCAAATATTTATCTCTATCTGGAGGCATAATAGAAGTGGTGTCCTATAGTAGGTAACTAAACTATTGTGATAGATAAACATTGACTGATACAATGTTATTAAACAGAAGTTAGTCGAGTTAAACTTGTAAGAGAACTTCTGGTACTACTTGTAACCATTAGACTAATAATTATTCCTTCTACTTCTCTAATTATTAGTATAGTTAACTTTCAAGTTATTAGACATATAGATGCGAATTTACCATTAGATGAGATACTAACTTTGCTTACATAACATCTTCAATTATTATTAGTTTAGATTCTTGCTGGTTTGGTTTGTATTATCACTATTTTTCTAAAATATTACTGAAAGTATAATCAACAGTAAAATGTTTAATATTTTTGAAATAAAATGTCAATAGAAAATATTTTAAATGGTTTATTTATAATAAATATTGGTTTGTTTAACTCTTATATATATATAGTTATTTCTTCGATTTACATATGGCTTGGAGAAAAAAAGCTTATGAACAATATTTACTTATATTCCTACATTATATACACATTTTGATTGAAAATTTACAAAGATTATTTAAAATGAGTATATAGTTTCATAATAGTTATATGAAATGTTTGTCTTCGTGTGTTATTGATGGGGAAACGTAATGTAATATAAACACATTAGAATATTCAACGCCTATACTTTAAAAAGATAATTACATGTTTAGAGGTTTTGGTTTTAATAATAAACTTAAAACATGTGTCTTTCAAATTTAGGTAATAATAATAAAAAGAAGTATTGTTTTACGTGCCAATATGTTTGACACTAAAACGTTTCTACTGTTCTATATTGCTTAAAGTGAAATATAAAAATTCTGTCACGAAGATTCATTGAGATGTAATAAATGGTAAATATATACATAAAAATAAAACGTTTAAAATGTATTTGTTGACGATGAGAGTAAAATATGGTAATATGTAAAATTTGGAGATAAGTAATTTCATTACAAGTAGCTACTGAAAATTTAACATCACAAACCATTATCAATGTACGTTTTCCAGAACCACTCACCTCCTCATTGTTATTATTTACAAATTTGCAGCAACGATTTCACAAATCAAGATTCATTGAAACGCCTCATTCTTTAAAATAAGCCTACAATAACACTAATTAACTAAAATATAATATAAATAACCTTATTAATCATAATTAATTATAAGATTTAAATGTTAATTTTAGATTGTGAAACGGCGATGTCAATTAATGAAAAATAATATATATCTCTGAGAAGCTCAATTATATTTACTATGTTTTGGCAATTTCGAGTCACTCAATCTGAATATATTCCTTGTTAATGGACCATTTAGTAAAAATATCCCTCTCTTACGTCTTACTCGGTCAGATCCATGTTCCTTTCAATCCTATGGTCAGAGATTAGAGTGAGCGCATGAGCAATAGTATCTAACCAAGCTATAAAAAACAATTCGCCAAGGGTTATTAATCAGTTCTTAAGTAACACGGATGTCAAACCCAGCAAGAGACGTACACCATACGAAAGGAATAAGAAAATCAACTTTAAAACTAATTTAATTCCGGAAAAAACAGACAAATTAGACCAAAATATGGAAAATAAAATCGTTAATAGAACTCTGCCTGTGCTACTTTTGAATATGTGGTATTCTCTTAATAAAAGTCAAAGGAAAGTAGCTATAATTGGTTTGGATATGAAAATATGTTTGAACCAAGATTGCAATTACGTAAATCAGATTCAAATAGTGGAGTTTCACTAAGTATTTCTGAATGGAATATTTTACTACAAAAGTCTGAATTAATTTCCAATTTTTTCATGTGTAAAAAACAAAGTTATGAAAATTTTGATTTGGATAAGCATCAAGTTGTGTTTCAAATGATGTACTGTAAAAAATCTATTTTAATTCGTGAACTAATCTGTATTCAACCTCAGCTTTATCTACCAGATACACTCATTATTCAGGAACCTACATGGAAAAGATTGTTACAGATGTCACAATGCGTTTCAAACTACTTCAACTTTTGTACTCTGATGTCATCAAATGTGTTCAACTGTTTTCAAGATGTTAAAAATATTGTAGTGAATAACTTATTAACAAATGTACCAGCAGATGTAGTAAAAGAAGATTCTATTGTTAAAACTTATTTAGTGAAATGTTTGGATGAATTAGACATAAATGTTATAAAATGTGAAACAAATAATAAAGACTTGATTTTTAATCTGAAATTAAAATAATGTGTTTAGATACTTTTGTAAATTATTTAAGATTACACTTGTTTTATAAAGATATGAATGAATGTATATAATTATTGTTTCCAACATGTAAAACCTTTGTATACATACTATGTACCATTAAGTATTATTTTTCAATAAAATATTATTATAAATTTCACTGTTATTATTATTTAAAAGCCTGTATTAAAATAAGGAGAATGAAGTAATGAAGTCTTATACAGAGTTCAATTCTTATAATTATCAAATAAATATATATATATATATATATATACATAAATACAATAATAACAAAATATATAACAGATTATACAATAAAACTATTTAAACAAGAATATATACAACATATTAAAAATGTCTTTGCCGTTTATTAGGCTTCTCGTCATTTTCTTCTTCACAATTATTTTCTATGTTTCTTTTTAAATAATAGTTATATAAAAATAATGTCATTGAATCGGCTCCCTCTGTTACACTTTCGTCCCCGCTTGAATACGGAATTACTTCATCGTATTCTTCTACTTCTTCTTCTTCTTCTTCTTCTTCTTCTTCTTCTTCTTCTTCTTCTTCTTCTTCGTCTTCTTCTTCTTTTTCTTCTTCTTCTTCATTACCCCCCTCACCTTCAAAATTTTCATCCTCCTCCTCTTCTGTCAAATCTATTACATCGTCATCACTCCACGACAACCACCACTCGTCCATCCCAACCAACTCCTCAAACAAACTTTCATCCTCCTTCCACCATTCTTCTAAACCAGCCATTCTAAAAAAAAACTCACTGAACCTCTATATAACCACAAGCAAAATAATAAAATTCTAATTCCTTACATCGTTTATAAAGATTTACCCCCTACTCTTTGTTACAATAAATAGTGATTTAAACGATTTTTGCCCACAAGTAAATATCAATATGAAGTTTACAAACAAAATGTTAGTCACATCTACATGATTTTTGTACATGTGTCAAAGTAAATATTAATCTGAACTTTACACTAAAAGTTAATTGTTTGATAATCAAACAGTATATAGTTTAATGTTCTAAGATAATATGGTAAGTTAATACTCAGAATGGTGTCTCACATCTTCCTCCTGCCGCTAAGGGACAACGACATTTTATTTAAAAGGTGTGTTACAGGAAAGTTGATTTTTCAACTAGGTTCCGATCTCAATTCTTTAGTTGATGAAATAGAAATTATAAAATATAAACTTCACGGAAAAGTGTTAACTGTAATTGTATTAATAAACGGCTCAAAGCATAAAATAATTATTGATCGATTTGATGTGAGAGTTAAATTAAAATTTGTAATCACGTTTCCGTGCCACCGAGAAAATGTATGGCAAATATACATTGAAACTAGTTTTGACGGTGGTATACAGAGGGTGACAGCTTTAAGTAGCATACGTCACCATTCCTTGTTAAGAAGACTTCTGCATGGAGATGATCAATTAATGGCTTACAACGATGATGATGGTTACGATTCAGGACACTCAGAGGAACATTCCGACCAAGGTGAAGAAGAAGTTAATATGGAAGATGATATTGAACAAATACTAAACATTATGTAAATTATGATTATATATATGATTTTATATATATTAATATTATTTTAAAACATTATTGTAAATTTCATTGTTATTATTATTATTTGAGTTCATTCATTAAATAATGCATCACACATACTATGTTTAAATAATTCAGTTATTATAAAGTGTTAATATTTTTATTTTAAAACATATTTTAGATTATGTTTGGAAATGTTTATAAATTATTTTAGATTGCAAATGTTTTATAACGATATTAATGAATGTATGTAATTTTTGAAAAATATTGATTTTAAAAATGTTAAATAAAGTATTTGTATGAAGATGTTTGTAATTTCTTTTAGATTGCTATTGTTTTATAAAATGTTTATATCCTTTATATCCAATTATGAATACAATATACAAAAATATTATATAAACTACTTTGTAATTATTTGATTCCTTTATAATTAAACATAAGGCATTTGAAATAAGAAGCCTATAAGGAGGAACTATTTTAACGATACGTATTCTGACGATGGTTACGACTCAGGACTTACTGGAGAACGATCCGATCAAAGCGAAATTGAAGAGGAAGTTCATGTAGATGATGATGAAATTCAACAACTCTTTAATCGAATGTAAATCATTCACATAATGTAACGTATTACAAATACTATGTTTAAAGTAGATCATTTATTAAAAATGTGTTATCATTATTTCTTGTTTTAAACCTATTTAGATAAATAATAGAGTAATGCATATCATATAATTGAAGTATATGTATGACATTAACATTTTTAGCTACCGTTTCGCCATTTTTCAATGTTGCCCAGGAAGCACCACGAGGAGGTGGTAACCATCACTTCCCACCTAACCTAACATGCATTAAATGTAGCTTGTACTAAAACTAAATACATTAAATTAAGAGTATAATTCAATTAAAGTTTATTATAAAACATGTAAAAATAACTTTAAACTAATCTTAAATCATACAAACTTAAAACTATTGTTATACATCCAATCGCTAAAAACGATATAAAGTCTACAATAATATCTTAATAAAATATCACAATATACAGATTTTTAACATATATATTATTTACATATACACAACACTATTAAAACATAACATAACTATGTACAGTTATCAAAATATTAAAAACTTTAGACATTACTAAAACACATGGCATTGTTCTATTATAAAATATGTTATACGAAGAATTATTACTAAAATTTGTTTTACAACTATGTATACAGATATATATTTTAATATGATATAAACAGTATATTAATTTATAAAATAAAAATATTTAAACTAATTTATAACAGTAGCTAAATTTAAACATAATATACACTATAGACAATATAAAATTACAAGTGATCAGAGACAAGAAATATGGCATATCCTGTGTCAAATTAAAAATTGTTTCCTTTATTAATAGCTATTATGTTTCTAAAAATTAAACTATAGGTGTTAGCTGCCCTGTTTCACGGTTAATCCGTTATATGAAATTCACAAGAGCTCTAGCATTACCGATAATGTGCCTGCGTGTGTGTGTGTGTGTGTGTGTGTATTAATATTTTAACTTTACACACACACACACACACGCAGGCACATTATCGGTAATGCTAGAGCTCTTGTGAATTTCATATAACGGATTAACCGTGAAACAGGGCAGCTAACACCTATAGTTTAATTTTTAGAAACATAATAGCTATTAATAAAGGAAACAATTTTTAATTTGACACAGGATCTGCCATATTTCTTGTCTCTGATCACTTGTAATTTTATATTGTCTATAGTGTATATTAGGCTATGTTTAAATTTAGCTACTGTTATAAATTAGTTTAAATATTTTTATTTTATAAATTAATATACTGTTTATATCATATTAAAATATATATCTGTATACATAGTTGTAAAACAAATTTTAGTAATAATTCTTCGTATAACATATTTTATAATAGAACAATGCCATGTGTTTTAGTAATGTCTAAAGTTTTTAATTTTTTGATAACTGTACATAGTTATGTTATGTTTTAATAGTGTTGTGTATATGTAAATAATATATATGTTAAAAATCTGTATATTGTGATATTTTATTAAGATATTATTGTAGACTTTATATCGTTTTTAGCGATTGGATGTATAACAATAGTTTTAAGTTTGTATGATTTAAGATTAGTTTAAAGTTATTTTTACATGTTTTATAATAAACTTTAATTGAATTATACTCTTAATTTAATGTATTTAGTTTTAGTACAAGCTACATTTAATGCATGTTAGGTTAGGTGGGAAGTGATGGTTACCACCTCCTCGTGGTGCTTCCTGGGCAACATTGAAAAATGGCGAAACGGTAGCTAAAAATGTTAATGTCATACATATACTTCAATTATATGATATGCATTACTCTATTATTTATCTAAATAGGTTTAAAACAAGAAATAATGATAACACATTTTTAATAAATGATCTACTTTAAACATAGTATTTGTAATACGTTACATTATGTGAATGATTTACATTCGATTAAAGAGTTGTTGAATTTCATCATCATCTACATGAACTTCCTCTTCAATTTCGCTTTGATCGGATCGTTCTCCAGTAAGTCCTGAGTCGTAACCATCGTCAGAATACGTATCGTTAAAATAGTTCCTCCTTATAGGCTTCTTATTTCAAATGCCTTATGTTTAATTATAAAGGAATCAAATAATTACAAAGTAGTTTATATAATATTTTTGTATATTGTATTCATAATTGGATATAAAGGATATAAACATTTTATAAAACAATAGCAATCTAAAAGAAATTACAAACATCTTCATACAAATACTTTATTTAACATTTTTAAAATCAATATTTTTCAAAAATTACATACATTCATTAATATCGTTATAAAACATTTGCAATCTAAAATAATTTATAAACATTTCCAAACATAATCTAAAATATGTTTTAAAATAAAAATATTAACACTTTATAATAACTGAATTATTTAAACATAGTATGTGTGATGCATTATTTAATGAATGAACTCAAATAATAATAATAACAATGAAATTTACAATAATGTTTTAAAATAATATTAATATATATAAAATCATATATATAATCATAATTTACATAATGTTTAGTATTTGTTCAATATCATCTTCCATATTAACTTCTTCTTCACCTTGGTCGGAATGTTCCTCTGAGTGTCCTGAATCGTAACCATCATCATCGTTGTAAGCCATTAATTGATCATCTCCATGCAGAAGTCTTCTTAACAAGGAATGGTGACGTATGCTACTTAAAGCTGTCACCCTCTGTATACCACCGTCAAAACTAGTTTCAATGTATATTTGCCATACATTTTCTCGATGGCACGGAAACGTGATTACAAATTTTAATTTAACTCTCACATCAAATCGATCAATAATTATTTTATGCTTTGAGCCGTTTATTAATACAATTACAGTTAACACTATTCCGTGAAGTTTATATTTTATAATTTCTATTTCATCAACTAAAGAATTGAGATCGGAACCTAGTTGAAAAATCAACTTTCCTGTAACACACCTTTTAAATAAAATGTCGTTGTCCCTTAGCGGCAGGAGGAAGATGTGAGACACCATTCTGAGTATTAACTTACCATATTATCTTAGAACATTAAACTATATACTGTTTGATTATCAAACAATTAACTTTTAGTGTAAAGTTCAGATTAATATTTACTTTGACACATGTACAAAAATCATGTAGATGTGACTAACATTTTGTTTGTAAACTTCATATTGATATTTACTTGTGGGCAAAAATCGTTTAAATCACTATTTATTGTAACAAAGAGTAGGGGGTAAATCTTTATAAACGATGTAAGGAATTAGAATTTTATTATTTTGCTTGTGGTTATATAGAGGTTCAGTGAGTTTTTTTTTAGAATGGCTGGTTTAGAAGAATGGTGGAAGGAGGATGAAAGTTTGTTTGAGGAGTTGGTTGGGATGGACGAGTGGTGGTTGTCGTGGAGTGATGACGATGTAATAGATTTGACAGAAGAGGAGGAGGATGAAAATTTTGAAGGTGAGGGGGGTAATGAAGAAGAAGAAGAAAAAGAAGAAGAAGACGAAGAAGAAGAAGAAGAAGAAGAAGAAGAAGAAGAAGAAGAAGAAGAAGAAGTAGAAGAATACGATGAAGTAATTCCGTATTCAAGCGGGGACGAAAGTGTAACAGAGGGAGCCGATTCAATGACATTATTTTTATATAACTATTATTTAAAAAGAAACATAGAAAATAATTGTGAAGAAGAAAATGACGAGAAGCCTAATAAACGGCAAAGACATTTTTAATATGTTGTATATATTCTTGTTTAAATAGTTTTATTGTATAATCTGTTATATATTTTGTTATTATTGTATTTATGTATATATATATATATATATTTATTTGATAATTATAAGAATTGAACTCTGTATAAGACTTCATTACTTCATTCTCCTTATTTTAATACAGGCTTTTAAATAATAATAACAGTGAAATTTATAATAATATTTTATTGAAAAATAATACTTAATGGTACATAGTATGTATACAAAGGTTTTACATGTTGGAAACAATAATTATATACATTCATTCATATCTTTATAAAACAAGTGTAATCTTAAATAATTTACAAAAGTATCTAAACACATTATTTTAATTTCAGATTAAAAATCAAGTCTTTATTATTTGTTTCACATTTTATAACATTTATGTCTAATTCATCCAAACATTTCACTAAATAAGTTTTAACAATAGAATCTTCTTTTACTACATCTGCTGGTACATTTGTTAATAAGTTATTCACTACAATATTTTTAACATCTTGAAAACAGTTGAACACATTTGATGACATCAGAGTACAAAAGTTGAAGTAGTTTGAAACGCATTGTGACATCTGTAACAATCTTTTCCATGTAGGTTCCTGAATAATGAGTGTATCTGGTAGATAAAGCTGAGGTTGAATACAGATTAGTTCACGAATTAAAATAGATTTTTTACAGTACATCATTTGAAACACAACTTGATGCTTATCCAAATCAAAATTTTCATAACTTTGTTTTTTACACATGAAAAAATTGGAAATTAATTCAGACTTTTGTAGTAAAATATTCCATTCAGAAATACTTAGTGAAACTCCACTATTTGAATCTGATTTACGTAATTGCAATCTTGGTTCAAACATATTTTCATATCCAAACCAATTATAGCTACTTTCCTTTGACTTTTAAAGAGAATACCACATATTCAAAAGTAGCACAGGCAGAGTTCTATTAACGATTTTATTTTCCATATTTTGGTCTAATTTGTCTGTTTTTTCCGGAATTAAATTAGTTTTAAAGTTGATTTTCTTATTCCTTTCGTATGGTGTACGTCTCTTGCTGGGTTTGACATCCGTGTTACTTAAGAACTGATTAATAACCCTTGGCGAATTGTTTTTAATAGCTTGGTTAGATACTATTGCGCATGCGCTCACTCTAATCTCTGACCATAGGATTGAAAGGAACATGGATCTGACCGAGTAAGACGTAAGAGAGGGATATTTTTACTAAATGGTCCATTAACAAGGAATATATTCAGAATGAGTGACTCGAAATTGCCAAAACATAGTAAATATAATTGAGCTTCTCAGAGATATATATTATTTTTCATTAATTGACATCGCCGTTTCACAATCTAAAATTAACATTTAAATCTTATAATTAATTATGATTAATAAGGTTATTTATATTATATTTTAGTTAATTAGTGTTATTGTAGGCTTATTTTAAAGAATGAGGCGTTTCAATGAATCTTGATTTGTGAAATCGTTGCTGCAAATTTGTAAATAATAACAATGAGGAGGTGAGTGGTTCTGGAAAACGTACATTGATAATGGTTTGTGATGTTAAATTTTCAGTAGCTACTTGTAATGAAATTACTTATCTCCAAATTTTACATATTACCATATTTTACTCTCATCGTCAACAAATACATTTTAAACGTTTTATTTTTATGTATATATTTACCATTTATTACATCTCAATGAATCTTCGTGACAGAATTTTTATATTTCACTTTAAGCAATATAGAACAGTAGAAACGTTTTAGTGTCAAACATATTGGCACGTAAAACAATACTTCTTTTTATTATTATTACCTAAATTTGAAAGACACATGTTTTAAGTTTATTATTAAAACCAAAACCTCTAAACATGTAATTATCTTTTTAAAGTATAGGCGTTGAATATTCTAATGTGTTTATATTACAT
The DNA here is from genome assembly GCA_963513935.1 of Aphrophora alni. NCBI lineage: Eukaryota > Metazoa > Arthropoda > Insecta > Hemiptera > Aphrophoridae > Aphrophora > Aphrophora alni. Next base: position 28,963,506 of record OY740770.1, read on the forward strand.
TACGTTTCCCCATCAATAACACACGAAGACAAACATTTCATATAACTATTATGAAACTATATACTCATTTTAAATAATCTTTGTAAATTTTCAATCAAAATGTGTATATAATGTAGGAATATAAGTAAATATTGTTCATAAGCTTTTTTTCTCCAAGCCATATGTAAATCGAAGAAATAACTATATATATATAAGAGTTAAACAAACCAATATTTATTATAAATAAACCATTTAAAATATTTTCTATTGACATTTTATTTCAAAAATATTAAACATTTTACTGTTGATTATACTTTCAGTAATATTTTAGAAAAATAGTGATAATACAAACCAAACCAGCAAGAATCTAAACTAATAATAATTGAAGATGTTATGTAAGCAAAGTTAGTATCTCATCTAATGGTAAATTCGCATCTATATGTCTAATAACTTGAAAGTTAACTATACTAATAATTAGAGAAGTAGAAGGAATAATTATTAGTCTAATGGTTACAAGTAGTACCAGAAGTTCTCTTACAAGTTTAACTCGACTAACTTCTGTTTAATAACATTGTATCAGTCAATGTTTATCTATCACAATAGTTTAGTTACCTACTATAGGACACCACTTCTATTATGCCTCCAGATAGAGATAAATATTTGATTCTGCAAATGCAGATTATAAAACGGTTGTGTGATAAAACACACATGGTGTACAATTTTGTGATTGCAAAATATTGTTTTTTTTTTGTTTTTTTTTTTAATAAAAGAAGTAATCTGTCAAGGTGATGCCCTGATTTCACTCTACTTTTTAGTCTTACACTGGAAATAGATGTTTGTAACATAAAAAGTCAAAAATGCAAGTAAGAAATTTTTCGACATTTTGCTTACACGGATATTTTTTGAGAGCCAGTTGCTCTCTCATGTTGAAAGATGATTTCTGCAGCATGACGAAATAGCGATAAAAGTTTGTTTTTGAAGCTGGTTTTTAAAATGTAGTTATATATTTTCATCTCTTCTTTGAATGACAAAGATACATAACATAAAAACTATTTATGTTAATTATTTAGGTGTTATTTGTGCTGGACAATACTTACTGTTTTCAAGAAAGTATGAGAACAAATGCATCGCCATGACATTATTGAATATATGTAATGAATAGTGTGAACACTGAAAAATAAGAAAACCCATACAGCTATTCTATGTTTATTATCTAACAGTGCGAGAAGAGGAGTAAAACAAGTGTTTATTCTTTTCAAATAAACTTAATGTAAAAACAAAAAAAAATATCTTATTTTCATAAAATCTTATTATTATAACGAATAAATAAAATTGAGCCTAATGTGTAAGAAGTTTTCATATAAATAAAACTAAACTTAAACACAATTTATCACAAATACGTTAATAAAATCGAAGAGTAAGTTTTATTTTAATCATTAATTGAGAAATTTCATTAGGTTAGGTTAATTCAATGTTGCTCACTATTGTTAGTAACAGATTATTATTTTATGATTTACCTCTACATTTGCCTACTCTATGAATAAGGTTTAATATTAGTTAAATAAATAAACTGTAGGCGAAGATAATAGGTAATTGTGTTCCGCGTGGTGCCATGTACCGCAGCTTGACTGGGGTTTATTTTTCTACTTGTCAGTCAATAAAGTGGAAAAAAGTGAATTGTTTGTGCTACGTCCCTCATATTCCTGGCACAATCCCACGAGATTATTATTATTTTATTTTATTTTACCTGTTTAACTATATAATTTCTTCCAAACCTAATGAAAATTCAACTAACACTTTCAGTTTAAAAATAAAACATAAAAAATAATAGTTTAATATAATTAATTGTATTAATAAATAGATATTTTATAAATTAAAGGTACGTGACAAGTAGAAGTGTAATATATATAGGTTTATATATATCCAACTAGAAATATAATGATCATGCCCAATGCAAAGCAATCTGTACTAGAAACAATTTCATATTTAACAACGTTGATACATTTATTATTTCAATGTTTTATGATATTTCAACGTCTACAAATAAATTATAAATGTAACAGTATATTATTATTCAATTTATTGAACGCTGTATTAAAAAAAGAATTATCTCCTCATTAACTCGTTTAAGAACACTTGCATTTATTAACACTACACTGAACGTAAATATATATATATATATATGTATATATATATATAGAAATTTAAAAAAAATGATATTTCAATTATTGACTAATTAGATATCAATCAATAACATTCTATAAACATTGAGAAGCCCTCTGACCACAACATTTTATTTAGATCAACTTTGTACTCGTTATTTGTTATCAATATTTACATACACTAACTTGTAGTCTCTCATCTCGGATAACACTATATATATTTTATAATTTTTAATTTCGCGGGTGTGACGTCGACAATTAATCATGTCCTATACTCCGGTTCAACTTTGATCGATAGAAATCGCTCTGGAAGAACTCTTTATTTACACACTAATCTATATTTACTATGTACATAAAGTAATCTCTTATCTTTGTTTACACAATGGCGCCAGTACGTTCTCAAAGTCGCTAGTTCTTATCTTTGACCTTTGGACCGTGACCTTTGGTTTGTTTGTTTGTCGGGCTATCCTCCGGGGACAGACTACTTTTGCTGTAAATATGTAGGGCTGTATTATTATATGTCACGAAAGGTTTGGCCAGGTTGTTATATATATATATAACCACCTGGCCAAACCTTCCGTACGTTTATTGAAGTGACTTTGAACCTTCTTATCGCTCGGCAACCTGAACGATGGCCTTGCGGGCCTTGAATTATATGTTTCTTGCTTTCTGAGAACATCCTTATGACCGTAGTAAAATATGAAACAGTTTGGGGTTGACGAAGTAATTGCTCAGAATTACCAAGTTCATGAAGCCATATTTGAAAACTTAGGTCAACATCTTAAACACTGCGATCTGATATAGCTAAAAAACTTAAATATCTTATCATCTACGACAAAAACTTATCATCTAAAAATAATTGTAAAAAATGTAAGATAATTTTAGACCATTATTTAAAGATATTAAATTATGTATTAAAAAAAATGTGTTTGTAATTTATATTATTCATTTTAAAACAAAATAAAGTTTGTATGCTTTCGGAACAAAGCTCAAATGAGATAACGCAAGGACTTCTGGTTTTTGATAAATTTAGAAATGACTATAAAAACAAAAGCTGCAATAAGATTTTTGGACAGTTGAAAACAAAGAGTAGATGGCGAAAATAATTGTTTTTATATCCAAAATATCTGCATTTATGTTTTTAATGTAAAATAAATGGTTATTTGGCTAACTATATCAATCAGTAGTGACAGAATGTCTGAGATATTTAATCAACATAAATAAATTAAATAAAAAGTAATGGATAGTTCCAAAAGATCACAGAATATAACTTATTCGATAATTACAAGTTAATGACAACAATTTATAAAGTAGATTAAGAAAATAATAATTAACAATACTTTGTTTTAAAAAATGATAACTTCTCTTCTGATTTTTTCCAAGGTTTGAACCTTGGTATGTCAATGATAATAAAATTTAATTCCTATGTCCTAAATTACTTTTTTTAAATTTTATTTCGTCTTTGTACCACCTGTGAGAACTGTATGCTAAACAATTATAAAATAATATTTATTTTACAAATACCTAAAACCAAATAATTTATTATTTGAAGAAAGTGTTTCAATATTGAAAATTATTTTGCAGATACAAAATTGTTGAATGACGCCGTTAACAATTGAAATAGTTAAAAATTATGTAAAAAACGTGAATGACTACATTGCAAATAATAATATTATTAATAATAATATTTAATATATATATATATATATATATATATATATATATATATAATTTCATTTGTGTATTTTATATAAAACAAGCTATTACAACGCATAACTAAGTGGAAAAAAGACGTAAATTAATTCTGAAGAAGAAATTCTTCTTTGGTATTAATTTACAAAGCTTATGTTTATATTGAGGAATATTTTATAAACATGACTACAGGCTGAGTTAAATTATTATATATTTTATAAATGTTTTACTTACAATGTAATATTTTTGAAGTAAGAAACTTTTATAAAGTACTAATTAACTATATTCATTTTCTTTACTGGCTACAAATAATATAATCACCAAATTAAAAAGTTCCCATTCTATTTAGAGAGAAGAAATGGATAAAGGAAATACAGTTGTCTTTTTCTTTAGTAGTATTGTTGTTTTAAGTTTATTTTTAAATCCAATTTATTATTAAAACAAAACTAAAATTAATTATTGAAGATTTTATAGTTGTTGATCGAAAAGACGAGCTTGAATTTTATTCATTTGTATGTTTTTATATGTTATTATTATTTTTGTATTTGTTAGATACAATATTGTTATACGTCACATTGATTTTATTTTATGTATGTATATGTGTCTTGTTATTTACTGATGCTTTGCGACCGTTAATGATATCTATTGTGTTCCCATATCTTTATTACTCAGATTATTAGTTACACCATTCCTTCTAAACCAACAGTTATGATAAATAGTAGGTTTGGTGGTGGATCAGAAATGGTAACTCTTCTTTAGTAGTTATCATTCAAAAGTTCGTGCTCTTTTAGATACTGATTTGCAGTCTATTAGTAAGTAGCGATGTGTCTCCAGCCTATTATATATCGTGTCACATGTTAGGCAAGTTTCCCGAGATCTCCTTTAAGTGTGCTATACTAAATGAGGAAACCCGTTAAGGTTAATGCAAGCCATTGATCTCACAGCGTATAATTCTCAAGCAGATCCTAAGCCTGCTTTCAACTTGTTACTCATCACCAGACTTTCGACATACGGGCTTCTTCCTCTCATTTGAGCAGCATTTTGAAGTAATTCTCTCCAACTTCACGTTCTTGTCATAGAAGTAATCTCGATGGCCCCTTTTTTGCAAGATAATCTGCATGTTATCTTCCCTCTAACCCACTGCGTTCTTGTACCCAGAACAGAACGACTTTTCCACTCCTGCCTCGCTTCTTAAGTTGGTGTATTCATTCCAAACCACCGCTGAATATAAGACCTCAGCGCCATGACGGTAGCTTGGCTATCTGAGAGAAGTTTGATATTTTCCTTTTTATATTGCCTGTCAATATTATTTTGTACACTCTTGTCAATAGAGTAAATTTCCACCTGAATGATGCTGGGGAATTTACATATAACTTCTGAGTAACTGATTCCTAGCCCAAATACTCCTGCTCCAGTTGTATCTTCGGTTTTCAAAATGTCAGTGTACCCAACTATGATATCCTTCGGCAATGAGTTAATGGATTCCTCAAATGGTTGAGTTAATGGATGAGGAAGTAGTTTTCAAAGTAGCACCTTCTCATCATTGAATCTCTAAGGAGTTCCCAGCAATCTAATATTTCTTCGTTATGGCTGGCGATCTCCTAAATACATTTTTTCATCCGTAGGCGTGCATCTCTTGACGGTGTCTGCACAACTAGATCTACATGCATGGGGTTTAATAAAATGCATGGGGATATCAGTAGCTCCTGTGGGACACGATTTGATTTCCCTGTTATGGAATGCATGCCAGTTCTTACAGAATGTCAAGTGACATCCTTGTTATGATAAACTTATACTAGCCATGCCACAGCCCCATATATGATGATTGGTCTCAATATCACGGAGTATATCCATCGTAGAATCCGCGGATTAACCTCATGGTTCTCCCCTCTACTGTTCTTACGCAAACCATTAGTGGAGAAATTGGTTTACCGACAGTATCTTCTTTTGAATAGCAGCTTTATATCTAGGATCAGCTCTAGATATGTAACCTCTTCTACAGCTTATTGTTGTAACTTTACTTCATTCAAACTGATGGTACGCAGGATGAGAAGCTTCATACTCCTGGTTAACTGTACAAAAGGTGATTTTCTTTGGATTTATATCCTTGTACTCAACCCCATAATCAAGTGATAAATATTTTTTCTTGATTTAATAGCATTTTGTTACAGGTCGCAAAGAGTGCTTTCAATCTCTCTTTTGGCCATATAGATGATGTCGTCGATGTAAACAAAACAGTTGAGGCGCTTTTTTTTTATCAAAATATAGACGATCAATTGCTGGAATAATTCGTCTGTGACCAAGCACCACTCAAGGTTGAGAGGAAATTTCTGCGGACATCCATTAGCTGTACTAACCCGAATGTTTCAATTGTATACAGAAGTTGTTCGTTATATATTTGGAAAAATATTAGGCAAATAAACACTAATAAAATAAAATGAAGAATGTTTTGTATTGTTTAAGAGCTGCTTTTTTAGCTTCAGAAGTTATGCTCACCACATTTAAATACATAGAAATCCACTAAGAAAGTTGTCACATTAAGTTCCCATAAATTGCACTATAAAATAAATTTATACTGATGAATATTCGTTATGTTATTTCGATCATGAATTAAGGTCTACTTATAGTCGAATTTGTAGTATATTTTGGAAAAACAAGAATGTCATAAAGAAAATTACTATAACAACTTTTCAAGCTACAACATATTAGTTTCCTTTTACATAGATCTTATTTCATAACCACACACATTTATATATTTACAAGAAAGTGTAGGCTAAACTCGCTAAAAATCAATTTCACTAGCACCAACATATTGCAAAGTAAAGCAAAATATTACCGTTCTCCATTGCTCTTGTGAGCATTGATTTTTACTCTCCACAAGTTACTAATCACCCATTTGGGTTTTCACTTTAGTGTAAGTCCAGATTGAAGTATATATTTGTGACAACCCAGCAATATTTAACTCTTTGCATTTAAATATGTAATTTCTTAGAAATCGTTTCATTAAATGTAGCGAGAGTTATTAACGAAACTGATATCACGTTATTCGTATATTTTAATATATGGAATAATCCCATATGTAAACAATGTACAATAACAAATCGTACAAAGGAACAAAATGTTTAGGAACATCATGGCACATGCCCAGTCCTACAGTGAAAACCTCACTTTCACAAAGGTAAACTAACTTTTTAATATTTGCAAACTGTTTTGGTATATTTAGTAATCAAAGTGCCTAGTAATTTCAGTTAAGATTTGTTAATTTACGAATCGAAATTCCTTGATATCTGCATAAAGATATTATTATTTATAACGTAGGTTAAACTTGTGCCAAAATTAGTCTTCAGATTATGTTAACTATATGGCGTCTCATCGGTATTTATATTGCATATTATATATTTCTTTATATTGTATCTTATATACTTATTTATATTGCATATTAATCTGCTGTCGGCGATTTCACGAGGAAGGTCAAATTATCTAGTCATATGGTCATATTATTTACTACACATACCCAAACTGTTATCTATGAAAATCTATAGCATACAAATTTATCAATGTTAAAACAAGACAGTGGTTGTAGGTAAAATTAATTGTAGTACTGTAGTTGATAAAGACGGGACAATAATAGCACAGACTTCGCAGAAATATGTCTCAGCATAACAACAATCATTAATAACCTATCCTAAATTCAGATTAAATTTATGTGTCAATTGTTTACTACATTATTTTAATTGTGTATAATTTTATATTTTAAAGTTTTTACTTATTGCCTAAAATATATATGTATAAAATGAGGCTTAGAAGTAACAAATAAAATAATACAAATAAAATAATGTCTGAGGCTGGTCTTTTCAGTTTGCACATAAAACGTAATAAGTGAATTACCGAGGCAGAACATACAAAGTACGAATTTGAAAACTAGCCTTAAAAATGTTCTTTAAACGTTGAAAGGGAACATAACGTTCAACAAAGAGACCTAGTTTTCACACAAATCGTGTTTGGTTGAGACCTAGTCTAATATATCTGCATACAAAAAAGAACTTATTTGAATAAATTGAGATAGCATGATAGCATGATATAACAGGATGAAGGAGAAAATAAGTAAATATTATAGTGTTGGAGCTTTAATATAGGACTAGGTATTAAACAATACAAAAGTATAAGAGTTTTAAGCACTTATTATTATTATTTTACTTATTTGAGCGTTATGTTTTTCAATTCATGGGCACTTTAAATAATTATGACAAATGTATGTGAATCAAATATATATATTATGACAGAAACAAAGAGGAGAGAACGATGCCAACATTATTCATCAACTGCTAAAAAATATTAATTAGTTTATTACATATTACATGACAATTTTATTAAAAAGTTTAGACATGTTAACAACATTCTATAAGAAAGGAAGTTTATGTGGATTATTAGTTAATATAAATTGTAATGAATTTTTGTAAAAGAATTTTCACTCACGTTCATAGTTTTATGTAACTATAGTTATTAAATAAATCTAGTACATTAAAATTTTCAGCAAAGATCATCCAATCAAAGTCACACGAATTACTAGTTATTATATTATTTTAAATGGAAAGTCCTTGTAGTATATTACTTTTATTAATATTACTTCATTCAACGTTCATAAAATGACATTTACACCCCTTAATTACAATTTCCAAAATCACGATAGAGAAGATAAAAGAAACGCGAATGAAGACCAGAACTATTAATTACTCGGGTGTAAAAGAGATTTGAATGCCTTCATTTTGTTTCTATTTACAATTGAAACATGAAGGAAGTACTAATTACTGGATCTCCACAAATTGTTAGTTCTTGCTCGGGAGTTCCACAAATGGTTACTTTTTGTTCTGTTGCTAGGTTTTACTCTACGATATCTGAGTTTAAAGATAAATTAATTTTATAAATTGTTTTCGTTATTGCTAATGAAGACTGTTTGGATTTAAATATTTATGATTCTAAATTATAGAAGAAGATATATTAAAACATTGTTATTCTTTCTACAAATTAAATTATTCTGACTGACCTTAAAGACAACACACAAAATCAAACTCACGGCTTTATTTATTAACCTTCCAAACTTATTACTAAACAATTTTATCTTGAAAATTAATTTATTATACAATAATATAAATTTATTGTTGTTTTGTAGTTTTAAGAACATCTTTCGTACATTCCTAACATGGATTATATTAACTTTTAACAGTTTTGAACAAACTTAAATAATATAAAGACAAATATACTTTTAAGGCCATCAGTAGAAAGAAGGAGACCCTCCATCACTATTCGTGAGTTAGACACACTCTCATGTCAAACAGTGTCTATTCTACATTCAAGTCTCCATTACTCTCAATAAAAAATAAAATAGGTGACAACCCATTACCCTTCTGTCATTTTAACTATCTCTCTGTTCTGCACAATTTATATGAAATATTCGAAACAAATAGAATCTGACCAATTTTTGCTTAATATTAAAAGTAAGCAAAGAATGGTAAAATGTCTGAATGTAAAAGTAGGTTAGAAAATCATTTTTATTGGTTAGTTAACAAATGAAATTGTATTTAATTCTGTTCATTATACAGATTGATTAAAAAATAATGGTGCAAAATATGGTTTTTTTTGCAGAATAAGTCTCAAAATCATAAAAACTGCATAATACAATTATTATATTAACAAATTTTAATGTACATTACAAATATTTTAATATGGACTACAAAATCTCGATATTAGCGCCGTTAGTTACTCTGCAAATATCCAGGCGATATTCCAACTCCGCCCACACCCTCTGCATTATTTCCTGTGTTATGGATTGCACTGCTTCTGTTATGCGGTGTTTTAAATTTTGCAGGTTTTGAGACATAGGAGGGTAGTAAACTGTGTCTTTGATGAACCCCCACCAGAGATCGCGGCGGCCATGGCAACAGAGGTTTGTATTCATTTCCAGAGTTACCAATCCAACGGTCTGGAAACGTAACATTCAAAAACTCGCGTACCTCAGACTTGTAGTGTGCAGGAGTACCATCTTGCTGAAAATCAACGTTTAAAATATCTTCTATAAGCTGAGGAATGAGCCATTCTGACATGGTATCTAAATAAACGATACAAGACACAGTGCGTTCAATAAATAAGAAGGATACATACACTTTAATATTGCTAAGAGCACTAAAAATGATTATTTTGGTTGAATCTCTTTCGCACTCAATAAACTCCTTTGTGTTTTCTGATCCCCATATTCTTACGTTCTAGCGATTTACTTGTCCAATAAGGTGGATAGTATCCTCAATATTCAACATTATTAAAAGTTATTTTTATATCAAAAACTTGCTTTTCAAAATTTTACAATATGTGATATCTGTCAACGAGCTAAATACGTTAGTAAATACATGATTGGAGAAAGCAATTCCATGATTACCAAAAAAATAAATAGATTGGTATCAGTGTATTTCTTAGGCCCAATAACAAAAAACCTTGGAAATGTGCAATCCATTTTCGTAGTAACTGATCTCTTCTCCAAGTATGTTAAATTATCATTTGCACAAAATTTGGTTAAATGTGTGTAATAGTAACACAGTTACGAAGTGTAAATAAGCGATTAATTGAAAAATAGTGAATAAATAAAATAATATAATTAAAGTTTTAAACGCATAATAATATTATGAAGGTTTGAACAGAAATCTCGAAGCCGCACTTATTGCCTACCATTCCGACAGCCAAATTAATTAAGATATCAAATTAATTAATACTGCAATTCATAGACGGAAGTTGAAGTGGCCTTACGTACAAGGTGGCTAACGTACAATGTACAGGAGACAAGGTCGCCATCCAGTTTAAAATGTTTGTACACTTCATTGGACGAACAAGCCTTGATTGGATCGAGAAGAAATTCCGGGCTATCCACAAATCAATGAACTCAGATAAACATATTGATTTGTTTATTTACATGGAATCAGAAAAAAGGAACTGTTAAGGTTGGTGTTTAGAAAATCAGATTGCAATATTGGGAAGATGAATAAATGTGACATCAAAGTGTGTCTAATAAAATGGAAGTTTCTATTTTCACAGTTAACTTGAATATATTTAAGTAAAAATAACTTTTCCAAATTACACAGTAACGGGGGAAATAATATAATAGTTCCGGTATAAAAGAAACAGTGGAATCTTATAGCATACACATTATTACATGATGTGTTAATCTTAAAAACCCAGGAATCTTTTATCCTTTTGTTTTGTATTTAAAAAATATTAATAATAATAAGTTGACGATTTTAATATACAGTGTGTGATGACAAAAGTAATTTAGTGAAAAAAAGAAGTTATTAATGGTTCCGTGAATAAATTTACAATACAAATACTATAAATACACTCTAAACATTATAAAACGTGATTTATGGAATATCAAAATAATTAAATAATATGTAATTTGATATTTAAGATTAATAATAATAAGTAAAATGAGCAGAGTTGTTATAAAGAATGGAGGTGGCGTTCAAAAAAAGGTGAGAGAAGATTTGAAATGGGGGGGGGGGTTCATGATAACTAAAGGAAGTGTGTCATTAATTTTCATGAAGTACTGAGATCCTATTGTCACTTAATAAATCTAGCTGAGAGGGAGCTACAACGATATGACATTGCCATAATGCTATGAATTATGGGTTTTTCATTAAAAAAATAATTTTTATGAATAATACTACGATGTTGTGAAACGTCGAGCAAACCGTTTTGAGCAAGTTTTTCGAGATCTGACTTGATGATGTTATTAGGAAATTCTGACTTGGAAAATATTTTGTTCACTATCTATAGTATTATTATTATTTTTTAAGATCTATCCAAAATAGTGTTCAATGGACCTAAGAAAATGTCATATTAAATGCCCTGAAATATTTGAAAATGATTATAATTGGTAATGAATTTTTACTTATCAAGCAAACGTTGGTTGGCACGTTAGTATACCTTAAAAATGCTTACTGTTAAAATTTACCAAACCATAGATATTTGCATTTTGTTAAGATAAGGTAAAAATGACTAAGAGTTGCGTTCTACTAAAATATTCCAAATAAAAGCAATGATTGCAAAAGTGGAACTATTCAAATTGAACCAAATTAGTATTACTTAGTATTAGGAAGGTTTACGTTTTATAGCCTTCGAAGCCTATAACAATACATGTTACAGGGTACCCCCAAAAAATATATGTTTAATCAGCATCAATATTCTCTTTTACAAAACAGTAAACACACAGTACTTCCTCTTACTTGGTTAGACGAAACACATTTCACGGTGTAGAACTAATTTTCTGGGAGTAGCTTCATCCGAAACTCAGGCATTGTCACTTACGTTGTGATCTAGTGGAAAAAGAGATAAACTATGCAGCTTTTCATATGTAAGTGGGTATCGTGCAAACGTCAAACTGTATTTTAAAAAAGTGTGACAGCAAAGCATCTTCGTTAATTTTTGCATAGATTACTTTGTTTTTCAAGTATGTAATTTGTTATGAGAGTGAACGAAGACTGCTTGACATTTTACATCATAAAATTGATTCTTACTTTCTTTGTAGGCAAAACAATCTAAGCCAAACTAAATTTTAATAATTTAATAGGATATACATGGTGTAAGAAAGTCCAGCTACAGTTGAAAAACTTTTAAAATTTAACAGTTAAGAAAGATGAATTGTATAAATATTTTTTATGTAAAAAAAACCTATATTAATGCTTTAATAGGTAAAAAAACGCCATCACAAACTAGCTCAACATTTTAAAATTGAAAGCCTCTCAGAGAGTATTTAAAACTATATTTTAATAGAAAATGACTGCGTAAATTGTCTTACTCCGATAGAAAATGGAGATATTTCAAATATTGAAAAATCTAATTTACTTCAGAATCTACTCCCACGAAAATAATAAGGGAAGAAAATGTTTCAGCAATAACTACTCTTATTTTGTTGAACTTTAACCAGAAAGGAATTTATACCACTGATTAATTAACAATGAAAAACACAAACTTGAGTTTTAATTGGTAGTACGAATAAGCTGTACAATATTTAAACTACAATTTAAAACTTTTCATATCTTTTTTATTATCTTTTCTTTCTTGTTTTTTCTTTTCAGACTTCTTGTATCATTTCTTATCTTTTCAGACTTTCATGTAGTTTTCATTCGAAGGTAAATTATCTAGTTAGGGTTTAATAAATAATATTTAATTAAATTTGGTTCACTATTTTCCTTTTGCATAACAATAAACATATATTTGTTCAATGATAATTATTGAAACTGATAACTTTACGAAATCGGTGCAATCATTACCTAGTAATTTAGAATTTTTACTTCTGAAAAACAAAATCCAGAGTTTTCGATAGAGAGAAAAAAAGTTAGATTTTTCCTGTACTTTTCAATTTATCTATAAAAGTTAAAATTAAAAATAGATTTTATAATATGATATTCTGAGTCTTACGAATAAAAGAATGTAAAGTGTGCATGCCATTCGGTGGGAATCAAAAGAAAATTTTGAATATGGTCATGAGTCATTTTATTTTTTTATTTTTTTTTTATTTTTCCCGTTCTGGGCTGTGAAAGCCTCCTTCAGAGGCCTCACCGGCGTCGACCTAGCGATCTTTTGCCGCCCCAATTTCCTTCCTACACCCATTCAGTAATACCCGTCATCCTTATGAAGGAACAGATACTACCGATAGGGTTGTCTAGGATGGTTTCCATCTCTTTCCCCGGAGGGTCTAGAGAGTATAGCCTGGCTCGTCCTAACGCCTCACACTCTAAAAGAATGTGTTCTGCTGACTCTTCAGCCATTAAGTCATTTGGTTATTATATTAAATAATTCCAAAGGGGAATTTCATTATCTATTATAAATGGACGCACATCATTGTTTACACTACTTTACCCGAATGTCTATCCTAATTCATTAAGGTTGAAGTGGTCGACTTAATATTTAAATTATTGATTTATAAATATGTAAAAACTACATAAAATGGCTATTCATATTTCGCATCATATCTCGCCTACTACCTGGTCTAACAATTGAGATAAATGTTAAATATTTTTAATATTATCAAAACAATTCACTTTTATTACAAACTGATTATATGGAATACATTCGTAAACATTAAAGCTGGCTCAAAATCCAAATGCTTATTAATTATATTTTCATAATGTGGATTAAACATTAAAATTATTTAATTATTTTTTGCAATAATTTACTAATTAGATTATGTAGATAGTCCAGATTAGACGATATTGTTGTATTAGTTTAATAGATTATGTATTACCTTTCTTTGTTAACGAATTAGCTTGCTCGTGTAGTTTAGAATAATCCAAGATTAAAGACAGTTTAACCGATAATAAAATTGGACTAATTAGAATAGCATAGTTACAAACCTTTGTTTAAGTATATATACAACATACAAGTAGGTTATATGGTGCAACTTTGTAGTACCCTATTGAATTGAGTTGAAAAGCTCTTGAACCAGGGTGTATTGTTAGAGTACAGAGTAATTTGTCTTTATTGGTAGCGATTTAATTGCATAATATAACTGTTTTAGATATTTACACAAATTTAGAAATTAATTTTCTTTCATTAAATAAATAATTAAATTCTTTACGAATTATTAAACATACGTCAAACTAAGGTACATAAAATACCGAATTGAATTTTTTAGATTTTTATCTAATAGTTGTAAAAAAAAAACCATTTACGATAAGATTAAAACTCAATTGTGTACACAGTTTTAAAAACAAACACAAATAACAGATTTTAATGATCGACTTTAAGAAACTTACGTTGAAGTTTTAGAGATTATTATTATTGTCCGATTGATGAAAATTGATTTTCAGGGATGTTTTACCCTTATTTGGAACGTTTCATCAAAAAGCAAGAACTTTTCGAATGGGTTTCAATAATTTCAACTATAAATCAGATACGATAATAAAGTATACATCATGATATCGCACCAAAAGAAGTATTCTTGTTATTGAATTTAAGCCAAAACTTGTGTGGTCTCAATAGGTCCTTTGGATTTAATTCCCAAATTGAATAGTAAATGTCATAGCCTAACTTCGCGATATGGATATTTTTATCGTCTATTTATTATATTGTTATCTCTTTTTCAATCATAAATTAAACCAACAATACGTAATAAACTTGAGTAAATTGATCAAGATAAAGATATTTTCAACAAAATTACTCTATTCAAGAACGTAATTGAATAATGACATTACAATTATATATACTTTACATAAAAAGGTGTGAACGAACACCAATTGATGTAATACTGTCCAATACATATTTCTGTATACCAAAGTAAATGAGTTCTCACTTTAGTTTTCATTAACTTAGAAGTTATTAATCAAACACTAAAATACTTAGAACTTATTATTGAAATAGTGTTCAATTTTATATTAGTAAATAGTGTTTTATTGTTTAACGTTATGTGTAAACAGTTATAGTTCTATTATTTGTAGACTATGATCACATATACCCAAAGTAAATGAAGGAAAAATAACAGTAACAAATGATTGACAATAGTACATGTTTAATGACTATCAATAAATAAAATCACAGTAATTTTGTTACCTAATTTTCTTGAATATTTATATTTTAAATTTACATGTACTGAAATAAATTTATAAGATATATTATTAAATTGAAAATCGGTTGTAGTTTTGCTCCGTCAAAATTATTACAAATAATTATTTGATACGTTTAAACGTAGGTACGTTTTTTTATCAACTTTACATATAAGAGTTTTAAGTGAAAGACCACTTCCTCTCTATTTCGGTACATCACTCGTTTTGTCCGCCGGTTTGAATGTTCCTGTTATAACTTTCTATTACAAACTTAAGAGGATATTATATTATACTATGAATGGTGCTCACCCCTTTCATTTGACATAAGTGACAGGTATAATGTAAAGAACACGTAGAGTTGTGTGGCTATAATCACAAACTTTACCTCTCTCATGATCAATATTATTTCATGTTTAAACGAGACAAAACTTTGCAATTTATATTTCGATTGTCACTTCAGTTCAGTTCACTTCACTTTACTCTACTCAGTTATATTAAAAGCCAGTGAAATATAGGGTTGTCTGTTAACTATGCTAAATTTGTTTTTTTTTTCCAACCGACGTTGGAAATCATTTTCTAATATTCCATGGGTTTAGTACTCTTTACGTTAAGATTTCATTAAATTGGTGATTTAAGCTCAAGTGCAGCTCATTACAGAGATTGTTACAAGTTTACGAATATAATTATTTTCTACATAATACAATAATTTTATCTGTTTCTGTAATAAACAACAAATCAGAATCGAAAAATTCTTTGACACAAAGAGGAAACCATTACGGATGAAACTAAAAAAAAAGATATTATTCTCTACAACAGTAAAAGAGGAATTTGGAGTTTTGCGAAGGCAAGGGAATAAAGCAATTTTTAACTTCAAACAATTTTGGTGGCAGTCTTTAGGTATTTTTCAATTCTATCTACTTTAATTTAAAGACTAGTTGGCCAAATATAATAATATACTTTCTTCAATTCTAACTCAGCTAGTTTTGACGATTTTTAATTAATTAATATTTCGTCCTGAATTTCATAAAATAATTCAGGATTCCAGTAAGAAGAAAGGGGTTACAAGTGTACTTATTTTAGTAATACACTATATTATGAATTAATTTGTTTATTCGCTAAATATATCATCCATATTAAACAAACAACTTATTTAATAAACTGACTTGATGACTGAAAACGAAGAACAAGTTATTAAAACGATTGTAGCAAGTACATAATGCTCTAACGTCGGAACACATTTTTATTTTACAAATCTCTTACGATTCTCCTTCCGTTACATTTTATTCACCGACTGAATTACTAACTAATAATTTCTTCAATATTCTTACAAAGTTGATACTAAGGAACACAATTGAATTTCAAATGCTTTTATCGATGTTATAAATATGATTTATGTTTCAAGTGATTTTTATAATAAAATTTAACTTTAACGTTTGACTGTAAGATTGATTTATTACATTGTAAAAATGTCAAAAAAAAAGTAATGTCATGTTGAACGTTGAACTCTTAATAGATATATAGCTGTTAAAAGTGATTTATGTCATATTCTAGTTATTACAGAAGTTCAAGAATAACTGAGATTTGTTGAAAAAGAAACGTTTCTATTGCCTTTATTATATTTTCCTCTGACGCAAAAGCTGCAAAAGATATAATCTTATTCAATACTCTATTTTGTAATTGTATCCAGCGGTAGCCAAGGATCTGTTTTTAGCACAAAGGAAGGGCAATGATAAATGTTTAAACACTTATTGTTTTCAAATCTACAATCTTCTTATGTTATAGTGTTTTGTGAATTCTGACTTTAGCACAAGTTGTAGCACAAGTTAATTTTATTTACAAACAATTTGATAAAATATACTCGCATTTACATTTAAAAATATGTAGCTCTTTCGATTTATCACTTCAGTACCTATACACATTCCATATACTAAGATTTATGTGCTATTTCATTATTTCATAATATTTATAAAAAAGATTTTGTCAAATCAAGGGCCCCTAAATTTGTATTTATTTGGTGGTTTTTCTACACTTCTGACATATTCTACCATTCAAATCTATGACGTAGTAGATTAGAGAAAAAATAATTTAAAATTGTTGTGTCTTCTAGTCTCACCGTTGGAACAAAAACTAAAGTGACTTTCTTGTTGGTTGAACTTTATCACCAAAGGATCACCCTTCTCTTCAAAGAAACTTGGGTAAAAGTGCAGCTCAGTAGTCAACAATAGTGTCCATTTTGTACAGAGTTCTGCAAATGTAGTTGTGTGTCTAGTTTGAAATAACGATTCCTGTTAAAATTTAAATAATGTATATAATGAGGTTGTGAGAGCCTGCGACTTGACTATGTAAGGATAAATTAGTCTCTATAATTTGTTAATACAGTTCCAGAGAATGTGATTTTTTTTGTCATCTGCAAAACAATTCACAAAAAAAGGTATACCTAAACATTTTGGAGGCTGTGGTGAATAATAATAATTTGGTTTAAATAAAATAAAAAGCTGATAAAACGAGACATGTTTTCAGGCTGTTCAATATTAATTAAAACAATAGACCTAATCAAAGACATAAACAGGTTTTAATAAAATAAAGGGATGGAAATACAATTTTTTTCTTAAACCATAGTTTTTGTCACCCTTTTTATAAAAGGATTGACTACCACTTCTTTAATAAAGACGACCGGCAATTGTATTGAGTAAAAATTTAAAAGGAAAGAGAAGTGAACTACTATCTCAAATTAATAAGAGCTAAAAACTATGATACGTAAATGCTTTCATTAATAATATTAATAACATACTGTTCTTTTTATAAATTTAGTACAATTATTGCTTTAATAATTTAAATAATAATATTGAAATATATCTTAAAATAATTTAATATACAACATTGATTGACAGCTGTTAGGAACACTTAGTACTTATCTCCTCTCTCTGCTTTTGATTTTTGTCTTTCACAATGTACTTTAATTTTCCATGTAGATTTCTGACAGGTATTTTTATGACTATTTTCTATATATATATATATATATATATATATATATATATATATATAAACACAATATTTTCATAATCGTGTAAGTAGGAGAGTTAGTTCACAAGTGTATATTATATATAAACCTGATTTATCAGTAAAAAAAAATATATATATTAACGAAAATAGTTATACTGTTATTTCATTTGTAGAAACAAAATATAAACATATTGTATCATGGTAGAAAAAACGTTAGATTTAGTAGAGTAATATTTCTGCAATTACATTTCAGATAATAATACAAATTTCTTTCCATCGTATTTTATTTGACACAGTTTAAAATTTTTGATATTCTTGTAAAAAACTGTAACAACAATGGCTGGAAATTAATTGAATTTAATTTTCATTAACTTTCTGTTATTACAGTTTCACTGGCTATTCTTCACATTTTGAAAAATCCCCACATGGAAGCAAACCGACCTCCGTAAAATACAATTTCTGCAACAATAATCGGACTCGGAAACTAAAAATTCACTACATTTAGAATTTCTAAAAATGGTTTGCTCTAAATAAATTTCATGATTCCCAATTAAATTATACTTAGTTATAATATAAAAGTTGAATAACGCAAGCTATAAGTATATTTTACACAGAGGTAAACCCGATAAAACTACCCTTAAATTATGTTCCCTATAATAGAAAATCATCAGAAATATGTTTCAAACATACAGTAAATAAATACTCCTATGTAATGGGAAAATAATAATAACAGAAATTTTGTTTTAACAATATGAATTATTATGTGTCAAAAAATATGCCGTAAAATATTCAAAGTTAAATACATTTATATTTATAAAGTGACTTGTTCATAAAAGTTTTAGAAAAATGTGGACAATACTTGATTATTTTGTTGGAAGATGAACAAAAATTGGACTAAATAATAATGATATGAAATTACCTTTTAGGTACAATTATATTCTCCATCCACAAAGGAAGCCAGTCGTGGTTTTATATGTAACCTTATATTATATCACGTGACTTCTTATATTAGCAAACTTTAAATTGATATATTTGGTAACTGATTTACAATTTAGGACTCAATTTAGGTTGGTAAGTATTATAATTAAAATATTGAGCTAAATTATTACTTTCGGAGATTTTACGGGATGCCATATTTTCAGTCTTACGTAAGATGTGTGGAAACTACCCTATTGTTTAGTGTGTAAGAGAACGTAGGCCTAAACAACGAGGAACAAGAGTCAAACGTTTCTAGTGATTTATGGTTTAGTATTGGGATCAGTAATTATTATTAGTTATACTTTAATAGCACAGCTGGTTCCCCGTGTGCAAATTAGTCACGAAAATTTGAATTGAGTGATCAATGACCAATACTCAAACTGGTTTAGCGATCGGTCAAATTGTATTACATGAGAATAAATTGAAAGCAATAGATGTACAGCAGACAAAAAGTATAACTTGTAGCGTATTAAAATATAAAATACTTACTTCTGAAGATACAACCAATTCTTGTTTACGTTCTACATGTAATATTTTAAAAAAGCGTTAAAATAATTGTACAGAGTTTTTTCAACGTGTAAGTATTTTAGAAATATTTGAATTCCGTATTAGGGAAACTCTTTTGCATTTCACATAATTGCTCTACTAGTGCTTTAAAATTATACTGTACTAAAAGTTCAGAAAAATTACTTCAACTAATGAAGATAACTAAGGAAAATGTGTAAGGTCTCATGTGGTATGAAACTAAAGCCTCCTGAGTATCAAAAAAAAATCACATCGTTTTAAAATATGTTTATTGTAATAAAAAACAGTAAACAAACTTCAAAATGAGAAATATTTTACTGAGAATACTATCTTATACTTGTAGATTCAAAACAGAAATTTTATAATTATGTTTGTTTTTTCATATAGAAAAAATAAATAAACAATTTAAATAAATATTTCACTACTTTTACCATTAAATAACTATTTGTCTGATTGTATATCAAGATATTTAGGAAAGTAAAAGAGGTGTAAACTACGACCGAGTCATCTGTGTTATTTATAACGTAATGTATTAATTAGGAAAATGTTGATATAAAAATTATATTTAGTATATACAATTGTTTTAATCCCAACCCTAAATCGTGTTAAAACAGTTATTAAAAACTTCACTCTGATGTTAATAAGGGTGTTGCAATGAATGAAAGTTTCGTGTTAAGAGAGGTACGTGCTTTGGACAAGTCGCTAAATTTTTATGACAAAAAAGGGGAAAAAACGATTGATACGAAAATGTACATCCGTTAAAATATTTTAAAGTCAAATTAACAATGCTTTGTAAATTTTTCTATGCAATTTTAACAAAGGGTATGCAAACAATTATTTCTATTGTTTCTTTTTTATTTCAATTGTTGTAATTTTAAATGATTTAATTATTTTTTTAAACTACAAGAGACTTGTGTACTAACATTGTACGGTTTAAACAAAAGTTTTACTATTTGTTACGTTGTATATTTTTATTGTTGATTATGAGTGTCGTTATGTGTATGTGTGTGTGTAAATGAATGTGTATTTGTATGATAAAATATATTTAACAGTATCTTGATATTTATAAATAAATGTAAGTACGTACAACAACCTTTTATTAAATTTATAACATTTCTATATATTTTAAATTAAAATAATATTGATGAAGTCATCTTGTTTATGAGGAAATTCACGTCAAAATGCCGCACAAGGATCAAAATTTGTTCTTATGAGCTCCAAAATGACATTACAATATTTTACTTCACAGTTTAACATCATCATTAACATATTGCCGTCATCATCATTAACATAAATATGATAAAGAACATAACTTTTTTATGATAATTAACTTTTTCGAACATTTTGTTGATTTCTTATAAAATGTAAAATCGCTCCATAAGCTGGGCATTACATCAACCGCTGTTTTATTTTTATTGTAATACGTTACTGAAGTCGGTTCTTTACTTTATCGGGAGTAGTTTCCTTAATTTCGGTTGAATGTTTGGTTACAACAAATACACGTTTCGTTTATCTTTCCATTTTGTTCCCAATAGAAGTTTTCTCCTACTACAGGGAACGCCTCCTTTATCCAGAATTGTGTGTCCAAGATCTTGTAGAAGGCATTACAATACCGTCCTAATAAGTGTATTTTGTTCTCATAGCCCACCAAATACAGAAAAACCGTTTTTATAGCAGTCCACGTAGAGAGTATGCCATTGTATATAAAGTCGGAAACTATGATATTAAATGAGCCTATTATTCAAATCGCTCGTCTTTATAATATGACCCTGACTATATCTCGAAATGAAAAATGTACACACTGGCAGATTTATGAACCATATTTAGTCTATATATTTTATATAAAAAGCCGCAAATCTTTTACTTACTTAGAAAAGTTATATTTCTTCAACTATTGGTATCGTTACAGAGGTACAGGTAGCTTTTTTAAAATGTTTCCTTCAAATGACCAACAATAGGTCTTACTTGATGGAGTGGATCATAATAGGCATGCCCTCTAGGTATGTATTATGTAAATAATCACTTTCAATCGATTTCAACTGATCAATTTGCATGTAATTATTGCATCCCTATTCCAAAAATAACATTTTTTTCTAATCGACTAATCTGTTCATTTCAATCCTAATAAGATTAATATGTTAAGATCAAAAACCAAATTAATATAATTACACAAAATAGTAGGAAATTCCTGACGTATATTACCATGGGTTTGGTCTTTTCTGACAGAAATTAAATTTTTACATCGAGTTTTAATTTTATATTTCGTCCAGTGCTCGCCTAATAAAACCACAACACAGTGTAAGAATTTCGCTTAGGTCAATTCCGACATCATTTCCTTGTTCACTTTGCTGGCAATACAAAGTACACACAACCCATTTTGGTTGTTAGGTTAAGTTACAAATTACTTCGAAAGCGAACTGGTAAACACAGAAAAAAATTCAACCCGTTTTGAGTATTTTTATTGCCTTCAAAGCTAATAGTTATATTTGACTATGAGTAGTATATAAACAACAACTTAATAGTCATAAATAATATGGAATATAATGCATTTCAAAAGATCGACGAATTTTTGATGTAAGTGATTCAGAGAGAATAGTAAATCAGATGTTTTATTTAAAATGTTTAATGTTCATTATTCCTTTTACTGTCTGTTCATAACGAAGTGACATTGTTTAGCCAACTTTAACGAGTTACCTAAACACCAAATGTACGCTAATCATATTGATACAATATTAATAAATTATTAAATTTTTAATTCAATATTAATTTATAATACAAATTACTGGTCACAAAATATGGAAAATGATTTCATTCTATTAATTGGCTCTTTTCTCCCATCACAACGTTTGAAGTTACCTGTCTTATTATATTGTAAATTGTAATTTTATTTTCTCATTATAACAACTCGACTTACACAAACATTATATCACACAATGTTTACATTCACAAACTGATTTTCAAGCACCAGACTGAGAATTAATTGGACCAGGCTGATTGGCAACCTGTTTAATATTAAGCCCTTGAAATCTGCACTGCGAAACTAATCTTAATTAAATCTAAAGTGTATTAATACAAATACCCATAACCTTCAAATCGTGGTTAAAGTTTACAAAAGTTTTCTAAATTATTTTCATTAAGGAATTATTAAAATATATAATGTATAATAATTTTAATCAAAATAAGATTTTAACGCATATTATACATTTAAAGGTCATACATACGATAAAATAAAAGTTAAATAAGTATTTTAATAAATAAAATTAAATTGTATAGAAGATTGACGAGTAGATCTGGAAGGGTAAATTAAAAGAAAGTAATTACTTTACTTAAGTTAAGTTACAACTTCTTGAAACAGCTGTTCTCCGTAAGTTCCAATTTTAATATTAAACTTAACTTTATTCTTCCTTGGCATATTGTCTAGTACATTTTAACAGGAAAAGTACTAAATTAAAATTATTTTTGAATCAAACAATAATACACAATCTGGTCATTTTATGAGAACTCACTTTATACTAATCACTCAGTGATCCATTCATTGGTTCACTCGCTTACTCACTCACTCCTCTCTTAATAAATACCACTAACAACTGAAAAAATCACACTTATAGAGATTTGGTACCTCATTACCATCACTTCGCCTTTGATGTTTCATGGTTACTGTACTCGTTTACTAGACCCATTTAGAGATAAATTACTTTGAAAGGTACATAGCTATATCAAAGACAAATAATAAAGATAGGGGACAGGAAAGAATACCGGCGAAACTAATTAAATGTGGGGCACAAATACTCATTACGTACTTAGAACTATTTACCACGCATGTAAATTTAGAAATAAAACGTTCAATACAGAAAGAAGCCTGATTTTTTTTCATCAACAAAAAGGAATGCAAAGATGATCTGTCCAACAATAGGATTATATCCGTTACTTTTACCATGAGCCGTCCTTATAGAAATCCTTTCAATGAATGGGAGCATCAATATATTTAATAACGGACATGTGTTTGAGCTGGTTGCTTTTGTGTTGATCTTATTTTTAGTCTAACCCAACGTTAGTAAGTTTTATTTACAGTTATGTAGAGTCACTAAAATAAGAGAGGAGTATATTTTATTTGTAGACCTTATGAAAGCTTATGATCATGTCCTTGTAGAACAAAATGGTGTGTATAGATTGATCCCGGATTATGAATACGCTTGTAAGGCAACATTGCCATCAATCAACAACAAAGTTAAAATGAGAAGTTACTTATCTAAATCTACCAAAGAGATTGAAACATGTTTTTTATGTCTTACATAAATGAACATTATTTAATATTTACTTTATTGGAGGAAGAGGGAGTGGAAAGAGGGTTAAGCTAAAATGGAATCCCAGTAAAAGACTATATAATAATACACACTATACATTTTTCTCATGGTTTGAAAGTTTTTGGAAGATAAATAGAGACTTTGAAATTCGTGATAGAAAGAATATCTAAAATTACGAGGAATGCGAATAACGGTGTATCATTCGAAAACAAAATACATATGCAACGGAAAGGATAGATATGATCTCCATTTACATGAAAATAAAACAATAGGAGCTTGCACATATATCTGGAAAGAAAAATCAAAACTAGTGGGCGTACTGAGAATGAAGAAATAATTATAAAAGAGAAAAGTGATTGGATGTATTAAACTCCATCTTGATATCAAAATTTATTTATCGACCGAGAAACATCCTTTTGTACAACATCTTCTTAAAAGTGCAGTAAATTATCGTTGCATATCTTGGAAACTTACAACAATTAATTGTGAAGCTAGGTCTGCTTGCCTTCGAAAAGAAAGGAATGACATAGAACATCGGGAAGGTCAAGGTTGGAAAGTACACTGAATGAGGCATTTAGATAATTATATTATGAACGTCAAGACGAATTAAAAAAAAAAATAATAATAAAAAAAAAAATATATATATATATATATATATATATATATATATATATATATGTACAATGAAGACAACTCGTGTGGCATGGACATTTTGAGAGGATTGGTGGTACTCGAATCCCAAGACAAATTCTGAAATTGGCACTGAAAGAGAAATGAAACACCTAAGGCGATACTAATGGGTTCGATACAAAAAGCCATGCCGAAGATACACATACAACCACGGGATTGGGAGGACAGAAGAGGATGGATGCTGAGAACCATAAGGGCAGGGCGCTATGATGCTACATATAAAATTAACATTTGTGTTATATTTTTGTAAAAGTTGCCGAGATCCATCATTCAGGTTACTCAGCAGTGTAATGACGTATTGTTTTGTTTTAATTCTCATTTTTTATACTTTTTAAAGTTATGAATTCTTTTTCAACATTTTGGATTTTATATACCCTGTGTTACATCCGTTACAAAGATATTTGTTAACGTAATGGTTATTACACAAGTATGTTTAATAATATATAGGTTAGGTTTCTTTTGTGAAGCTATGCATAGTCTTTGAACATAACGCAATTTAAATAATCTATAATATATTATTGAAAATATTTTTATAGTCATCATAGTACTTAACCCACCGTATTTATAAATATTAATATTACATTCAGTCATATCTGTAATCTTATTTCTGTCACAAATATAGAAAATGAAATTAACCAAACACATTTATGTATGTAATATGTAATTATTGTATTTGATTTGTAGGTTATCTTTCATTTAAATCCGACATAAGTATAGAAGTAGGAACATAAGTAGAACGTTTAATAAAATATTAGATAAAAATGTAAACAAACCTTTTTGCACAATTGTTAGAATAATTAATACCAATTAGGACGTAGGTAAATTATTTTTTGTTTGTCATGGAAAATAAACAATAAACACAACAGTGGTTTTATTTGCAAAGGAAAAACGGGTGAATCAATATAGATAAGTTTAAACGAACAGTAAACTTCTGTCTTTACAACAATTCTTTCAAATATTTTCTCAGAATTCCAGGATCTATTGAAAATTTCACGACTTGCTTATTTGAAAACAATTTTAACATATGGAAAAGAAATTATTTCAATGTACTCGACCGATTTTATAACCAAATGCTTTGTACGTGTATTAAATTCCCGTTATTTGTAAACAGTAAAATTGAAAATTAGTAGGTAATATTTGTGAAATTTACGATTTATATAGATTAGAAACATTTTAAATTAGATGTAGGTAAATTTGATACTGTTTATAAGGTTTGAGATGTAAAATATTTATTCAAAGCAATAGATTTGTCTTAATTAGAACCAAATTATTAATATTTTCCAAATTTTCTTTTGTCATAATTTATTTTCAAAAACTTTTGTTCAATTTTTATTAAAATAATTCAACATTGTTCAAAAATCTAATTTTCATTTCTAGTGAAAAACACTTTTTAAAATTCGGTTTAAGAGTATACAAAATACATAAGTCAATTCAGAGATGAACACTGAAAATGGAATTTGCTCGTGTTTTGTCATTTTTACATTGCAAGTAAATCTTGGAGTAAACTATTAAAATAATTTGATTTATCTTAGTAATTATGTTTGAACTGAATCAAAATTTAAACTCGGATAAAAAGATGTTCAATTACATTATTTACATTAGATATTGCTTTTGGAAGATATTATTTAATTTTAATAATGCCAACGATATTACTCTTTAAGGTCATGTTGTAACCTCGGGCTGTAATCACCGACAAGATATTTCACTCTTTCGAACTAAGATTTAGTGCTTAAAATGTTTTGCTTACTTGGTTGATATGACAATGAGCTGCTATTTCAGATCATATTAAAGGTATAAAGTCGTACCACAAGCAAATATTTTTTTCTTTTAGAGACTCCAAGATTATATAGGCCTATTTTTAAATGAAAAACGTTGGACAAAATGACGCACATAATATATATTTTGACTTTTCGCTACCATTGATTGGTTAGGCTTACAATTCCGCACTGTTTCATAGTAATTTAAAATGACAATTAATGATTTTTTTTTAAAAGCTACTCTTTTTTTAGGTAATAAGTGGGAAGAGAAATAATAATCTCACTAATCTTTCAAGTTTTTTTTTCAACTGAACTCATTTGATAAAACATATCAATGAATCTTCTCATCACTCTAGAGAGCACAGTTATTCTGAAAGTTAATATGAAAGGTGTAATATATATATTTAATATTTAAAACTAAGAGTTCATAAAGTTCTTCATCAATAATATTTTCATTTTAAAAACAATAAATTTCAATATTTGTGGCCCAGCCAAACGACATTTATTTTCTTATCTACCATTTTGTATAATTTCTGCCAAAATATTTTCGATTTCATTATTTCAAATGAATCATACTGTGTTCTTGAATAAACCATTTTTTCTCTCGTATCCTGTACAAATAAATCCAAGATACAATAATATTGGGATCTAGGGTAGCGCAGCATGCTCTATGCATATAAGAATATTGGTTATTTTAAGACTCGAAAACAAGTGCATTTGAAAGTGGTGGTGCAACATATTGTTGAATATAAATACTATTAGAATTTGTGTATATATCAGTTGGAAGAGTCAGTAATCGATCAAACTATTTATTTAATTGGTTACATATTTATTCTGGAATTTATATTTTGCTATCACATAACTTACAGTTTATAAGTTTAATAATTTAGATTACTAACTAAGTAACAAGTGTTTAAAAATATTGTATATGAAATTATATTAAAATAATATGTAATTTGATACATTGTTTTCGTGCGGTTTATCAGACCTAATGTTTATTATTATTATAAGAATTACGATAAAAATATTATTATAATAGTCTTATTTTAGGATATGTACTATTATTTTAGAATATGTGCAGGGTTTAAAAATGGTGTAGTTTAGTGTAATGCAATTTCTTCACAACAAGTTTTAATATATGACAAATAAATCAAAACAGATGCTAGTATCGTATGAGTGTTTAATGAAATCATAAATCCAATAACCACAGAATTGTAAACATTGCCCAGGTCGGATACATTTCAAAGAATCAATCATTTGCAATATTCAGAATATTTACATGACTATGAAGTACTTGACCACTGCATATAATGAATTGATATGAAAATATATTTTAAGTTTGATTTTGTCTAAACTTTCCAATAGCAATAAAAAAAATTCAATAATTGGATAGAATAATATCTTTCCAAGTAATACTACCAATAAGTCACTTGAAGTTACAAATAAATAAAAATCAGTATTGGAAGTAAACATGTTTTTCTGATGAAATCTCTAACTACTTACACACAAGATCAAATTCATCCTCTTTGACAAATCAAATGACAGATATTAAATACTAGCCTTTGTCGTTTGATCTTTTATTTTTCGAAGAATTCATTTATAATGTCTTTTGTGTTCCTGATACACGTTCAAAATATTTCAAGTTGACTTCTTTCTAGAATATTCCTTTTGTCACTCGTGTTTCCCAGTGAAGCATGTAAAGTAAGTACTCACATAGTTTTTGTTACATATCTCTTTTGACAATAGATGTCGAAATTACTGAACATGAATAAGTTTAAACTATGTAAGAAGTTTAATCATTTTACTCTATAGAACAATAAGAACGGAATGCGTTTCGAGCAGTATAGAATATAGATATAATAAAAACATACTTGTTACTTGGGCTATTAAAACTGAGGGTAATCAACATTAAAACTATGTTTTCCTTTGTTATTAAAGGGAAAAATAAGTATATATTATTTTACAGTTAATTTTAATGCTTTAGTTATGTTTTTGTTTTGCTTTATTCATTGATGAATTATTTTTACACTCAATTTATCTTTCTTTTTATAAACAAACAAAATGGTACATAGTTTAATATTTATAAAGCTTGAGGTTTTTTATAATATTTCATATTTTCTTTATAAATGAAAATTAATTTTACCAATTGTAAATTTTAGTGTCTATATTATTGCTTGCAGTTGTTTGTTTAAGCTTCATATTTGTTCATTTAAGTTTATCACCACTGATTTCACGATGGTGACCCAGCTTCATGATGAATGAGTTAACCTTCAATGTTTATATGATTGTGAAAACTAGAATTATATGAACAGTACGTTTATGAGAGTCTATATGTATTTTTGCGTAACGTATGATCTTTAATTTTAAATTTTTTATTACAAGATAGTTACATTTTATAGCTATCTAAATGTGATTATTTATCAGTTGGTACACGTCAATATATGTGTAACATTTCCTGTGTCTAACATTTCACCGTCATGTTTCAGGTCTTCAGGGCTATATTAGCTTCCATATATAAGCTGCAACTTACATATTTCCTCGGTTTTTCACATACATATTTGTGTTTAAAAATAAGTTTGTTTGAAATGGGGGAAACTGGGACAAATTTAGATATTACCCTACTAAAGTCCTTGGTGGATGGTGGAGTCTCACACTCAGGAGACCCAAAAAGAGAACGCGTGGGCTGACATGTTTAGACATCAAGTAATTGGGCCTTTCTTTATCAAAAGCAATGTGAAGTCTGAGGTTTATCTAAATATGCAACAAAACCAAATACTTCCTGCTATTGAAAATATATCAGGCCTGAACTTCCCTACCGTCTGGTTACAGCAGGACGAAGCACCATCCCACTACGTAATACAAGTACGATTGTGAAATGAAATATTCCCACAAAAATGGATTGATCGAAGGGGAGCAAAAGAATGGCTACCGAGATCTCTGATTTGTCCCCAATATACTATTTCTTTAGGGGAAGCTTAACAAATAATGTCTACAAAACAAAACTTTGTAATTTCTTTAAGCTAAGGCAATGAATACTGCAAGAAACAAGCCCAATTTCGGAAGAAAGCATTACACAATGCTGTATCAGCTTTCTACTATCGGATTTTACACTGTCAGATTGTGGGTGGACACATTTAAAAAAATTGGTATAACCTTGTATTTACTTTGGATAATTGATTCCCTAGTCTTCATTTAAAAATCTGTAAGTTATTGTTTTAATTTGTACGGTTTTTTTTTCAACCGATAGACTTATTGGTCTTTAAGTAATCTTATCTTATTTTTACGACCATTTCCCATTTTTCTAATAAAATAATACTTTCTTACTGACTTGCACACCCTTTAAACATAAAATAATCTTGACAAATAAATAACAATGTTTTGAAACTTTGAAAACCGCCATTTATGATTGGGTGGTATTTTTAAGATGGAACCTGGGGGTCCTTACCCAGAAACAAATGTGCTTTAAAATGATGTGACATACAACATAGGCTTCTATAAGGAATGTTTAGAGCATCCTCCTCGGGCAGTCCCCTGAGATTGAAAAAAAAAACTTCATCACACACCAAACGTTAGGTAAAAACGTACCTCACTGTTATTGTTTAATCATACTTTTTGTCATGAACGTAATTTATTTGTATTTTAAATATACGAAAGACATTTTATGACATAATACTCTTTTAAATGTGATTAAAAACAACTTTATAAAGGCAATGCGTGAGATTAGTCACAAAGTTGGTAGCATTCAGTTTTCTATTTATTATTATTTTTTGGATAACGTGTTAATCTGTTAGACTTCTTTGAAATGGTATAATAGTATGACAAATAATACCGATGATGACTGATTTAAACAACATGATTTGTCTAGTAATGAAATTGTAAACTGTCGATAAATATTATATTAAGCACATTCACTGTGAATTATAGCAAAAATAATTTCGGTACTGTTGTTATATGTTACCGTCTGCTTATTAAACTGTATAAAACTGTGCAAAACCTACTACTTACTTTAAGCATTATTAATTATTTCTATTATATGAAATATTAAAAATCTTTAATATATTTCAGTATTAATAGGAAATTTATATCATCTATAAGAACTGTTAATTTACGACGTTTTAATGTGTTTTGACGTTGATTCTTCGAATATGTCATGACTATATTAGGGCCTACCTTTGATTTGATTTTTCTAGTTATTTAACATTTTATAACTTAATTACATACCCCTTGTCAATTCGAATACTGTACACTAATAACAACTTTGAAAAAGTCGATTTTGTCAATAAGTTTTTTAATTATGCGACAGTTAATAATGAATATTTTTAATTTAGGAAGTTACTGATTCTATGATATAGGATGACAAATGGTGATTCTTTATTAGAAAATTAGGAAAATCGAAAGAAATCATTAAAATTGTATAAAATACCAACGTCGTAAGTTCAACGATACATGGTAAATTCAGTTTTATTTTTTGAGCGATCTGAATAAGGATAATTCTTATTAATTATGTGAGTTTAAATTCAATTATTTCTTTCTTTGTCTGTTTTTATGAAGTGAGCTGTTCAACGGATTATGATGTACTTATACTAGTTCTATATTCATATAAAGTTACATTAACAAATTATAATACTGAAATTCAATAGTGAGGTATGATAAATAATTGCTGGAAACGATTCCTGTGAAACGATGATTTGGAAATTATTTTTTAAATTTAATTTAATTTTATTTGATTTAATTGCTAAAATGATTAATCTTCACGCTATACTTAGTAAATTAGTACACTATTTCATTTACTTTTCTTACCGTTATAAACGCCTCTCCTATTACATAAATATATAATTCTAAATAATAATGTCAAACACAAGAAATAGTTGAAAGTATTTCACTTCATTAAAGTTTTTAATGAATTTCCTGAAAAGTTGTGATTTTATTCAGCTCATGTAAAATAAATTATTTTCCCTCCCTCAACTCACGTTTCATTAAACTAAAAATGTCAAATATAGTGCCATGATATGTCACAATTTATCTTAACCATTTACATTCCTAGTATTTATTTTAAACTATGTGTTATATTTAAAAAACGTAAGTTCTAAAAAACAATTTTCAGTAAAAAGTTAGCTTATAGTAGATAACGTCTTTTCAATTATAATTTATTATTATAGACTTTAATACTATAGGGTTTAGAAAAAAAAGTATGGAACAACAAAATATTTAGAAACTTAAAATAAATTAAATGATAGTAGCCAAAATACATTGAAATAAATATAACTAAATATTTTAAACTAAAAACGATTTTGGAAAAATACGTGTATTAAGTCAAACGATTTTCAATGACAATGTCGCCATCTTCTGTTACTCATGAGCTACAACAATCAAACTACAACTAACCTAGTGCCATGTTATGCACAGTATTTATGTAGAATGCTGTTTAAGGGATTGGTCTAATTCTATTTTACAACTGTCTTAATTGAAAGGCGTTAAAATGCTTTAAGTTATTTAACGCTATGTAACTAATACAATTTCATCAAACAAATATTCATGTACAATGTTTAAATCAGTTTACAATTTTGTATAGGGCCAAATTTATTATTAACAATTATAGTAAGATATTTGTTAATGTAAACAGCTTTCCAAGTATCTATCTGTTGTATTCAAGTTTGTTATTTTTTTCCAAACTTTCAGTAAAGTGTATTGTTTGAATATTGTAGTACAATCATAATTGAAAATAGTAACATTGTTATTGAAACGCATTTGATTTACCAGAGGTATTTGAGAGAAATTTTGATCACGTTTTATTTTAATTTAAATCTTTTAAATCGTATTGTTCAATATTTATATATGTTTTAAATAACATTATTTTTAAAAATCTAAAACTATATTAAATATTTTTTAAATTAAGGTTCTAGTGATTGTAAATACAAAAATGTAAAATTTTAAAGTGCATAAATAAGATAGAAATATTTCATATCAAAATTATTACAAAATATCTAGTTCAACATATGATAGTGAGAACAAACAGGGCGGAAGCATTCTGAATGACAAGAATTCCCTTATCTAGAAATCTTTGGAAATTGTTATAAAATTAAATCTAGTTTTATGTTCAATCTTAGGTTTTAAAATAACTTTGAACTAAACAATCTTAATAAACCGCAATTGCTAAAATTTGTAATTTGTTGAATTATTTGAAAATTTAGCAATATTAATTTTAGTTAAAAAAAAAAAAAAAAACTAGTATATTATTATGGTTTAGAAATAATTATCGGTATCTTTGTGATACTCTTTAGGATTCAAGGATAAAATAAAGCAAAAGCTTAAAGTTTCAATATTTAATAGTATAAATGAGCTACAATTGTTTCGCCTTGCGGCATCATCGGGCAACTGAGATGAATATGGAGTTTCAACAAGAAATATCTGCTATTACATTAAACTCTTTAGGATTGTTTGGATTGGATTGTTTTGATGCATCACTTTATATGTTGTGAAAATGTAACTTTTCTTGTTATATTTTAATTTATTGTTTAGAGAAGAAAAAAATCTTCCTTGTCCAAAAAGAATAAAAAAGTAGTCAAGACAAGAAAGGAAAGATGAAAGAGAGGTGTAGATCCAACTGAGATACCTCAGGTTCGCCCTAACAGTAATCACTAAACCTGAGGGATATTCTATTTCGAAAGATACACGGTTGGTAAAGGTGCTATTTAATATGTGGCGTCAATTTACTCAGAATAAATAAACCAAGTTAACGACGATGGTGTTAATTAAAACCACTCAAATCTTAGTTCAGGAATATAATTACAGCACTTCAATCAATTGTGTAAACATACCACAATAAACTGATGAAATATAACTGACTATAGAACTTAGAAAGTTTATTTTGTATACGTTTGCCGAATTTTCTGTAATGATTATTCTATTGCTTGTTTGTTTTTTAATAATAAAACTCAGTGAGGAAAATTGAACACTACGTTTTATATTTTAATTTTTTAAATAACATTTTAAATGGGTTTACATTTTTGAATGGTTTTTTGGTTTTTACTAGTAGCTCACGAATCTGCTTTTTTATTATTTTTTTAAAGTAGGAGGTTAATAATTTTTACTTGGGTTCCTAGAAGCTACACTTGAGCAAAATTTGATGAAAATAATTAGAGATATTACCCAAAAGTATGAGTTAGAAACAAAGAAACTCTCTTCAGATATGGCAAAAATATACACAGTGCCAAATTTCATTAAGATCCGTTCTTGCGTTTGGGCTGTAAAACACCGACCATTCATCAAACAAGAGACACTAAGGAGACATTATGGATAATCTTGAAAACAAGAATATCTACAAAAAAAACTTTAAAAAAATCTATTATGTAACTTTTCTTCTAATATGTGGGCTATTATGAACGTAAAAATTGTAGGAAGTATTTTATATACATATTTCAAATTAAATTAATTAAAATATTTGTTTTTATTTCTCGACTATTGCGATATTGTAAGCGGCATAAATTATTGGATTTTTAGAGTAATTTTAAGAGATTCGTATTTGTAAGCTAATCATAATAAAACAATTTCACTAGTCGTAATTATTTCGATGCTAACAGAAACTTACTCTAAACTGTAACAGTTAGCTACGATACAATAAGCTATATGGAGTTAAATAATAACGCATAAAACTGATACAAAATATAGGTCTCCTATTCAATAAAATAAACTATTTTGCTGTTTAAACAGGCTAAAAGTCTAGTTTACTCTGATATACTTTTTAAATAAAGTCATTTATCTTATATAAACAGGTCGTAATGAAATGTAACTTTTATTTTAATTGCAATAATATCAGTGTTTACATTAAAGCCGAGATGGTTGTGACGCGACAAATAATAATGGCGTCGGTTTATCACGGTAACTTAACTGAAGGAAAAATTTCAAATGAAACTCATTTAAGAATCTGCAGTGCGTGCAGATTAAATTAGACTGGTTAAAGTTTAAACCTGTCATAGACACCGCAACCACAGTTATATTCTTCAAATACGTCTCTTAATTATGTTTATTAAGCTTAGTAGAATAGTCACTTCATGAGTTTCATTAGTCCCCTAGCTAGGGTCCCGTGAGAGGTCACCTGTACCCAAGGTGACAAAAAAGCTATACTTCTTATTAGTAAGATCCTCACATTCAAAAAATATTTAGCCTGCGGTCTCCTCAACCATCCCACAATGTCTATACGGAGTTTTGGTTTGATATGCTTTTATTCTGGGCTAGTGTAACATCAGATTTCAATGTAAAGTAATTTGTCCGAGTTTCTCCCTACACAAGGACAGTACTGTCCTTTCAGTTATTATGTTCCTGAACAGTTATTTATAGTTATGGAAACTATTACATAAAGAAAGCTTTAACTTCAGCCATAGCTCATATACCCTAGTACCAGCGCCTTCCTTAGTATATTTTCGTACAATATTTCTTTTTATATCTCAACTATTGCGACGTTATTCATAGCACACTTTAATTGTATTGTTAGATTAAGTTTATGTGATACATATTTGTAGGCTAATAACAATAGCACAATTTTACCAGCCATGATTAAATATATGTTCATAGAATCTTATTCTAATCTGTCACAGCTAGGTATATATATAAGTTACAGCGAGTTAAAAAATAGTTCAATAATCTGCTACTGACTATAGTCATCTAATATACATTATTTTGCGGTTTTAAAAGGCAAAGTCTAAAAATACCTAGTTTATTCTGATCAAAATTTTAAATAAGGTTACTTGTCTTATATAAATATATCGTTATTAAATAACAGTTTCAACGTTTTAATTATCAGTGTTTACAGTAAAGGCGAGAAAGGTGGTGTTGTCAAATGTTAATATTATTAGTTCATCACTATAACTAAACTGGAGGAAAATAATCAAATGAAATTTGCTTAAGATTCATTGCATTCGAGTGTTTTATATCCAGTATGTCATGTGTAAGAGTTACTTCATTATAAAATCAATTAAAAAAATTGAAAAATTATGGTTAGTTATAAAAAACAAATTATAAAGATTTAAACATTAAGTCTGATCAATATATAAAAAGCTAAATCTGAAATATAACATCTTTACAAAATAAATTTCAACATTAAAAAAAAGAAAAGATAAATATACAAAAAAGATACATTTAAGATTTAATAAGCAAATAGAACAAAATTACCTGTATTATGGGAGTTTTTTGACGTTTGGTCTTAGCTTTGTTATTCTCTTTAGTGGTCAAAAACTTTCTTTTGTGGGCGTTAATTCATTGATGCATAGTTGCGTATACACATATAGAAAAACATTTTTTACAACTTTTTCTTCTTCTAAACAAATTTAAACTTTACTAAGTTTATTGCTTTGTTTTTGTTGACAATGTTATAAAAGGAGTACCAACTTCATTTTTTTATTCATACTCACTTTAGATATTTTGATATTAAAAAAAGAAAATATTGCATAAAATATTGATATTTAAAGCGAATATTGTATTATTTTAATACAATTATTATGTGCTTACAATTATTATTAATTGTGAATTATTTCTAAATTCCCTTCAACGATAAGGAATTCAATTGACAAAATGTGATATTACTTTATGCATATAAACTTCTCTTGTGGATTTAAAGTTATTTGAATGATGAATCGTTCATATTATTAATATATTTTAATAGGACTTTGTAATCATCTGTGTATAATAAAAAAAATTAATAGGCGACCTTTTTATTGTATAAATCTACTCCTATTCACATGATTAGAGAGAGTAGTTAATTTAGATTCTCAAAATATATTGTATTAATTTTTATATACACAAATAATGGCAAACGTCCGATTAAACCATATTCATT
The DNA here is from genome assembly GCA_963513935.1 of Aphrophora alni. Taxonomy (NCBI): domain Eukaryota; kingdom Metazoa; phylum Arthropoda; class Insecta; order Hemiptera; family Aphrophoridae; genus Aphrophora; species Aphrophora alni. The sequence goes on from OY740770.1 coordinate 29,000,013, forward strand.
ATATAAATTTCTCTGTTCTTGAATTTATGTTTTATAGTAATTGAAAACGTATTATGTAGAATTGCATGCAATTTTGATCTAAAAGTTTTAACAATTTTCATATAATTATGGTAGAGATGAAGTAAGTAATGGTTACTAAAATACCCAATTGTAAATTTTTATTTTTTTTTTGTATGTTAGTAGCAATCATGAAAAAATAAAAACAAAATAAAATGTAACATTCAGAAATGTCTTCTGAAATTGAAAGAGTTTCAAATGTTTTATAATTTGAATATTTCATAAAATAATGTATTGGAAGTTCTATAATAATGTTAAACAATTTTGAAAATGATCAACATTTCCCCTACGTAATACATACGTAAGTATTTAAAAAAGTGCCACGTGTTTCAGGCTGAACAATTACATTTCCACTTAACCTAATAAATAGCCTTCAAAACTACAATTTTGTACATTTTCAAATTCACTCTTTTGAGCAGAACTTAGATCTTTCATGAATTGCACAGGAACATGTATTTTGTATTAACCTCCGTAAAAAATCATAACATATCATATGTCTAGAAATCGGTTTTACACAATGAGCGATAGTTAGAACAAAATTATTAAAATGTAATTTATAGCATAAAACCAGCAATACATGTAGGAATTAAATCCTTGTTCATAAAAATTAAATAACTTATGTAATTATTTTAACAAATTGGAATAAAGAAATCATAAAATAGAAAACTAAAAAGAAAAAGGGATAAATCAATTTGAAATGGGGAGGTAATTCATTCAACTACAGAAAACTAAATTATAAACACTAAAATAATACGATTTAGTCTAAATGTAATAAATAATGGATTGGCAATTTAATTTTTCCAATATACAGTATTATAAAATGAAAGAATATAATTAAAAAAAAAAAAAAAAAACAACAACAAAACAATACAAGTACAAAATCATGTTCAAAAAAAAGGAATGGTAAAAAATACGAAGAGTAATTCATGGAGTGTAATTTTCACAAATAGGAAAACAATTAAAAGCATGCGTCAATATACATAATTTAGTGTCTCTTTACGAAAAGAGTACTGAAGTACATTATTGTTTAAGCAGTTTGAATATAAGGTAAGATAATTGTGAGGTACAGTATTGAAAAATAAACACAAAACAATATTATTTTTAATGATTGAAAATATGTGTTTTTTAAAGAAGTAGTGAAAATAACCTTATAATAGTTAGCTTGGGTTATATCTTTATGTTATCTAAGAAAATTAACATTATTAGGAGGATTATTTAAAGGATGATAGAAAATTCAAATTACAATTTATCCAACTACATTTAAACAAATTGAAAAAATATATTATAAAACTATATTTAGATAATATTGAAAACTTAAATAAATTATTTTTTAATAGTTATTATAATTATAACTGTAATATCTCTGTGTGTGCGCAGCAGAAAGTGGAAGCTTAAATAAGTAAAGTGGTAGAGGAAAATGTTCATTAGTTTATATAAGTTAAGGATATATTTAAAAACCATTAAAATATTTCGGGTTCATTTTGTAATACCTAAAATAGAATCAAGCAGAATATAATATGATTTTAAAAGATTTAATACTTTAAAAGTTACAAAGACTCATATAGGTTCTTACAATGTATTACTATATCTTAAAACGTTTTACAGAAACTTGAGTTTTACAGTAAAAATGAAACTCTAAATAAATGGCTAATATAAATCAGAACATTCTATTTAGTTACGAAACTGCAAAAAAAATACATAATATTCTAATTTGGTTTAAATAATGAAAGTATTCTCTTAAATAAACATTTATTTAGGGTACATAGTTAAGAAAACGTGGTGTTATAGTGTGCTTTACTATATGCTATCAAAAGTTCAATAAAATATCTTGTAAATATGCTCGTATTTCAACAATTTTCACCATTAGAAATATTTTAATCATTTTGAACAGGGTTTTTGCTAAAAATTATTTAATAAAAAAATCAGGAAATTAATCGTAAATTTTAAAATTCTGTTTTGTGGTATCCACGTGAATTTCATTATATGTGAAAAGTTCTAAAGAATTTTTTAATATATATATATATATATATACTATTTTATGTACAAAGTGATTTTAAAAAAATTTCCAGATCCGTTTTGAAACCGCAATCTCCTTTTCAGTTAATTATTGAATGCTCGCTTGTATGTAGTCACAAACACCCCACAATACATAAACATAATGTTTACCAGGGATGGAATGCACCATCATATCTAAAGCTAGATACTCTCATAATCGTAAATTTAAAAACGACCATAAAAATAGGTCGAAACAGTTTTGTTCAAAGTAAGAGAAACGTGACATTATACATACAAAACCATGGTATCAAATGACGCATAAATTAAAAATACTTAAAATAACACAATGATCTTTTAATTGTAAGCGAGATACAATAAACACATACTTCCATACACATTTGAGAAGACTTATTTTGTAGTCCCAAGATAATCAATATAATTTAAAAAACTGGTCTTAACAAATTTAGTTTCATTCCCATGACTAAATGGGAACACGCCGCACGTTATTCCCTTAAAGCACACCTAGGCTTCTCTTAATGGTTTATTTGCCGGAATTGTATCTACACTTCAATGTTAGCCAACAGAAAATAAAATTTCAAATTAGACCTGTTTAAAATTATAAATACATTTTCCAAACTTAAATACTACCGGATTGTCCGTGTTTACATCAGCGTTTTCAAAGACACTAATAATTCTACAAACTTTAAAAAAAAAAAAAACAGTTTTCTGTACGATTATAGTCAGAATAATGAGGGGTAAATTTAATGTAAGTGAAAATTCTTTCCTTTGAGAAACTTTTCTAATTCGCAAATAAGATTTATTCTTACATTTGTTGGTCTGGCAGAACTTATAGTTTTCAATAACATATTACGAAGTTATTGACTTGAAAGAAAAATTTCTGAATATTTAAACTATCCTTCAACCATGTTGCAATGTTGATATTGAAACTATCAGACACAATAAAAGTGCATTTCATTATATGTGGAAGAGGAACATTTATGACGCTCATATGTTCTACAATGAAAACTATAATTATTGACAGGGAAACTTGAGCTTCGTATGAATAATATAATATTTATTTTCATTAAATTTTTTAAATCGATAATGCGTCAATTAATATGAAACAATATATTAATATTAACATGAAATTAATATAATTCTTAAAATTAGTATGAAAGTGGGTGGTAGCTAATAAAATAAAAGTAACATTATTAACAGCCATCGATATCAAACATATTTATGGAGATATGTTTGTAGTTGAAGTGTTAATGAAAAAATACAAATTATATGAAGACGGTAGCAAGTTTAATACAGTTATTCATACAATAATAGAAAATGATATATATTCAATACTGTTATAATGATACAAGTATAATTTTACAAAAAATAGTACACAAATAAACAGCATTTGTAAATGTAGCAATGGAAAGTGCTCGGTCTCAAATTTTGTTTCAACCTATTCCGTGTGGTAGTTGAATAAATTGCAAGAAAAAATGTTGTTACCATAAAAAGAAATCCACTTTTGTATTTTGGAATTTCACAAATAGAATCAGTTGTGACTGTGCAGCGAAGCAATCGCACTAAAAAAAGAAATAACCCACCTCACAGAAACTACATTGCTTGTTGTTTGCAACAAATTTAAAAGAAAGGCTGTTATACCCCGTTAAGATATTATGGAAACCACAAAAACCACAGGTAACTCAACACAAACCAAGGTCTATAAGCCCGCACGTCCATAAATGTGGACAACAAAGGGACTAGTTTTGAAGTCGGGTTTCACAGCCTACTGTGTAGCGAATCTTGAGTAAACGCCTTCGTTTTAAGCCATAAAAATCACAATTGGTGCAAGAATATTATCTAAGCAACAAGTCTAAAAGTCGGAACATTTTAAATGAATTGCAGGACCGATTAAAAAGGGCGGAATATCCAAACGATTCATATTCGGAGAAGTGGATATATCCCAAGAAAGTGAAAAAGTTAACCGCCACGTCAGGATTTGGGGGTACTGCGAATGCACATTTCATTGTGTTTTGTGCTGTGACAACCTAAAGTAATTGTGTTTTGTGATGTGACACAAAGTTAACTTTATTTTGCACAGAAAACAATCTCTGGCCATGGTTTAGATGTATGTTCTAACGGGATAACTTGTGCTTCAGATGGATAAATATAGTTTTTCAGAACAATAGCTCTCCACCCCATTTCCATTTGGATGCTCGAGTATTCCACGCATGTGTGATAAATCTGTTTAATAGATATAATATTTTAACGAGGATCCAAAACTTCTGATTAGGTTTTGTGCCTCTGATATGTAGTACGGTTACTATTTTTGATTCTTATATGAGAGAAACTAGGATCTATTCCGAGGGAGTCAAACATTTTTCTGATGTCATTCTACAATTTGCAACAGTGATATAGAGATATTACCTATCGACCCCCACCCTTAAAAAAATTTACATGTGCACTAATTCTAATTTAACTACAAAAACATATTACTCCGAACGATTGAAATGTGTTTAACAAAGAAAACACCCTCAACTGGGTGTCAAAATAGACATTTAATATCTCGCTTTATCGAAGTCAATAAAAGCTATGAACAGATTAAACAGACATTGAGCTCTTTTGTAAAACAATAACGATTGTTATTACACAATGAAAATGATTTCGTGCTTTTGAGATATTAGAGTCGTTCACGCACATCTGTTATTTATTATAGTAGTCAGCTTATCATTTTGTTCCTCCCAATATGTTTTAGTATAACATTTAAAACTGATAGTTACATTGTTTTAATGGACCATTAATAATGCTGTAATATAATACAATTTATATCAATAACAAATAACCTCTAAATAAGCGATAGTTTAATGAAAATAAATCCATAGCGTGAAACACAACAAAGCATCTTATATTTATATCCTTTCTGATCCCAGATTATACATAAATTAATTAATGTTTCTAGATGAAACCGATATATAACCGGTGTGTGTGTGTGTGTGTGTGTGTGTGTTTGTGTGTGTGTTTTTAAACAAATTCCTTAAAATAAAATTTAAAATAAGGTCTTTAAAAGTATATAAAAACCTTAGAAGCTATAAATTGTATAAATATTGTGTAATTAAAACGAGATTGAATAAACTCGAACACAAGATCTCACAAACATTACACAAACATTACATTCTCACAATGTAATCAAACGTGTTTCAACGACAAAATCCTATACGAAGTGATACATGAGCTACAATACCATCACCATAACTTTAAAATTTATGTAAAGTTATTTTTCTATCTATATATCTCACAAGTCAAGCTCAATATTTATTTATAATTAAAACAAGGTCTAGGTTACAGATTTTCTTACCATAGATATGTATATAATTCTTTATAAAGTTATTGACAAAAATAAGATGCAAATTACAAGGTCTGATTTTCAAGATTGGACACATTCTCTTACCTCGACCAATAATACAACTCTTTTAATTTAAATCTTAGTATTCATAATATATAATTTAATGACAACCTACGTATTTATCTAAATACATACTTCAGGTCTTTTCTTATGTATTGCAATTAAAATTGAAATTATAAACTATTCTAACGAAAAATTAAAACATTTAAACGAATATTCAATTGTATTAACTTGTGCTTTGAATCGATAAACTTTGAAATGTTAGTGATAGATTTAACGTTTGTTTGTTTTGTTCATTCTGAGTAAATGAACGTGACATTACAGTAAATGGACATGTGTAAACGTCGGTTCATTGTGCAAAGCTACCACGCTCAATACCAACCATGAAACGTTGCGGTGTCTAGTACTAATACATTTGGAATATTTAATGCACAAAGTAAGAGTGCTGGAATTGATTAATTTACCTTATATGTATAACGCTATAGGGAAAACAGTATATATTTAAACTTATGTTTAAACAATTTTACGCAGGATAGAAAGCTTGACACACAAGTAATGTATTTGTACCACTAGCTACGTTGTTGGGTGTTTTCTAAAATTTTCTTCAGATGTATAGAAAATGACTTATCTACATTTTGGTGAAATCACGTGACAATGTCATGCGTTTTAATAATTGGACGTCGCGTCGATTGAAATTTAGGTTTACGTATTTATGATTTTTACGTCACGAAATGAAATGTTTTTGAAGGATATGTAATGTTGTCACTAATATAATAGTTTTAGCTGTTAAAATAATTCCACCTTCAGTTTGTAAATGCCATGAAATCTACGATATTATTACATCAAAGATTATAATTGTATGTGACCGTCTCCACTCCTTTTGACCAGCTGGAAGCTCCGGCTGGCTGGAGACCGCGTACACTTTAGCCGAATCTTGTCAGGATGGGCCAAGGAGTCGGGTTAGGACGCTCATGAACGCACGCAACGCAAGTGAAATTAAATGTTGTATTTTATTTACTGCCGAAATAAAAGATTACAGAGTTATTATAATTTATAAAAAAGACATAACGGCAAGATAAAGCCTTAATAGTGGCCGAAAAGCAAACCGTTTAATTTAGCTAGCACGTGGCCGAAAATGGACTGACCTGACCTCGTCCCGTAGAGGTCTTCCTTCTCGCGGCTCTCGGACCTCGGAACAGACTCCCGCTCGGCTCGCTGGTTCAAGCCCTCCACTCCTCGTCTCTCCCCCCCTTTCTACGTCATATTGCACTGCTCAACAAAATCGCAAGTGCCAATTCATATTTTATTATTTCAAATCCCTTTCCATTACATCCTAATTTATGCTTATTATAGTTTTGGTTTGGTGGGCACCTTGGCTGGGCCACATGTATACAAAATTGAAATAAAAAGACAATAATATATATATATTTAAAGACAAAAACATTGACATTTGAAAGGATATTGTATGGTCAAAGGTTGATTTCAGCCCGCCATAATGAAATAAAATAAACTGAGTAATAATCTAAATAATAATTAAGATATAAATAAAACTAACAACCATGTCCTATATAGAAACACGAATAGCTTTGTTTTAAATTACGGAAAGAATATCCAATTAATATATACATTTTTTTTAATGTATTCCTAACAATTTGTTAACAGTAGAAAATTAATAATGAATGCATGTAAATATACATTATAAATATTAAACATATTTTTCACGAGAAAACAAAAATCAATAAATAATTATTGAATTAGATCAAAATAATAAATTAATCGTCAAAAACCCTTACACCAATACCTTAAATAATACGTCAATCTATCTGCACATGAAAGATATAATGGAACATAAAACAATCAAAAACACTCTCACACGAAAAAAACAAAACAAATTAACTTAAAAATGTTTTTGATGAATTAGGCAGTTATTTGACAAACTGTAATTATTCATCAGTATTAACAAACAAATTTACTGCCTTTTAAATAAATTACAGGACAATAAAATTCAAATTATACTTTAATTAAACTTTATTGATTGATCTTGTATTTTTAGTATTGTAGAAACAAAAAAAGTTAATATTTGTTTTAAATACGGAAATGCAATGGCAAGGAATATATTTTTTTAAATGGAAACAGTGTATTATTTATACATGTTGTCAAACATACTTGTTACAAAACATTTCTGCAGATATATTATAAGTTTAGAATATTCATAATCCGTTAATTCGCTAAAATGCTAACGTTCACTGTATATTACTTTCATCGGAAATTATTATCATTTATAAAGAGATTCTAAAACTTAAAATTTTCGTAATTTGTCATTTAAATTAATAAAATTTGTTTCATGGAAGTTCACTTCTCAGCTATGTGCTTAGTTAATAATATTAAGAAACACCCAATATAAAACGCCAAACGTCTATGATTTCCTTTTTAATAATTCGCCTACAGTCGTTCGTACAAATTATAGTGATACGTTGTTAAACTGTACCTATCAAAAAGCACTACAGATAAAAGTTAACAAGTTAAAGGAAGTTGGTGGCCACAAATTTGTACTGACATTTAGCTTTTTGTTAAATGCCCTTAAACCCGAGCCAGTGGTTTAATCAATCAAATAAGCACTTCTTTTTGTCATTAAGTTTAGACCACAGTAATTATATGTAGTAAAAATACCAGTAATTCTTTAGTTATTGACAAGAACAGAAGTAGCTATCGGTGTTAAGCAAAAGTATTTACTTTTTTGGATATATACCAATTCTAAAGTTTAAAATCATATGATTACTAATATTTACCTTAAAATTTTAGTTAAAAGTTTATCACTACCTCTGTTACTTTTTTATTTATTTTTAGCCTCTACTCGAAACAAATTGCACTTTACCCAGTAAACCACCATACACGAGATATTGACATTTAGTTATTGAAGGGTTTTATCACAATTTGATTACTATCGGTTCAGTGGTGAACGAGATAGAGTAGAGTGTGTTTATTCAATATTTGTCTCAGATATTTGCGAAACAATAACAAAACAAAACACATAGGTTGTTAAATTATTATTGTCTAAATTGTATAATATTACAATGTGTCAAACATTTTTCTACTTTTTGCTTTATTTAATTTTAATATCACTCAGTAAACGCACACATTATGTTACAAAATAAATTTGTATAAATATTTCTAAAGTATATAGTAATAAAAAAGAGGAAAACAAATTAAAAAAATAAGGATATAATTTTGAGTAATTAAAAAAAACAATTGAAGAAAGAAGTGCAAATTGGTATATTATTAATTGATTTATTTATTTATAATGTACTTTCCAAAGACTTTATAATTTATAAAGACTCCAAATCAAATAATCTTGACACGAATGTTAAAATACTTTCATAAAACGCCAATACTCAAGTCATATTTAGCACAAAGTATTTACGTTAACACTATCATTATTGGTTAATATGTTTAATTGAATAGTCAATAAGATATCCAAAATATACATGATATAAATTGGTAAAAGTCCTATCGTTCAAATGATGAATTATATATATGGATTTTGAATTTGTAATTAATTTTATAAATTTGAATAGTCCGGACTTACCGCGGGCTAAAGCCGCATGTAGGTCACGAAAATCATGTTGACGCGCGAGGGTAGTTATCTGGCTAAGTTAAACTCTTGGACCCTGCCTGTTCGAAAAGGAATAAGGACTTGTAAAAAATACTTAAACATTAATACGGGAAGCCAAAATCCAGAAATTAAATAAAAACAAATATCTTCAGGAAATGCATTACGCTAACCGCGGGTGTATTTACTGCAAGATTAGATAATATAAAGTCACAAAGTTACGTAAAATACAGACTATTAAAGTATGGGGAGAAATTCAAAATTCCTCTAAATTGAAAAAGACAAGGTTTTTCAGGCTTTTCATAAGAAGGCCTAAAATAAAGGTGAAACAAGTTTTTGCGAAATTTCGTTAAATAAAAAAGTTAATGTTAATCCACTAAGTTCAAATGATAAAAAAGTATATAAAAAAGAAAGTTTTTTAAATTCTAACCAAAACAAATTTTAGTAATGATAAACAAAATGTATAATTAAAAAGAAAAACTTGAAATTTTATTAAAGGAAAAAGGTGACAGAATTCGCACCTTTACAGCAAGATAAAAAGTTAAACTTAAATTTTTATTAACTCAAAACGCTAAATAGTATGCTGATAACGTAGTTATGTAAAAATAATCAAGTATTTAAAATATGTTTCGGGAGTAAAGGAAAGCCCAAGTTTGTAGAAAATCGTTTAACTCCCTAACCCTACAGCAAGACAACCAGAAGCAGAAAAAAAGAGAAAATCCGGCTAGTTAACACAAACCAAAAGGACATAAAGAAGTGAAAACAAAAAACCGGGAAAACCCAAAAACAAAGACTTTTCCGGGAGAAATGGCCGCGGAAAAACGTGCGCGGGTCGTGTACGCGAACCAAGAATCGTACGAACATCACTCGAGTTCGTGTGTAAAGAAGACAACGACCTGAATTCAAAAATGTCACTCTCAATAAAATAAGGAAAACCCTGGAGGAGTTACAAAGGAAAAGGATTTTCAATGGCCAAAACAGCACGGAGCGAGATAAGAGAGGAACGGTAGAAGGGGCTGGCTGTAGATGAGTCTATATAAACGATTGCTCGGGGAAACTCGAGAGCCTTGATATTTCTGCGATGTAAGTGAACACATTGAGCCTTGATCTCGTTTTTTATAAAATACCATAGTATGCAAAAAGCTAGGTATTTTCTTAGTTAACCTAATAATTTGTATACCAAGTGTGAACATACGTCATTGCGATATTAATTTGGAATGCAGCAATAGACACAACTATAATCTACAAGAACGTCAGTGGCAACTTAGTCATTACAAAGTTGGCCTAACTTGGATTATTCTGGAGAAGTAACATAACCTACATAGCAGCTGATACATGGAGTGATTCGTATAGCTTCCGGATAGGACTCCAGGACATCACCAGGCGACCACTTGGACATGCAACTTTAACGTCGAGAGAATAGCCGAACCGGGACTTCAGACACGACATCACCACAACCATCTTTAAAAATTCATCCAACATTCTTCTAGACAACCCTACAGGGATCAACCTTCATCAACAAGACAACTTAACCAGCACGCAGAGCATCTGTAGCCTGCCATCGCTAAACAACGCTCGCGGACTTCATATCAAACGTCGCGACGCCTGGACAGTTGTGAAAAGGTCGGTAGAAACGTAAATACGTTAGTCCCTGATTAAATTTGCCTGAAATAAATTCAAATAAATTTATTTTAAAATACTGGGTTACTTAGGATGTTAGATTAGATAAAATATTTGTAGGCCTATTATTAGTTAAAAATTAAATTCATTAAATCGTAAATTCGAATTAAATCTTTTATTAAAATATAAATTAAATCAAATTGGGTATAAAATATTAGAATAAACTATAGTTAGGTAAATAATTGGTTCTGCCTTGTAGTTTAAGAAATTATTATTAAATTGAAAGGAAAGTTATTATTTTGTATTTGTTGGAGAAAGTAAAATCCAAAAAGTTTTATTTTATGTTTGAAATAAAAAAAAAAAAAGAATTATTAAAATTTTATTTGCTTTATAAAAAATTTATTATTTACAAAAAACACCTAGTATTCAAATATCCCAATAGCTTATGAGTTATAGATTAAGAATTGATGCAGTGAAATTTCATAAAATATTTGCAAGCACAAATAAACAATTTACAAGGTTAGTTTCAGTGTACTCACTACTCAGAGGTTTACAAAAAGTAAAATCATTCACTTGTGTTCTAACTGAGCTAGAATCAAATATAAAGTACTGGAAGTATAACGTAGAAGTTTTTTGTTTAGTCAGGATATTCAGAAAACTGAATATTCGACACATAGTTATTTCACCTAGGCCAAACAAAGCGAGATTGCCTATAAAACTTCCAGTAGGTGGAAATAACTTATTCTCAAACGAAAAACCGTTGAATAAATCGGCGTCCCAAAAAAAGTGGGGTCCGAAAACATCATTCAACTTAACCAAGAAAAGGTTTACCGTTGTAAAAAATTGGCGCCCTGCGGTGTTGGCTCGATTTCACTTGTGGTTAAAAAATTAACCATAAGTAAAATTCAGTCAAAAAACTAACGTAAAGTTATTTGTGCTTGAAACTGTGTATGTTAGCTTTAGAATTGTGTTTAATATTAAGCCATACTACTGCTATTTTCCACGTCTGAAGTATTTCTTGGGTTCGTGTCGTATTAAGGTTCAGAGGGGGAGAGAGGAAATTAAAACATTAAAATAATTAACCAAAAAATTACATTTGTCATGGTAAAATCGGAAAATTGGGGGTGTAGGCCTAAAAAGATTGGAGTAAAAATAAATTAAAAATAATTGGGAGTTTTCCGACGCGACAGATCAAAACAAAATTAAATAAATAAAAACAATTAAATCAAACTAAAATAGTATAAAAAAGCAAAAGTTAAAATGGCGGATAAGGCCATGAAAGAGTTCTTCGAACAATATAAAAAAGATAAAGAAGAAAGGGCGAAGAAAGATCAGGAAGAACTGGAAAGAAAAGAGGAAAGAAGACGGCTCAAGGATGAAAAAATCCGGGAAGAAAAGGTGGCAGGAAGGTTACAGCGAGAGAAGGAACAAAAAGAATTATACCACTTAATCTCTGGAAAGCTGGGAGACCTGGAACGAAGCCTGGAGGAAGAAAGCGTGAGGTGTAAGGAACAACATACCAAGGTGGAAGAGAAATTTGGGAAAATTGAAGGAACGATCCATGTTCTGGAAGAAACGACGAGCACCATGAAGAACACAGTAGATGAGGGCTTCAGAACAATAGAAAAACGGGTGCAACGCGTCGAAAAGAAAATAGGAGACGTGTTGAGTCAGGGAGGTGGTAGTAGGAGTGTAGGAAAAATGATGCCGCGTTATGAGAGCGAAGCAACTAAAATTGAATTTTGGGGAAACAGTAAAGAAAGGCCTAAACAATTTTTAAGGGACATAGAAGGGTTAATGGACTAGTTGAATCCCTATTTAGAAGATAGGGAAAAGATTAAATTCATTAGACGCCATCTTAAAGGTTATGCACTCGAATGGTTTAACATAACAAACCGCGAAGAGATGAAGTATGCCGAATTTAAGGAAGCATTTTTAAATAATTACTGGTCGCTACAAAAAAAAAAGCGATCAGAAATTATATCGAAAACAATAAGTATGTAGAGAAGGGGAATGCTAGTAGAACAGAATATTTCTGTATGGTAGTAAATAAAGCTCGAGATTTAGATCCCCCCTTATCTGAAGGTTTCCTAGTATTCACAGTAATGCAACACTTTAGCGAACAAATTAGGCTAGCAAGCATAGGTAAGCCTAGTGAAACGATTCAAGATGCGATAAACTTTTTAAACAATGTCGATATGATAGAGGAAAATCGGCGAGTCAGACCCCAAGACGCTCAAGACACGAAAAATAGGCAAAATTTCACACCTAGAAATAACCCCCCTATCCAAAGATCCTATGCTCAAAACCCAAATAACTCTAATCACCCAAGTTCCAATAAACCACGTCCTTTCAACTCAAATCCTAACCAGCAGAAAAAAAACCAATAAGTGAGGTTCTGCCAAAGGATGGATGTTTTCGGAATGACAGGGCTGTAGAAAAAAACAATAAAGCAAAAGATTAAAGTTAAAAAAGTTAAAGTGCAGGTAAATACCAAAAAGTTAGGAAATAAAAAAGTTATTCCTTGTAGTAGGATCGAACCTGAAGTAGGCGAAAAAGTCGTCGAAAAGGAGCGCGAATATCAACCTAAACAATTAGGTAGTTTAAATGTCAATATTAGAGAAGACTTGCTAGATAATAAGGACGAGCCAATTATAACTGAAAAACCCATAGAAGAAATACCCGCGATTCCAGTCGAACTTGGAACAAGTACCGGTTACCTTGAGATTGACACAGGAGCTGATGTAAGCGTTATCCAACAGGATTACCTCGATCAATTAAAATCGGAAGATGTCAAAATCTTAGAATTACCGGTAGCGTGCCTAGAAATAATTGGGGCATTAAAAGGGAAGGTGCAAAAAATTAACAAGCAAGTCCTAATTGAAATTAAACTGTTAGATAAATGCGTAGATCTACAATTTTTGTTAGTAAAAGGTCTAAAATCTAAGATAATTATGGGATGTGACCTTTTATATAATTTACAAGCCAAAATAAACATGCAAGACAAATTTGCAATGTTTAAAATAGGTCAGGATAATATTAAAATCCCGTTTATTGACAAAAAAGTAGCAATAACACGTTTAAAGGGAAAATGTTTTAATATTAATTCCCGATATTATAAAAACAATAAATCAATAAATTTAATTAAATCGGAGGTAATTAAATCCGACAAAATCGAGGCGATAAATACTAAACTCCAAACCAATAAGTTAAATGAAAATGAAATTAGCATAAACAATGACTACATAAATACTATAAGACACGACATAGGATAGGGAAATAGTCTACGCTTTACGGGTGCTGTTCATCACAAGTTTGACTCACAGCTATCAGAAAGCGCTAGCAGCAGGTGCTTGACTGTACGCATCCCACTTGGTTGAGACTGTACAACTGTTGACCTCTCTCTCACAAACCTTCTCACTTACTTCCGTCTTACTAGTTGTTTTACCCGGCTTCGCCCAAAGCTGTGTAGATTGGAGGTTTATTATTATTTCTATAGTCTTGAGCTTGTACATGTTTTTATTTTGATAAGATAATTTTTAATTTGCACATATAATTTAGTATTTATAGGCCTAATGCACAGACATGGTTTTGATGCATCCCTCTACATGTATGTATAGTATGCCTTTTTAAAAAAATAAAAAATCGTTTTCTTACTATCTGAATACAAAAAATTGGTTTCACGGTTATGTATGTCTGTGTGTGTCAGAAATATATAGCTTCAGATTCAGATGAAATTGTGTATCTATTCAATTGAAAACCAATATTTAATTGACAATTTCACCACAATTCCAGACGTTAGTTTATATTTATATTTTAGGGGTTTATGGCCTCCCCCAAAACCCCTAAAAACTGAAAAAAATCTAAATTTCTCAAAAATTGTCAATGTTTATGGGTACTTAAAAAATACTACAACATTTTTATAATTTTTTAAAAGATATTTAAAAGTTTAGTAATTTAGTCTAAATAGAAATATAAAAAATATATAAAAATTTAAAAAAATCCTTACCCTAAAATTAATTTCAAATATACCACATCATACAAAAAGAAGCAGCGTTATGAACTATAAGCTTGAAAAAAATGGTATAGTAATATATTTTGGGGAAAGAAAGCCATGAACACAAAAATATGTCTTACCGTTATAAAACTTTTTGATTAACAAAGTTATATAACATAGCAGAATAATTTTTATAATAATTTTCAAGATGTACAAAATTTTAGTAATTCACTTGTGAACACAAATCTGTAAAATTACTTTTCCCGCGACTTTTCTGTATATGTTTTTGCCTGACAAAAATATGTTTTTGTCTGACAAAAATATGTTTTTGTCGCGACTTGTCTATAGTTGGGGCCACGGAATCGGGCGGTTTAGTGATTTTGCGATGGCCTACATTGGTTATAATAATGTGAAAATGCCTACATTGGTTATAATAATGTGAAAATGCCTACATTGGTTATAATAATAAACTTGAAAAATTGAGCTCAAAATAATTAGGCCTAGTATAATTTTTTAAAAATTACTTCCGTTATCGTATTTCTTAATCTGTTGTGTGTAAAATTATCGTTTGAAAACAAATTAATTTATGATTTGTTAAAAAAGGAAAGGATAGTGGGAAACCCCAATACCATACCCACATCTTACTGTAACAATGTCGTGAGGTGTTAAATTGAAGCTGCTAATGCTTTTCTGTTAACTGCTTTTCTTCTATCTGTTTTTAGGTTTTTTTGCTTTATTTCAATGTTGATGTAGTGAAGTAAGGAGTGTTTGGTCAGTGTAAACGTTTATATCTACTTTGTGAGTTGTTTGAAAATTTTAAACATGAGTTGTAAAATTTGTTATGCAAACATGTTTTTGATTGTGAAATCAGTCATAATTGCGTTTTCACCCATTTTATCATTTGCGTTTGAAAAACTAGTGGTACCAGTTAAGGGTTAATGTAATATTACATCCCATTATAAATTCATTGTATGTTGCAAGTATATAATGGCTAACATAATAGAATATTACGTTTTGAGAATGTAATTTAATTATTTATTACCAACACTTATAAACGTTTATTTTTATCCTGCCAAATTGTTTTATAGCCAGAAACAGATAACGACAGGGCAGCAGTTAGAAAAAAAACAAACTTAGAAAATTGAACACAAATATTCTCACTGCTTAGTCCTATGATGTTATTTCTTGTCATATTTCTATGTAATAATCTATTTTATAATTTTGCGATATTTTAGTTCTATGTTGACTTTATAAATTTGTATTTAGTTATTAGTTTCACTTTTTTTCACAAATTTATCAAGCTATTATTAAGGTTTTTATTTTATTATTTTGACTACAAATGAATTTTATCTGTAATATTTATGATTTTTACAATTTAAATAATTTTCTTAGTCCTATGATGTTATTTCTTGTCATATTTTTATGTAAGAATATATTTTAATATTTTACTATGTTTTAATTCTACGGTGACTTTATAAATTGTCTTCACTTCCCCCCCCCCCCATAAATTTATCAAGCTTTTTTTAAGGTTGTTATTTTATGTTGTTACGTATGTAAACAAAGTTTTCAAATCTCTTTTGTAAAATATTGTAACAAATATTATTAAAACATTTTTTATAAACGTTTTCAATAGTATCCAAACAATATTTTATTAATATTTTCGAAACATTAAACAGTATTGCAAAACATTTTCCCATAAACCAAAATCAAATATGTTTTTAACTTCTAAAAAAATATTTTCCGGCGTATATTAGAAAAATGTTGAGAAAAGGTTTATAAAATATTTCATTACAATATTTTCAATATATTTCAAAATATTTCTAAAACTATAAACGACCAGTGTTTCCGTAACAATTTTTTTTTTTAAGATTTTAAAAATGTATAAGATCACATGGATATTTTACTCATAATTACGATCGTCTTGGGGAAAGTATTATTTTAACGTTTTTGTTCTTTTAACTAGAATAATTGAATGATAGTATGAGTATTTAGAAAATGTTTTCAGCAAAAGCGGATGTTTTTGTGCTGTTAGTAGTGACGAGTCCGGGCGCAGAGAAATGACCAGTGCAGTAGGTTAGATTATTATTTATTTACTTAACGTCCCAACTCAACTGAAACATTGTTTGACCGTAGAGCCACCTAGCGCCAGTCACGTCAACTTCAGATTCTCTAGCAGAGCGACAGCTCCACACCCTAGCGGGCAATGGACAACTCAAGAATAAGCGTAGAATTTTTAACATGGCAATGTCGTGTCTTATAGTATTTATGTAGTCATTGGCATAAATGAGTTAGTAAACAAAGCTGAAATCGTTAATGTACCGGAAATAGAAAAAACGGGCATCAACGATGTAATGGAAGGGAATTGTAGCATGAGTCAAGACAGGAAGCCGGACACAACAGCTAGGAATGTTGATAAGGTTAGGATACAAAACGAAGAAGGGTTGGATCAAATGATACCGAAGGGGTTATCTGTTCAACGAAGGAAGGGGCAAAAATCCAAAAATTTAATCGTACCTAAGATGCTATCTAAAGAAGCCAAGGACGAAATTTCGCGTAATAGGGCATTAAAAAAGATTAATGTACCAATTAAAGTAAGGTATAGTGGTGAAAAATATCCAGTTACCAACTACGCGTCGCGACGCAGCCAAAGTAGCCGAAACTGTAAATATCCAAATAAGCGTTGTAATCGTTGTAATCCAAATCAGGCGAAGTCAAGCACTGCACTACACGGTAAATATTCCGACCACTCGATTAACAATAAAAAGTATAATAATAAACAATCACAAGAAGAATAATATCTGTAGGAGGAACAGACACTCGTGACTACAATCAACTGTCAAAAGTGCATGGAAAAATGTCTAAAGTCAGATTTAAAAACACTGATATTTCTGTTGTAAATAAAACTAAATTAAGTAGGAAACATGTACGGTACAAAGAGAAAGTAGGCCAAATTGGAAGTCAGCTGTGTGGACTTAGACAAGGAGTGAAGACAGATATCAAATGTAAACATTATGAATTAGTAAACACGCAATGAATGAAGATAGAAAAGGACAGGAACTAAAGTAGGCTAGGATGGAACGGTTTGCAACAAAGCTGAACTAAAGTCAAGGGAAGTTCAAGGTCGACGGAAGTGGAGAGAGGGAACACGGCAGACTGAGAAGACTGAAATGAAGGAAGTAGGCCTAAATAAACAACTCAACGCATCTCAATTGATTGAAAGGCCTAAGTATGAAGAAAACGTTCGAATATAACCTACGAACAAATCAGGTGCCTGGAATGGCCTAATACACGAGTCAGGGGTGTATAGGGGTTGCATATTAATTACCAGAAAATTAATTATGCGTAAAAGTTGTTAGGAGAATCGGAGTAGTTAGTATTCTGGAAGAAAGAAGTTTAACTAATAACCTAGGAAAAACTCGAAGTAAGAAAAACTTAAAGGAAAAACATGAAGGAAAGTACTAGGAAAAACTTAGAAAAAAACTTAGAAAAAAAAACTTAAATAAATAAACAATTAATTAATTAAAAAACTCTCAATTATTGTAATTGAAGCCACAAAGGCAAATAAAAAAAATAAAAAAAGGGTAATGGAAAATAAAACGTACAAAAAACTCGGATTGTAAAAATTCGGGAAATATGAATGCAAGGAACATAACAGTAGTATGAAAATGTAATCCAGTAAAGTATTGTTAGTTGGTTATCAGGCAAATTAAAATGTGTCCCTGTATTTATATAAGTTGTGTACAGTATAAACATGTGTTTTCAGTGGAAGTGAACTCACCCAGTGAACATTTCAAAATGTATACCATGTCATGTTGTATAAATGTAATTTCAGATTATGCAGAATAAGAAGAACAATGAAATGTATAGTATGAATTGTATATATAAAAATTATGATTATGCAATCTGTAAATTGTTAGGATAGGAAGGCAGAACTAGATATAAGAATGTAATAAGATAGGAGGAAATTTGAAAGGGGAGTATTATTATATTTAGTGGTTTTCAATATCTTGGTTTTATGGCGGAGCCGATCAAACCAGATATCTTAAGAGGGGTAGCTTACAACGGACACAACCCGTTGTAGGTCCTGGATTTTGAATTTGTAATTAATTTTATAAATTTGAATAGTCCGGACTTACCGCGGGCTAAAGCCGCATGTAGGTCACGAAAATCATGTTGACGCGGGAGGGTAGTTATCTGGCTAAGTTAAACTCTTGGACCCTGCCTGTTCGAAAAGGAATAAGGACTTGTAAAAAATACTTAAAAATTAATACGGGAAGCCAAAATCCAGAAATTAAATAAAAACAAATATCTTCAGGAAATGCATTACGCTAACCGCGGGTGTATTTACTGCAAGATTAGATAATATAAAGTCACAAAGTTACGTAAAATACAGACTATTAAAGTATGGGAAGAAATTCAAAATTCCTCTAAATTGAAAAAGAAAAGGTTTTTCAGGCTTTTCATAAGAAGGCCTAAAATAAAGGTGAAACAAGTTTTTGCGAAATTTCGTTAAATAAAAAAGTTAATGTTAATCCACTAAGTTCAAATGATAAAAAAGTATATAAAAAAGAAAGTTTTTTAAATTCTAACCAAAACAAATTTTAGTAATGATAAACAAAATGTATAATTAAAAAGAAAAACTTGAAATTTTATTAAAGGAAAAAGGTGACAGAATTCGCACCTTTACAGCAAGATAAAAAGTTAAACTTAAATTTTTATTAACTCAAAACGCTAAATAGTATGCTGATAACGTAGTTATGTAAAAATAATCCAGTATTTAAAATATGTTTCGGGAGTAAAGGAAAGCCCAAGTTTGTAGAAAATCGTTTAACTCCCTAACCCTACAGCAAGACAACCAGAAGCAGAAAAAAAGAGAAAATCCGGCTAGTTAACACAAACCAAAAGGACATAAAGAAGTGAAAACAAAAAACCGGGAAAAACAAAAAACAAAGACTTTTCCGGGAGAAATGGCCGCGGAAAAACGTGCGCGGGTCGTGTACGCCAAGAATCGTACGAACATCACTCGAGTTCGTGTGTAAAGAAGACAACGACCTGAATTCAAAAATGTCACTCTCAATAAAATAAGGAAAACCCTGGAGGAGTTACAAAGGAAAAGGATTTTCAATGGCCAAAACAGCACGGAGCGAGATAAGAGAGGAACGGTAGAAGGGGCTGGCTGTAGATGAGTCTATATAAACGATTGCTCGGGGAAACTCGAGAGCCTTGATATTTCTGCGATGTAAGTGAACACATCGAGCCTTGATCTCGTTTTTTATAAAATACCATAGTATGCAAAAAGCTAGGTATTTTCTTAGTTAACCTAATAATTTGTATACCAAGTGTGAACATACGTCATTGCGATATTAATTTGGAATGCAGCAATAGACACAACTATAATCTACAAGAACGTCAGTGGCAACTTAGTCATTACAAAGTTGGCCTAACTTGGATTATTCTGGAGAAGTAACATAACCTACATAGCAGCTGATACATGGAGTGATTCGTATAGCTTCCGGATAGGACTCCAGGACATCACCAGGCGACCACTTGGACATGCAACTTTAACGTCGAGAGAATAGCCGAACCGGGACTTCAGACACGACATCACCACAACCATCTTTAAAAATTCATCCAACATTCTTCTAGACAACCCTACAGGGATCAACCTTCATCAACAAGACAACTTAACCAGCACGCAGAGCATCTGTAGCCTGCCATCGCTAAACAACGCTCGCGGACTTCATATCAAACGTCGCGACGCCTGGACAGTTGTGAAAAGGTCGGTAGAAACGTAAATACGTTAGTCCCTGATTAAATTTGCCTGAAATAAATTCAAATAAATTTATTTTAAAATACTGGGTTACTTAGGATGTTAGATTAGATAAAATATTTGTATTATTAGTTAAAAATTAAATTCATTAAATCGTAAATTCGAATTAAATCTTTTATTAAAATATAAATTAAATCAAATTGGGTATAAAATATTAGAATAAATTATAGTTAGGTAAATAATTGGTTCTGCCTTGTAGTTTAAGACATTATTATTAAATTGAAAGGAAAGTTATTATTTTGTATTTGTTGGAGAAAGTAAAATCCAAAAAGTTTTATTTTATGTTTGAAATTAAAAAAAAAAAGAATTATTAAAATTTTATTTGCTTTATAAAAAATTTATTATTTACAAAAAACACCTAGTATTCAAATATCCCAATAGCTTATGAGTTATAGATTAAGAATTGATGCAGTGAAATTTCATAAAATATTTGCAAGCACAAATAAACAATTTACAAGGTTAGTTTCAGTGTACTCACTACTCAGAGGTTTACAAAAAGTAAAATCATTCACTTGTGTTCTAACTGAGCTAGAATCAAATATAAAGTACTGGAAGTATAACGTAGAAGTTTTTTTTTTAGTCAGGATATTCAGAAAACTGAATATTCGACACATAGTTATTTCACCTAGGCCAAACAAAACGAGATTGCCTATAAAACTTCCAGTAGGTGGAAATAACTTATTCTCAAACGAAAAACCGTTGAATAAAAGTGGGGTCCGAAAACATCATTCAACTTAACCAAGAAAAGGTTTACCGTTAGAATATATATATATATTTATAATTCATTTACATACTGATTATATGAATTATAAATCAATTTCAATTATTGTTGGCTCTCTATGAAATTTTAAACAATTCGACCGTTGTTCATGACTTGGCGATGCAGAAAAATGTTTTCTGTCTTGTGTTTAGTTTTAAGTTGCTAACGTGTTTATATCGTAAAATGAGTAGTAGGAGTGTCAATAACATGGATCATAAACTAGAGAGGAAAATATTATTTTATTATGATATTATGTCTGACCTGGATGGTGTTTTTACACACGAATTGGTTGGAATGGTTTCCTTTGATGTGATATTCTTGACTACATTCGTTGGTATAGATATATTCCAGTTTTTGACAAAGAGACTAACATCTGCATGTAATGCAATTTTTTCAAACTACAAAATTATATTCGCTTTAGGCAATTGACAAATTTAAATTGACAACCTCATTCAGTGATAATTAATATTAAACGGAATACCGAATAGAGAATTCTCAAATATCAGATTCCCTCCCTGCCTCTGAATAAATTAGTAATAAATAGCAAAAAATAAATTTGGAAAATTTACCCCTCTCTTCCTTCTCTCTGTGAAAAGAGCTGCATTAGTACTGAAACTGATAAATAACTAACAATATCCAAAAGGAACGATCTGTTCTTTTGAGTTGTAACATATGTTATTTAGGTATTTTATGATAGAGGGAAAAACTTACTCTACCCTAAAAGTAAGTTCAACAAATTTATAAAGGGAGTTAATAGTAACGTGGTGTATTAAGAAAACTGTGAGAAATTATTGAGATACAAATTATCTGAAAATTAAACTTGAAAACGTAATAGATAATGAGATTATGTGACACTATTTCCCCTGAACGATGGGTTCTTACAATAATTGTTGTTGATAATGATTATCTAGAAGCGCATAAAATAACACATTGAATATGTCATCGATTGGACGTTACAATAGTAAAGTGTATAAATAATAATTTTATGAAACGTGTATAAATTATTTGTCTTTTTTTCCTCCATGAGTGTCCATTCAGACTGTCAAGGGGTATATGAAAATTCCATAGTAGTGATGAAGAGGAATGACTAATTTTTAACTTTATAGATAAAGTTTGTTTTCAGCAAACATGTTAATTTATTCTGTGTCTTGATAATCCATGGATTTAAAGATTTATAAAATACTTTTGTACGATATTGTGCTGCAAAATCATTAAACATTCACTGAGGACTCGTACTGATCACACGAGAATCTGATTATTAAACCTCTCTTTCAATGCTCAATGTATTTCACACATAGACAAGAATATAGTACAAATACATACTCTTACATTCCCATGTTAATACAGTATGAGTATATGTAATATGTAACAAAGGTACGTGTGAGCATGAATTCACTAAAAGATTAAAAACAAATAAAAATCACTAAATAATAAATATAAGTAAACGTCTTTAGTATATTTCAGCTTTTCATTTAGTAAAATAAAAAAAAGTGAAGATATGATAACATAATACTAAAATGTAGTCACTTGGTTTTAAACAATCAAAGTAATTACAATTGCTAATGATGATTATTAATAACTTGCAACAGCTGATTTTTATACAGAAATGTAATTTTGACCACTATAGAAAGTTAATGAATTTAGTTGTTTCGAGTTAAGAATTAGCTGATTAGTAAGCTCAACATATCTTAGATTTTATAAATTTAGTACACGATGTGAATGTTGATCGACTTTAGGTTATATTTTGACATTACTCTGGCATGTGTAGAAACTGGGCTGTAATAATTTATTTGTTCAACATCAAAACGTTGATCAGTCATTCTAGATTGACTAATGTAATCTATTTGGCAAAATTTGTGCGGCAGTTAGTAGATTATTAATGCTAGATTGTCTAGTAACATTAGTTTTGGAAAAGTAATACAATTTGCTCAAGTATTGGATAAGTTGTTTAAAATTGATTTTTTTTTTTAAATTTCGAATAGGCCTATTAGATGATTTGATTAATTCAGAGATGTAGTTTTGCGTAAAAAAGACATATTTATTAAATAGTAGATTAAAACTATTTAAAACAAGTTGTGTAGTAATATTCCATGTAAGGATTTGAATAGTACTATATTTTTTTGGTTTTGGCAGAAGAAATTCTAGCTTGAAAATATAGGGTTGTTTCCCGTATCTAATCGTTGATGGTGTTTTAATGAGTAATGTTAAATATCGTTGGTAGAGGATCGAGAGAAAAGAATAGTGGTTTTAAGTAGATTTATTGGAGTATCTTAAACAAGAACAAAGTGGAGCCTACCACAATTTATGAGAAGGAACAAAGTAAAACTTATGATTCATTGTATTAAAAGTTTGTGTTCAAAAAGTTTCAAACAATATAATTTATGCAAGGGAATAAATAATATAACTTCAAAATATGTGTTAAGTAATTTGTACACGTTTTACAAAATAAAGTAAATTAGAATTTAATAAATAAGAAATTATTTCATTGCAAGAAGGTATTCTTACTTATGATGAAAGCATCTTGACAATAGAGAATGTTTATTATGCTGTTCCAAACTAACTATTATTATAAAAATGAATATCATATAAGTAATCAATCTAGTATTGAATTGAAATCGAATAAAAAATTTTCATAGTGAACTTCAATATGTGGGTCGATCAGTTTTTAATTTTGTTAGTTTAGAATCCACTTATTGTGGTTGGTAGTTGAAACAGGGATTGATTTTCTTGAAGTCACCAGAAGCGAGCAGTTAGATGGAAGAATTAGTCTTTAATTTTTGTGTCTAAAATCCTAATACGGATTCAGTCAGTTAAAATTGGGAATAATTTACTTGTAAAGAAAAACAGATAGAAAATATGGAATATCAATAGGGAAATAAAAATTTAACTAATAATTTATAAACTAAGAAATTATAAGAATAAATTAAGCATTATATAGAATTTAACAACAATAAAAGTTTTGTAACATTATGATTGAATGTTTTGTCCAAAGCAAGATTCAACTAAATTTAAATATTTGACCAATAATTGAATATTTGATATAGTTCCAATTGCTACTGCTCCTGTTGTATTGCAACCAGGCAGTATATGTAACTCTAATATTAAAAGTCTGCAGCAAGAGACTTCGAAAGTTCATTCTGTCACAAGCCTAAGAATTCAACAATAAAATCATTTTTTGCGCCTCACTCCCTCTTTCTTTTTCATCATTTTTGCATTTATTTTTCTTCTTTATTATTATCTACTATTTCATTTGATCAGTAATTCCACTGTTATATATTTTTTTACTTAATTTTCAAGCACATTTATTTATCTTACTTATAAACTTATTTTTTATTTACTGAGTGAAATGAGTGATATGAAATGGGTGTGATTGTTTTTATTTTATGGAGATGATTTGTTACCAGGCGACTTAAATTATCGAAAGGTGGAACCAACTGGTAACAATGTTTAAATAAAAAAAGACAAAGACAAATTATATAATCAACAAGGCCAAAATTTATTATTGAATTTAATTTTTTAGTTTTACGGATCAGATTTCATTATTCACAATAATGTTTCCTTTTTGGAAATAAAAAAAAATTACAAAGTTTAGTTGAGAAGAAATTTACATAAAAAAAGAGTTTACGTTTTCCGACACATATACATATACATATACAAAAAAACTGAGAGTGACAATTTTATTGTTCTAACAAGTTTGGAATTATCCAAGACTTAATCTAAACATACATATAAATACATAAATATTCATACATAAGCACATATCACATGAATGAATGGATGTGATACCATTCTCATTCTAAAAGTACAAATTCATATTATATATATATATATATATATATATATATATATATATATATATATATATATTAATTTTGATTTATATTTAAAAAAAAAATTTTGAATTTCGAAATATGGAAATTTATGAAATATTAAAATTTTTAAATATTGAAAATTTTTAAAGATTGAAATTTTTAAGGATTGAAATTATTTTCTTTTTTTTTTTAAGATTGAAATTTTTTAAGATTGACGTCAATGTTTTTTTGTTGTTTTATTAATTTTGAAAAGTAACCCCTTCGGGGTCGTAAAGCCGAAAGATTGCATGCATCGCCACCCAATATTAATCAGCTTATAAATAATTACACATTAATACATATAAACAGTAAAGGACATATTATTAAAGGAATTTTAGTTCCAAATATATGTAAGAACAGGTTAACAATTTGAGTTAGAATTTTTGTCGAATGTCATTTTATAGTGCACTTAATAATGTTAAAAAGTTTTTGATTAAACATGTCTTAAACAGTTAGGTAGAGTCCTTGAGAAGGTATGCAGTTTTGCTGTAGAACGTGCAAAATCCGGAAACTTGGACAAGCTCCAACAACTTGGACCAGCTTTTTTTTGCTGTAGCAAAAAGACACGTTGACTAGAGATTATACAAACTTAGACATGTTATTGAACAAGTTTCTTTTATTAAAATGTCTTGTTATTTCATCAAAATTAGAGAAAATTAACGGAATTACAGAAAACTAGAAAGTTTATAATTAAATCCTTCTTAGATGTCATTAAGAATAGTATATAAGTACCTTGATTTCTGTTTGAAATAAAAACTTGTACAACACTTAGAAAATTTGTAAAGACAAGAATTCTAGTTCAGAAAACATTTCTCTAGTTAGCATTTTGACATGTTTAAAAAGTTTAATATTCTGACTGCTTAATGTTAAATACAAGCCTGTTCAAATTTACAGTTAGTTTCTGTAAAGTGTCCTTTAAATGGAACAAAACTTATTACAAGTAATCTAGTTTTAAATACAAAATTTTGAATACTAAAAGAGAAAGCAAAATACATATTCGAATAAAGAAAGCTTAAAATATAATTAAGTTTATTACATAATGAAATCTGAGCAATCCCTACCTGGTGTGATATTGCAGTTTAAACTGATCATACGCATATTTAGTTTTTTATATATATATAAAAAAAACTCACTTACATTTTTGTTACACCACAAGAAAACACTGACATTGTGAACAAAAGCACTTATTGCATCGTGACAAAACTTAAAGATATTTAGCGAGTAATTAGACTGATATTAGAAAAGAATTAGCAAGGCATTTTACGACGAAGTCCAGTTTTTTTTTTTTGACTACATATTTCAATCGACAGGTGAGTAATGAGAGGGGTTGCTGATTAGACTGGTTAGAAAGAGACAGAAGAAACCACGTGATTTGTTGCTGTGCTTGCCGCTAGGCTACACCACAGTACGGCTGCAGGTAGCTATGACGAAGCGGGGAGTGGAAGGTAGTTCGATAAGTATGTTACAGATTATTTTATTAGGAAAGACTTTACGACGGGTTGATGAATTTAGTGCAGATTATATTTTGATGTGAATAACGCTACAGCTCTCCAATAATTTAATACAGATTTATTTAATTGTCTGAAGGACGTTACAGATTAATGAAAGACATAAATATTTGGGAAATTAATTATTATAAAATATATTTTAAATGCTATTTTCGGTTTAGGTTGATAATCATTAAATGTATTTTATTAAAAAATTGTATCGTTACACAAAAATTCTATTAATAATTGGAATGATGAACTATTGTGAAAATGTTGGTCATACTTCTTTTTCCGTTCGTAAAATGAGTACTTACATTGGTGGTTATGACTTTGCAACAGTTCATTGATATACTAATACCTTAGCCACCAAACTTTAAGCGATCTTTGTTCTATAGTAAATTAGAAACATTTAGGCCTCTTCAGTCCAGTATATGACTCGTATTGTGTATAAATGTTTTTCGGCGTACCTATGGATAATGTGAGAAAAATAAAATTCTAAATAACCTACGTTTAAAGAGCTTATATTACAGTTATAATTTTATAGCTTTATTAGATTTAAATTTATCACAATTTTCGATTAAATAACCACTCGATTAATTAATGGGAGTTTATTATTAAATATCTACCAGTGAATAAGTTTTAAATTATTCTTGCAAGACAATACGATTGATATTGAAATGGTAGAATGTCTTTTGTTGTAAGAGACCAAAACATGAAAAAAACTAATTATAGATTTTACACGCAACATTATTTTTTCCAGCACAGTAAGATTCTATTTCCAGCACCAATTCTATTTAAAAAAAAACAACTTACAAACAATATTCAAACCAAAATTTACGGTTTATACAATGTGTATGTAAAATTTGTATTACAATTTAGTTTTTATATTATAATGTGCGAGTTGATAATAGAATATATTGGTATTATGTTTTGCCTGACTTACATTAATATTTTTCTGTTCTTCAGGTTTTAGCATAGTTTTTCCCTTAACTGTAAAAAGGAACATATCATACTATCGGCAAAGCAATGTTTACTCGTTTATTTAAATAAATAAAAATATCCGTAAGAACTTCTTTAATTGATTTTACCGTTTGAGATAGTTATAAAATGTTTGTAAATATTTCAGATGTATTTATTTATTTTCTTGAAAAGTGGAAACTGGTAAAAATGTATTACTATAAACTATGTGAAATATATTTATAATGATAAATTATCTTATACTTTTAAAGAAATGTAGTGGGCATAGTATCATTTTTTTTAAATATCAATTCGTAAGGTTATCTGCACAGTTCGTGTCATTTATCTTACACGTTTTTTATGATATAAACTGTTACAATAATAATGGAATAATGGTGCAATAAAATATTAGTAAAAAGAAAAGCTTTGAAGTTTGTTACATATATCATATATGATATGTTGTAGGCAGAAGCATGTATACGAATAACTTTCGTGATGAACTAAAGCAAATGTTTACTAATGTATTTTGTTTCAAGATTATTTAATAGTTCTGCTCCAGTACCATACATCAACTAGTTTGAGTAAAATTAATTCGTTATTGAACTGATTGTTGACATACAAATCGTATAAACATATTGATTCTTCTTTAATGATTAAAATGAAGTTATGCAACTCTAAAAATTTGAAGTTAATGTCAAATTTCAATATGGATATAAAGATGTTTCGGGAGTTTGGCTAAATAAAAAACTAAAAAATCATAAATATGTTTAATAATTGTCAGTTAGAATCAGTTTAATATATTAATTTTATGCTACGTTAAGATTGCTTTACAATAAATATGAAATCATACTAAAAAGAGTTGAATATTACATTACTCTATTTACTTAGATTGCACACTGTATTTTACAACTTTATTTTCACTTAATATAGTCTTCATGATCTAAAAGGTTTCCTCGAAAATGATGTTTATAATATAGATACCGGATATTGTCAAGGAAAATTGTGAAATAATATTGCCTGCAACGAACAATGTGACACGTTGTTCCTATGTAGCGTGCTGTCGTTAAGTTAAATCAAGTCAATATTTGTTTCAGTGTAATCACACTTTTACAATCTTTGTATGCTATGACAACCAACTTAATATACTGAAAAATATTAATTGGGAAGAGATAAATATAATACAAAGGAAACGAACTAGTGTAAACTAAAAATAATTGTAGCATCGTTCATTAAGTAATTAGACAATCATCTAAGATAAATAAATCTATTAATAAATCCAGTATGACCCCGGTAGTAAAAAGTGAATTAAAATTTATAATAAAATACTGGACAAAATAAATTATTCATTTAAGTCGCTTGTGGTTGTCATGACTATATTAGAGACTGTATAAAGGGGAAACGAAATAATGACTAACCCAGATAAATCTTTAGCTATAATCATTGCGTTTGAACCCATATAAGTCTCTCTATGAAGTCTATATTTCTTAATATTACGTTCATATTTAGCTTGACTTAGTTTCACTATTTACATCTAGCTATAGGGATGGATTCTTATTTTTATTTGTTTTATAATCTAGGTATGGGCTATTAGGTTATGTTGGGGGTTTTTGCCTAATCATCAAGTACGAGTTTTATATAGACATACGATGGCAAACATTAGATTAAACTATATCAATATTATGCCATTGATATGGTTTATCCGATGCTTGCCATAAACGATCCATCAATATCAAATCGCTTAAAAACAGAATTTATGTAATATTATAATTTTGGCAGTACTTTCTTTTTAAATCTCTTTTTACCTATATTCGTTAATTTTATAATGTGGTTTAATATTGGGAACACAGTCAAAGAATTTTTTTTGTTCTAGATAAATATACATAATTATTTGTTATTAGAATGGAATTTTAAATGTTGACTATAGATGTAATTCGTCCATTTATCAAATATTATTATTATCAATTTGTTGAGTCAATTTCTAAGATGCTTGTTTATTGATTTATAATTAATTCTAAAATATTGCATATAAAATAGACTAGTGAAGAATATATTAAGGAATATAATAAATAAAAGTTTTAACTCAATGCAGAATGTATAATCAATCCTACGTTAAATGTAAACAATGAACAATAATTTAGGCGTTCAAGTTTATAAGCATTATTTTATTTATCCTTTTAATTTGGTATCATATTATTGTGTTCTAATGCTCTCTGTAAACCATAGCTGACCCAATAAAAGTAATACTACAATTTGTGGCTCTCATAGTGTAACATCGTCATTTTCATACATTTGAGGTTAATGCTCAGTTACATGTACGGTAAACATTTCCATATTACTAAACTATACAAATAGAAGAGGAAGGTTTGTAAAATGAAAATAAATCATTAATATCCTGTTTAGAATAATAAAAGAATAAAACGCACACACTTGTGTTTGTGTGTGTGTGTGTGTGTGTGTGTGTGTGTGTGTGTGTGTGTGTGTGTGTGTGTGTGTGTGTGTGTGTGTGTGTGTGTGTGTGTGTGTGTGTGTGTGAGTGTGTGTGCGTGCGTGCGTGTGTAATGGCGGATTACTTGTTTTAAATAGAGCAGCACCCATTTACATTTTAATGGTAATTAACTTGAATACAAAGCTCCTGCCTACGTTCATTAGTCGTTTGATCCTATTAATTTACACAAAACAATGTTTCATGCATAGGCATAGAAAATTAAAAACCATAAACATCACTAAAGAGTTTTATGGGAATGTGAATGGTTCATATTATGTTAAAATTTATTAAAGCAAAATTATCTTAGTTTATAGTTGGATATGACAAACTATTTGGATTGATTATCTCTCTTTTGTTTGACAATATTTATATGTATATTATTATTTAACGGCTACAAATACAGCTACAAATACAGCTGTGATATTTAATCGCTAATAAATATTTGACAAAGTGTAACATAGTTATGGTTAAATAGAAACGTGATGTATAATTACACTAATTTTATTATCATTCAACATGTTTCAACTATAAAATACACATAGAATGTTTGTTTTATGTACATAAAAGGATTGCGTCGATAAGGATGATATTTCTTGCGCGGCTAAATATGTTATACAAACAAAAACATTTTCATCAGATTTATTTCTTCTGATGTGCTGCTTTTTTATTTGCATTATCATTTTACCAAAACATGATTTTGCGAATCTCAACAAATATTAATAATATTTTCAAATACTTGTTATGAAATTCAATTCAAGTATGAACCTTAAATGAACTTAGAATTTAGTCTAACCAAGTTTTAAGAAAATATTTAGATCTTCGAGAGAGAGGTCCAGTTTAGTGTTAATTTTACTCAAATTCAACGACTTATAATTTCATAAGTGTATATTCATAATAATTGGGTGTTGGTTATTTCACCCAGTTTTTTTCTGAACCTGGAGGTATTTATTTTTGTAATTATGTTAATTTTCCTTATGAATTATTGTTATTATGTTAATTTATTTACATTTATACTATGTTTCTTTTTACATATATTTAAATTTTAATTGATCTTATTTGGTATTAGAAAAGAATGTGTTTATCTTGGTATATTACTTTTATTTATTTCTTATGGCTTTATATGTCTGTATTGTATGTATTAATATAATATGTGTATGTTTATTTTATGAAGTTATTAAAAAAACGTAGTAACCAATTTTGGTAAAATGGGAATTAAATTCTTATCACCACCCCTAAATAATAACATAATTTTTATTAAAATACTTTGGCTTCAGAAATTTAAAGTACTTTTATCCAAATGTTCTTCAAATACCCACTTAAATATTAGATTGGTTTGTCAAGGTTTGATCGAGTTTAAGAAATGTAGGGTGCAACAACTAATACATATGTTATTAGGGTGAAATATTTAACAGAATATATGCATAATTTGGTAATTGCTACTTGTCATTTATCTTGTTTACTTCTATTTATACTAACAACCAATAATTCCTTTACAATATTAGTCATGACAGTTTCACAACGTGTAGCAACCTTTTTGCACTATGCTTTAATTTGAAATAGAATAAATTGTGTTATAAAACATTGCTTGAAAGATAAACAGTTTATATTAGTATAATTTTAACCATTGTATTACCATAAAAAAAAACTTAGAATTAAAACCTCCCCCCCTACCTGTTGCTCAATATGAAAATACCATTCCGTCTATTACTTTTAATAAGTTACATGAACGATCTCTGCGTTATAACGGATTCATTGCGAAGACTACGAATTACATTTTACTAGGTTTTTTTTTATTACGTACCGTGATCACCTTTCTCAAAACAAATGTAACATAGTGTCAGAAAATCGATACGTTTTAGTAAGAAAAAACTAACAGCCCAAGGTAAATTCAAGAAAAAATGTGTTGAGGTCAGATGGTTATTTCAAACAACATGGGTTAAACTACGAAGTCACTATCACTTTAGAATATTACATGAGTGTACAATGTTTGAACAAAGACAGATTGTTTGTGATAATGATAGGTATATCTCTTACCACCTGTACTACATTAAACATATTGATTTACTTCGTAATGTTAAGTAAATAAAAGACTATACTTATAACTGAAGTGAAATGTACCTTCCTAGTATGTATCTTTACCTACCTCAGAGTTGTTTACTTACAATGAGTACAGTGCGTGTTTGTAATCCCAAGTTATCCTCTCTGGATCTACAATTTTCTTCATTTAGCCTTTAAATAGATCGCCTTCTATCATATTTCTTGTCGAATATTTTTTGATCAACTATCGTTATCTTCGGAAACTGTTGTTATTAGATTAATCGAGGGTTAAGAGATTCTATTCCTTTTCCCCTTTCTTTAGGCGATTATGACTGCAAGGTGTTTTGCCTTTACACCAAGCAAAACCTTTTTTATATTAGTTTCATATTATTCAACCTGTTATGTTATTAGCTTTACAGGCTGAATTTCAGCTATAAATATATTACGTTATCGCACCCAGTATCAACATTATCAATTTTGTCTCTTACAGTCCAACAAATGTGCAAACAATTTCTTCCTCTCCAGCAACAATCTTATTATTATTTTTTATTCTAAAGTAGTGTATTCAATGTTAGCATTCTGTGTTTATTGATAATTACAACAGGCTTCTTATACCCAACATTATTCTTTGTTTAAACTCTAGAACCACATTTATCCATTATATAATATGGGCCAAACTTAATTGAATTAACATAAAAGTAAATAACATAACATTTTTAGTGAATTTACGTTTAAAGTCAAAAATACTTTCTTTCATAAAAGAAAAATATATGGTCGCAGTAGCTATAAAACATTTAATACGTATGTTTCACTTGGCGTGCATACACACAGTTATTTCATAAACGTCATTTCTGTTATTACTTTAAATTCTTCAAAATTATTAGTAATTCTCGTTATAAAAATATTACAGTATTTGTTAATATAAATTTTAAAAATTACGTGTATTTACAAATATTTTCTCAATTTGGTTTCATTCCATGTATATATATATATATATATATATATATATATATATATATATATTTCAAAATAATAATGTTCATACAACTATTTTGATTGAATGTGTTTTTAATTTCCGTGACTAGTCTTATTGCAAAATTCTCAATTATTTAATTAAGGATTTAATTAGTTTTGCTGTTTAGTTAATTGTAGTGAACTTTGTGATCTATTCAAAGCTAATCTAAAGTTTGAATTTTTAACAAAAATTCAATTTTTAAACATTTTAATTCGTAGCAAATTTAATATATTTTTCTTTTGAGTACATTAAAAAAATAGTTAATGTTGTAATTTTTACTGTTACTTTTAACTTATAATGAAAATATGATATTCTATTTTTTAGATACAGTATTTCCACAATACTCCTAACAACAGACCACTGATACTATTTTTTGTCACCAAATATTAATTAAATGTTATCAATTCCTTAAAACCTCTCCCTACAATAAAAAGAGAAACATTTAGTAAACAACTCATGTTAAATATTTGCACATCAATAATGTAAATCAAAACATCAGGTCAACTGTAAGTTATTTTAAGACGGTTAAAGAAACAGCTGTTTATCTAATTCACTGAGAATACTAAAAGAGTATTTATTTAGTAAATTGAAATTACATTCCATTGTTAAACTTAATTACTATATGTCGGTCGGAGGAAATAACAAATATCTTGTAATTTGTACGATAAAAGCTAATCGATATTACCAATACTATCGTTGTTATTAAATGCCCATTCTGTCATTACACAAAGATATAATTAATTACAATTCCTCGAAACATTTCATTAATTCATGTGTTTCATTTCCTTTGATCAACAAAGTCAATTCCCTTGTCCCCTTCTGTAATAATTATCAGCAAATATGTGTAACAGAATAGTCTGGCCAAACTCTTTAACAATGGAAAAATAAATGGTGTAAAAATATATTTCACTTATTTCAGCCCTCAACAACTATTGCTAAAAACAAGTAAAAACTAACCGTAACTAATAGTCAACAAAAATTTCCGTTTGGTTGTTGTCAACAAATAGTGAAAATAAAATGAAATAAATAAATAAAAATTTTATAGTAGATTTTAATGTGGGACTAAACTTATGCCTTAAACACGTCATCATCATAACTTTATTTTATTACAATCTTACTGGACTAAAATCAAACAAATAAATATTATTCAAACAGTTAATTAACTTTCAAAAATCGATCAAAACTTTATTCTAAATTTTTACCGAATAATAACATTTTTCTTCTAATTTTACCCACGAGTTTTAAATCACAACTAATTGTAAATACTAATATTAATTAATATTCACAACTGACTTAAATATTAACGAAATTGGTGCAGCAGATTCTGAGAAAATTCTTATTTTATTAAAGCCCCAACATCTCAAGAAACTACGATTTTTATGAAATGTGGACCAGTGCGTTTAACTTGTTCCCTTTTTTGTTACAATAAGGCAAAATCTAACAAATTGTCTTATGACAGCTACATATAAATTATTGGTTATTGATAAAATTAAGAAAACGTTCTGAGATATAATTAAAATATATTTACATATCATTTTAATTAGTCCTTTTATTCATAGTCCACTCTTTGAGCAATAGAGCTCTGCATATAAGGCAGAAGATAAACGGAAGACAAAAAAAAATCATTTCAAAAACCACTTCACTGAACACAAGTATTTTATTAAAACGAAAAGAAAAAATCGAGACAAAAGCTAAACAAATGGAGTTTTTGACGCATCGCATAACATTCTCTATACTAACTTATATACAGAAAAATAAAACATGGAAATTTTTAAATATAACAAACTGTAAGTTTTTATATAAAACTAAAAGTGAATCTTCACTTGGACGACATGCATTGAAGATATAGAGACCACATCTACTGTAAAGCTATTACAGTACTATTATAATTTTAGTCAAAGTTATAAAAAAATAAATGAAAAAAATAAAAAATAAATTTAATAAACTTTAAATAATTTTAAATTTGAAGACAGCACCAGATATTACGTAATATGTAAAGAGTCAAAGGATATTTTAATGTTTTCTATTATGTGATAAATGATGGATTAGATAAATTCATAAGTTCACAAATATTTGGAAAAGTAAACTTTACTTTAAAAATAATACCTGACGTACTTTGGCATTCCCCTTGTTGCCTCTATTAAAATATAGAATTACGTTACATATTTATTGCTATTTTATTTTTATTCTTTAGTACAGCTATTGTTACATTTTTCCTTTAGATATAGCACCAATACCCAATACTCACATTAACCTTTTAATTCTCTTTTAATCCTTAAAGAGTTGTTTCGTCAATAATTGCAAAAATTCATCCCTTCTTAGTCTCTCTTCATAAGAATTAATGTGTAAATTGTATATGTGATTGTTAAAAGCTAATCAATTGAACAATAAATATCAATAGTATATTTATTATGTCATTCTACCAATACGCAAAGGCATAATTCATTACATTTAATCAAATTAATTTGTTTATTTATATTGCAGGTTTTTGTTTCCTTAAATAGACAACGTCAATTCTATATTCTCCCCCTGTAATTATTTATCAGTTAATATGAAAAAGAAAATAGTCTCGCGAACCGTACTCCGAGTGAAATAAATACTTCAAAATGAATGTCCACATTTTTCTCACTTACCTATGACTAAAAATTAAATAAACTGTCAGTTCGGTTTTTGTCAAATATATTGAAAATGAAAAGAAAATGTTTTATTAAACATATAAGGAAGTAAATCCTTGTGACATAATCACGTCCCCGGTATTTATTGTATTTTTTTTAAAGTGACGCCATTCAGATATATTTATTCTGAACTGAAACATCCCTTTAATAGTAATTGTATACAAGAGTTTGAATCGTTAATTTTCACATTCCCCTTAAATTTTTAACTAAGTCATAAACCAAGAATTTTGGGAAAATGGTGACCATTACGTATCAATTTGATCTTGAGGCAAAATATTACAACTGCTACCGGTATATTTTATTTTAAGTTTTTAAATCAATGATAATTCCTGAATAAACAGTAAACAGTACGTGGGGATTTAAAATGTTTTCTTTATGAATGTAATCTAATTTTTTTTATTACCGCTGAGTACAAAATATCTATAATGTAAAATATATTGCGGTTTTGTTTTTCTTGAGATTTTTGCTTAATCTTTATTTAAAACCCGTTATGCAAATGAAGACGGACATGTGATGAAAAACACAAATCAGTCATCAAGGCTCAAACCTGTTTAACCATTGACGTTTTATTTTACCAATTGCAGCACAATACGAAAACAATTGAGCTAAGCAATTCCTCCTCTTTTTAATGGTGGGAAAAACGATTGATAAAATTCGAGTAATAATTATAAAGAGTTGATAGATACAGTATAGTCCGATTTTACTACTTCCTGAATCAAAATTAAAATATAAAATAATTTTCAAATCAAATTAGATCTGTACATTGCGTCTTATTTTAATACAAACCATCAGATTTATGTTTTTAACTATAACCAAATAGTAACAGAATTACAAACCTCAAGCATTATGTCTCAACAAAATCCTGTATCGGTAATAAAACAAAAACAAAAAAAATAGTAAGTTATATGCCATTAATTTACAAATTTTAGGAATATTGTATCCTTGATTTGATACTTAAAGTACTGTGAGCTTACGTTGGTGTATTCCTAAATTGAATGACCCTATTAAATATATAATTATAAACACAGGCGGTGTACTACTTGAAGTTTGAAACTACATAAATCATTGTCTACGCATAAAGAGTTGTTCTATTTGTTCAACGTATTGAAACATTCCGTTCTCTCTAAACATTTATCAGTTCTAATTTAGAGCGTTAAATGTAATTTGGTAATAATTGGTTTCTAAATTGAGAAATTGAATGAGAAAATTACATTATCCGTTCTAAGAAATAATTTGAATGTTACAAACAAAACCAATTTTATAGTGTTCATAATCTTGACCTTCATTATATTATCATTTTGACCTTCATTAAAAGAAATAATATGAAAATAAATCAAAATCATTTAAACAATTATATTTATATAACTTCCAATAAGCCTTGTGTTTAACTACAATATGAAAGAAGTAATCCCCAGAATATAAATAAAACACTAACACAAATAACGTTATAAAGTTTAATAAACCCTAATGTACATTTCAGTAACATTCTCAGATGGATGTAAACCAATAATATAATAATTTACTATATTATATTGTCGCAACATTAAAAAAAAGTTAATTACACCATTTAGAAACTATCATTATTATAGGTATTATTTATTGAAAATCTCATGTAAATAAAGATTTTAACATCAATAATTACTACTTTTTACAAAGTATATGTTTGTTCTATAGATTTATGATCACTCATATGTAACATCGTGTAAACAGACATTCCACTCTGTCCTTTTCATCACGTCTTCATTTATTATAACCAATGAAAAGGACCATTAAAATGATCTATTATAATGTGGAGTAAAATAAAATAATGCTTAGGCAGAGCCAATAATATATACATGTTGCATTTACTTCTTCTTAACAAAAGTTAAATATTATTTATTTGTTGAGACAATAGAATTTTCTTTCGATTACGATCAAGTTAACTTTGTACGTTGTGTGAAATTTATTTGAAATTACGTAGATACATTATCTTTACAAGATAAAAAGTAGTTGATGCAATTGCTTATTTAACTCAAAATACAACTGCTCTGTTTCAAGCGATTTAAATTACAGAGAAACGATTAACTTTATTATTGCTCTTCAGGAGATTTTATATCATCGTATTTTCTACAAACAAAATTGAATTCAAACTCACTTTATCATCACGTTAATAATTAATAATTTATTATTAATATAAATATGTTGTTATAATTGTTACAAATAATCCATCAAAGCAAGGATAAAATAAACCCTTAACTAATTTTAAAACGGATATGTATTATGTGTGTTGAATGACACACTATAATATACGAGACTGTATCTTTTTGATCTATAATTTCATTTATAATAAGTTAATAACATCAATTTAATTTTACAGTGTTTGACTCTATTTTAGTTACAGAATATCCTTTTATGATTATTGTTATTTTAATTTTATATGTTTGATGATGTGGTTTTAATTTTATAGAAAATAAATATATTATTGATTTAATTACCCTGAACAAGTTTGTATACAAACCAGTTTATCACAGCAATTAAAACGTAAAGACTGTTTTACAATAACACTTGCTCTAAAACGTGTATGACACAAAAATATAAGTTATTGTATAAATATAAATTATCTGTCCATAAGTAATCAAAAACAAATTTATAGTATTTTGTGTTAAGATATCTTTTTATTTAAAAAATAATAAAATATATCTTCAGTGTTATTTCAACAGAGCTATCAAGATTATTTATTGTCTATTGTAATTGAGAATTCGGGGTCAGAATTTATTTCTAAATATACAAAGCACACTACTGTATAATGTAATATTTGTGTTATAAATTCCATATCAAATGGGCCTTAATAGTTACTGCATTTTCATCGACCGAAAGGAATTATTGATGTTATCCCTTGACCTCGCGTTCTTTTAGAATAATTGACACTTAAAGAATGAATGGATATCTTTTCAACTGAGAATGATGGAAAATGAAAGAATATGAGTAGTAATAGATTCCTTTCTCTCTTAAGTGATGACATTACATATGGTTTTTTACTTTGTTTAATAAAAATTGGTTAACGGAAAAAATTAAAATTTGGAAAGTAGAGAGAACTAATTAAAACTGAATTAAAGCCGATGTCTAAATACAATCTAAAGTGGATGCAACTAAATTAAGGAGCAAATGTCAATAATATAGACGGTTGACAATCGTGACTCACAGTAGTATAATAGAAATTTTTAAGATCTGGAATGTTTAAAACATGAAGTAGAAAAATAAATTTAATATGAAGTACTTGAAAACCCGAGTTTGGTAGGTTGAGAATATTAAAACTGGCTGTATGTAATATGATATTGCCGCTCCAAAGCTTATTATAGTGAAAATTTTACATTGTAAACCAGTTTAACTAGGCCCGACTAATGGTGTTTGAAATTTAAACAATAAATAAGTTTTACAATGAGATAAAATATAATTTTTGAAAGAAATATATTTTTACAACCCACAGATATATATTTTTTACCTTGCTTTAACGATAATGGTCGAACATTATTTGATGAAAAAATCTACATTGGTAATAATTATTCTCAAAAGTAAGTTGCCTCTTTTGAAATCAACCTCTATTCAAGTCAATAAGCATCTTAGATATAAGTATTTGTAATTTCTATTGGTTGACATTTTAGATATAGGCAACATATGGACCTGGGGTTTGTGACTTTTGTAACTTTTCTTTCTCTTTATTCCCTTTAAAATATTGATAGACTCCATGAGGATTACTGATAAAGATTTTTTTTAATTTTTCTTACCTCATAAACCATAATGTTGGATCACAATCTTGGACATACAGTGCTTCAGATGTGCAAGTTGAACATGAATTTATGTATAATAAATTAAACATGGAATCACGCGAAAGGATTGACATGAACAAAAGATAAATCTTTCTCTCAAATTAATTTAATACTATCAATTCAGGAACAGAGTAAGAATATAATGATGTTTGTCTAAAATTATTACTGTTTATTTTCCACCTTATAAATTTTTTTTTTAGAAATAACGAGTAAAAAAAGTAAATTATATATTTTAATTTTTTTTAAATCATTTAAATTTGTTATAGATTACTATAATATAAATATTTCTACTGGATTAAGTTGGGTAAAGTTTTGTAGCATAGTACAAAGCTATGTATCGAACAAGAAGAAAAGGTTTGTAGTATAAACCTACGAAATAAACAATAACTAGTGATTGATACAAAAAATCTAATTCTGTTTATTTATTTTCCATTTTAAGATACGTCAGGGCCTTTAATTATTAAAAACCCTGAACCAGACCATTAAATTGTGAAAACCATCAACCACGGTTCGATTCTTCAAAGAGGAGTCTCATCGGGTTGAACACTCGTTAAACATTCGTTTAAACTCATCGGGTTAAACATTTCTGCTTTGGTGGTTCCTAAATTAAATCAAACTTTTTATATTTAACATAAATTATTTTAACATTTTTTTTCATAATACGCCGCCAAAACCTACATAATTAAGTGAAAGTGGATTAAGTCATTTATTTAAACCGAGTGTTCGTTTATATGACACCATCGTATAAAAAAAAAAAAAAAAAGTTCTTATGGTGAGTGGTAATTTGTAGTTTCGTTTATATAAATTGTTTTAATAGTTGCATCAAGCTTAGCTAATATTAAGAGGAGAAATTAAACTTTCAAAGACTAAAAACAAAGTGGATGGGATTTTTTATACACAAAGTAAATTCCCTTTACTGTTCTCAGCTTTGCTTATAAACAAAGGACATATGAGATGTACATATCTAAAGATATTGCTAGCACACAACTTTAATATGAGAGAAATATGACTCTTTCAAAGGAAAACTTTTTCAAAAAAGACTTTCAAAGCTTTATTATTAAAAAAGAAGTATCATGTTATAACTAGGAGAACATTGTTTGTTAAAGTAGGATTCAGAATGAATTTAGCGAAATACATTCCAAAATAATTCACCAGAACGTAACAAAAAATTATAAATCTTAATACTCTATAACTTTCTCTTCAATATTCTTACTCTATTTAAACAGGTGATATATTTTGATGGATATAGAAATATATTATGAAATTTTTGTGACAACATCCTTTTTTATTCCCGCAGAACGAAGTGTTCGTACATTTGTCCGTGTATTTGATTTTCTGTATTTCTATCAGTGTGTCCAGCACCAGTGGACATCAAATACCTTTGGAAGTATTTTTTTGACACGTGGCAACAATCAATCAATGGAGTTTTGTCAATCAAATGCAATGATAGAAAGTGTGATCAAAGTAATTAAAAATCTATGAGTGACAACCTGACGCTATTTTAAGGAAAATTCAGATAACTCAAAATTGGATTTCGATAAATATTTGTTCAAGTTTCCCAAACAAAACTGATTTTCATCAACCTCTCCAATATTATTGATTTAATACAAAAGAACTTAAAACACACAGTCTATGAAGCTGTTTTTATAAAAGGAAAATTTCAGAAAATGTGTTTTAAAACGTTGTTGAAAATGAAGTTTTTTATTTAAATAAAATAGTACGATAACATATAAGATAAAGTAATTGACCAAAAAGTAATATTAGTCTTGACTTCCGATATTAGAACTTCATATATATATATAGAATTATATATAAAATAGAATTCCGATATATATATATATATATATATATATATATATATATATATATATAATCCTTTCCACCTTATGATAATAATATTATTAATTTAGAAACATAAGCAAAAGAACCTAGTAATTTTTTATCGAAAACAATATTAACATTGGCTGTATCTTGTGTATGATGGAATAGTGCTGTGCAGTCAGATGGATTCATAGAGTTTGGTTTTAATATTATAAAAATTAATATTAAGTAGCACTGCCCTTGCAACTTATTCATTAAAATAGTAAGAAAGAAATTCAATATTTTTAAAAAACAAGTCAATTGTAATCTAATAGTAAGTGTATCTTCCTCACTGACTGTATCAGGAATTGTGCCATAGGGAATTTATAAAGTACATACTCCAAGTACTACGAATTGACTAACTGAGTGATGAGCTTGAATATGTGTGATCATCGCCTCAAAAAGTGTTAAAAGGTCGTCCACAACTTGGTAATTACTGATTTTATATATGTCTTCGAGCATTTAGCTGCTAAAATATAGTTGATTATATGAAATATATGCCAAGAAAAACCATTTATCCAACTAATTGGAAAGTTTTAACCAAAGAAAAAAACTGTAAAACGCAATACAAACTTCGCGATATGACAGGGGGGGGGGGTAATGTTGCAGATAAAGAGACAGTAACAATATCGCAGTGTCATGAATTAAACCACAAAAATGAAATAGTCTTTTTTTAAAATTAGTTTAATGGCAGTACTTTGTTCTACTTCCACTTCTGTAATGCTGGTTGTTAATCTTGTAAAATATAGGTACTTAGGATCATGACATTACATTAAAATTATATAAATTTATTCTTTAACTCTAAGGAAATAAAATGACATTACTTTAATCATTTCTTTATCTAAGTCATAATCAAGAGGGTAGGTTTGTTATATATATATATATATATCAATATAGATACAAATGTATCTAAAGATTGAGCGGAGTTTTTAAACACGAATTGTGACATTTCGTCATTTGTCTCCTTAAAATTCGCTACGTCAAAGTAATTATCAAATCACTGCCTTCTCCTGTAAAATGAATACATTGTTAACCAGTTAGTGTATTTGTGGATGACGGAAAAAAAAATTCAATATTATTCATATTACATTATTCAAACTCTGAAGTTTTGATTATATTTCGCTTAAGTTAGTCTTCATCGTAAAAATTTATAGTCTTATAGTCCAATGGTGGAGTGAAGTATTTTATTTAAAACATTGTTCTTATTATAAAGTTGTTCAGATATTTTAAGTGCTTCGTTTAACATACTGTAAACGTTTATACTAAAAATATATCTATTCTATTTTATCAGAATTATTAATTATGCTGAAAATAATATGTCCTAAATACAATATCTATATGTAATTTATGGAAAATAAGGGAAGAATCCTAATTTATTATATGTGCGTTAAAAAAATGCAAATAAAACAGAGATTTTGAAATATTGAGAGGGTAGAGCCATGACTAAGTGGGTGGAGTTAGGGACTCTAAAAGCAAGAAACCTTTCCAAAAAAGAGATTATTATTATACTGAAAATTCGTGCCTAGATTCTGAATACACTTTGCTTTTACGGCTAACATAAATATATTATTTATAGTCACTCTAAATATAGCTTAAGCTTTAAGGGATATTTATGGAATAAAATTATAAAGTGGAAATCCAATGTTGTAGTACAGAAAACAATCACGACTAATAATACAATTTTATTAAAATAGTAAATGTTTTTTTATTTTAAGTTATTGATTAGAGGTGAGTCAAAAATTTTTTGAAATGAGAACCACTAAAAACTTGAAACTCACCATCTACAAGTCGACATTTCAACGTATATAATGCCAGACTCATTTCCATTCGCAGATGAAGTTACTTTTGTAATTCTAAAGAATCATATTTATACATTTTAGATCATTTTTATTTGATCTAAACAACCAGCTTTCGTGTAATAATGATTTTAGTAACTTGATGTTGAAACGATTTATTATCTTTTCATTATTCCCATTGTTCTTGATGTTGTCCAAATAACCGAGGTGCTTGTTACACATCAAATGGGATAGAACAAAGCACGACTCGTTTATGTATTTCTTTTGTTTTATAGATTATACTGTTGTCTAACCCTTCAATGCACTATACAAAACTCTATTCTAATTTAAAGCAAATGCATTAGATATTCATTCGTTTGGTTAAAACAAAGTTTAGTTTACTGTTACTTAAATGTAATGGTTTAATGTGTAATTGGTAAAAAAAAAACTGTTACTTGATATAAATTTAAGTTATATTTTAATTTTCTTGTTATTATTCATATTTTGTGGAAGCATTTGTAAGAATTAAATTTTTAGTTTTTAATAAAGCTCATATGAAGCTCATTACAGAAGTTCAGGTCCAACCTCTTTAACAGCCTGATGCCAATATATATTTATTATTATTGCTAAAAATTGTGAAGATTCAATATGGTGGATAATATCAACCTCTAAACCCTAAAGTTAATGTCACATTGATTTAGCAAGACGTGTAGGTAGAAAACTACAACATTGTACGAAAGACATATAATAATAAGTAATATTTTAAATAATATTATATAATATAACTTTCGTGATAAAAAATAACCAAAACTTTAAATTATACATTTTGAAATCACTTCGTTAATGTTACTAAACCATAGTAGAGGTCTACATGTTTTTATATTGTTTGTTATGAAATTATGATTCAAAATGTT
Source organism: Aphrophora alni (assembly GCA_963513935.1). Taxonomy (NCBI): domain Eukaryota; kingdom Metazoa; phylum Arthropoda; class Insecta; order Hemiptera; family Aphrophoridae; genus Aphrophora; species Aphrophora alni. The sequence continues at coordinate 29,044,144 of OY740770.1, forward strand.
TTTAAAAATCAATTTTAGTTTTTGTTTTTCTTTCTAATATTGCGATTGTCATAAGGTAATACAGACGAAATGCATTGTTACTGCTCAGTTAAACAATATTCTTAGTATTTTATTCAGCGGTAACATTTGAAAATGTTTACATAGATTACAAGTATGTAGTCTGTAAAAGAATAGGTTGTATTTTAAATGTAATTAATCTATGTACAAATATCTGAGTACTTTTAACTTTATTACCAATAATTATCAACACATACTATGATTATATAATATAATTTTTTAATTGTCATATGTATTATAAGTTGAAAACTGTTTAAGGTTATTTCAAGCGGAATTATTGTATTACTTAGCATAGGACATTAAGTTTTCTAAATTTTGAATCTCGTGCATGATTAGGGGAATCTGATACTTATACGATGAAATATATCCTACAACTTTCGAATGATACCCCTAAGTATAATAAAAATGAAAGGTGTAAAACATTTGTTCACTTGCCCATCTCCAAACCATATGAAATTTTACCAACAATGTCAGCTCGGTATATATCTAAAAGGAAAATGTATCTAGAAGCCAACTTTGAAACCAAAATGTATGTATTAAAAACGTACCTATCCTTGCTCAGCTAACTCGTCCAGAGTGTAAATGGTATTATTTTAAAATCGAGCTTTTATGATTTATTTTGGTTTTTTGATATTTATTTTATTATTGAACCGTAATATCTTAACTTGCAGTTGTTCCCATGAATTTAGGTAGTTAATTTTTGTAAAATGAGTACGAAATTGGTAAAGGCTTATTTGAGATATTGCGTATTTTGTAACAATCCCATGGCCTAGTTCCACCCCCTCCAATTAGTCATGAACAGGCATTTTCTGAGAGATGACGTTTTGTTTCGATTGGGCTCTTATGCTACAATTGAATTACATTTTATCAAAATCTTTAAAGCCGATTTTGAAAAAGAATATATATATATATATATATATATATATATATATATATATATATAGTAGCTAACCCCAAATATTGAATTTTTAAATGAAAACAAATCTTTAGATCAGACCAAATTATTTATACATGTCAAAATATATTTACATTTCGGGTTGTAGAACGTATCAAATCACTCCTTTGGATTGTAGAACACTGAACATACAACGTACGAAAAATGTGAGAAAGATAGATAGGCGACATGACTCCTAAAAACATGATATGGTTCACGGAACTTCAAAACCAGTTAATCCTTAAAAACCCTATGTTGATATTGTTTATCAATCAAATAACTGTATCGATTCAACTTATACTTGAGAATGTGATAAAGGGAATTATCATTCACATGTTCAATTTAATATTTAAGTAAATATAACTTTATTCTTCTTTATTAGTCTAATTGATAACAACTATGAAAGTTGAGAAAAAGCAATACTCTTAGAACGTGAAATAAGAAACTAATTTCGTATGTAAGTTTTAACTACCCGTGTCCCAAAGTGTTTTAAAATCAAGATTCGTAGATCGACGTTTCAATAACAGGAAGGCACAGTTGCTATATTTCTTACAACGTAATGAGATGTCATATCAACACCATTGTTTACTGTTTCCAAAATGCTAATCTCAAAGTAAAGCTAATCACAGAAGCTATGCGAATCCAATCTGTTGATTTATCAGATTTGTGCAAATTTAAGATTATTTGATTGTGAAAGTTTGACTCACATTGTCATATCGCTTCGTAAGCCTTGTTAAATTTGTTTTATGGTTATTTCATCAATAACGCGTGACTTCCCAAAGGAACCTATTGAATAAACAGACAAATTTACTTAAATGAATATTTCTGTGATGACCTTGAAATAACCAACATGTAATACATATTTAAGAGTATATTTTATATTCTATTTTTATCAAGATTTTAAAAAACAGAAAAAAAATCTACATTTATAAAGTAATAAGATTTCTGACTTGTTTTTACCTTAGGGTTTAATTTAATATATTTATTTATCACTAATCCTGTAGTAAATATACAAAACTGTACCATTTCAAACAATTATAATATTTAAAAGTGAAATATATTAAGCAGTTCTTAGTATATATATTTGTCTATAGTTATTCATATATGCAGTAGAGTAATAAAAATAAGTTTTTCTATTCAACTAAACTAGGCTCTATAATATGAATTTGGTCATTGTAAACAAATTAACATACGCGCTGTAAAAATTAAAACGTACAGTAAAAGATATTTCAAAATTACTTCCAAAACAAAAGTATTAGTCTGTTATATTTCAAAAAATATATACTATTTATGATTGTACTATAATTTGTAGTATTTCATTTCAAATAAATAATAATTATTGATTGATATTTTGAACATTTTCGTATACAAACTAGTGTTGTAAAAAATACATCTGATATAAAAGTATAAATATCAATTTAGTTTAAATAGATAGACATAAACTCTCTATACAAACACACAGAACGACATACTCACAAAGTGAAATATTACACGAACTT